>JAJOZX010000486.1:0-465000 GCA_023014485.1 Bathynomus jamesi
AGAGAGAGAGAGTGTGAGAGAGAGAGAGAGAGTTACAAGGAGTTACAAGGAAAAGAAGCTACCTCAAATGCCTTGCGGCCCATACCGAAGAAGGTACCAATGGCAAACGGTGCACACGGAAAATTTTCTACACACTCAAATAGTGTGCAAAATTTCGTCTAACCTTTTCTTGAACTGATCCACAGAGGAACTGTTCACAACTTCCGAAGGTAACCTGTTCCATGTGTCACAGATCTTATACGTAAAGTAATTCCCACACACACTAGTACTAAACCGTTTCAAATCCAACTTCCATCCATTGTTGCGAGTTGGGTTATCATTTAAACTAAACATACTTCTAATATCGACATCGTTGAACCCTCGTAAGAGCTTGAAAACCTCGATCAGTTGACCGCGCAGCCTCCGAGTTTCAAGCGAAAACAAGTTCAGGGCGCGTAACCGTCGATTGTAGCCCATATGCCTAACGGAAGGGATCAACTTTGTGGCCCTCGCCTGCACTCGCTCCAGCCTCTCAATTTCTTTCCTGAGGGTGGGCGACCAGAACTGCACAGCATACTCCAGGTACGGCCGAACAAGGGAATTGTACAGTGAGAGCACAATCACCTTGTTTCGAAACTGAAATTGCCTCCTGATATAACCCAATAGTTTCTGGGCTTTCTTTTCCACCTCTACACACTGTTTCGTAAACTTAAGGTCGCTGCTAATTAGCACACCCAAGTCCTTTTCTATATCAGTCACCTCGATATTACTGCCCAACATCGAGTAGTCCGACTTGGGATTGGCGTAGCCAATGTGCATCACTTTGCATTTACCCAAGTTAAACGGCATTTGCCATTTTTCGGACCACTCTCCTATCCTACCTAGGTCCGCACGCAGTTCCTCGATCGCTTCTGGCGTCCCAACATTGTCCCCAAGCTTGGTGTCATCAGCGAATTTGGCGATCCGACTGACGATGCCACCGTCGATATCATTTATGTAAATGGTAAACAACAGTGGCCCCAAAACGGAACCCTGACGAACCCCACTAGTGACCGAGGCCCAAACCGAACTAGCCCCTTTAATTACAACCCTCTGCCGCCTATTCCTCAGCCAGTATTCAATCTACCTACCTATTTCCCCACCGATACCCAGCGCGCGCACTTTCGCCATTAGCCGGCGGTGAGGTACCTTATCAAAGGCTTTCTGAAAGTCGAGATAAAATATATCAATCGCCCTACTCTTATCGTACTCACTCAACATGACGTGGAAAAACTCGAGCAAGTTGGTGAGACACGACCTATGCCGTCTAAACCCATGTTTACACGGCATGGGAGAGAGAGAGAGGAGAGAGAGAGAGAGAGAGGAGAGAGAGGAGAGAGAGAGAGAGAGAGAGAGAGAGGAGAGAGAGTTACAAGGAGTTACAAGGAAAAGAAGTACCTCAAAAGGCCTTGCGGCCCATACCGAGGAGGTACCAATGGCAACGGGTGCCAGGGGTAAAATTTTTCTTTCAAACTATGCTAGCAGTAGTAGAAAACTGGATAGTAAAGTAGAAGGCTCTCTCCCCACCCTCCGCTCCCTCCCTGCCAGAGGCAGGTACGGAAAAAGGTTGAAGAAAATACCTTGACCATGGAAAAGTAGCCAAGGAAATTTTACAGGAAAGTGGAGAATATATAAATAGCTCTATATTTAGCTTGCTCACAGAGACACCGAGCAAGCGAACTCCTGCAGAGTTTTCTGAGGTTTTAATCTTAAACTATGAGTGTGTTCTGTACTTTGTCTAGCCTATTTTTAAACAGATTTACACTTTGACTGGAAACACCTCTGAGGGAAGTTGGTTCCAGATATAACTATTTTACAGGAAAAGAAATTTCCGCAGACTGAGGTCCTAAATGTCTTTACACACTCAAATAGTGTGCAAGATTTCGTCTAACCTTTTCTTGAACTGATCCACAGAGGAACTGTTCACAACTTCCGAAGGTAACCTGTTCCATGTGTCACAGATCTTATACGTAACGTAATTCCCACACACACTAGTCCTAAACCGTTTCAAATCCAACTTCCAACCATTGTTGCGAGTTGGGTTATCATTTAAACTAAACATACTTCTAAAATCGACATCGTTGAACCCTCGTAAGAGCTTGAAAACCTCGATCAGTTGACCGCGCAGCCTCCGAGTTTCAAGCGAAAACAAGTTCAGGGCGCGTAACCGTCGATTGTAGCCCATATGCCTAACGGAAGGGATCAACTTTGTGGCCCTCGCCTGCACTCGCTCCAGCCTCTCAATATCTTTCCTGAGGGTGGGCGACCAGAACTGCACAGCATACTCCAGGTACGGCCGAACAAGGGAATTGTACAGTGAGAGCACAATCTCCTTGTTCCGAAACTGAAATTGCCTCCTGATATAACCCAATAGTTTCTGGGCTTTCTTTTCCATCTCTACACACTGTTTCGTAAACTTAAGGTCGCTGCTAATTAGCACACCCAAGTCCTTTTCTAAATCAGTCACCTCGATATTACTGCCCAACATCGAGTAGTCCGACTTGGGATTGGCGTAGCCAATGTGCATCACTTTGCATTTACCCAAGTTAAACGGCATTTGCCATTTTTCGGACCACTCTCCTATCCTACCTAGGTCCGCACGCAGTTCCTCGATCGCTTCGGGCGTCCCAACATTGGCCCCAAGCTTGGTGTCATCAGCGAATTTGGCGATCCGACTGACGATGCCACCGTCGATATCATTTATGTAAATGGTAAACAACAGTGGCCCCAAAACGGAACCCTGAGGAACCCCACTAGTGACCGAGGCCCAACCCGAACTAGCCCCTTTAATTACCACCCTCTGCCGCCTATTCCTTAGCCAGTTTTCAATCCACCTACCTATTTCCCCACCGATACCCAGCGCGCGCACTTTCGCCATTAGCCGGCGGTGAGGTACCTTATCAAAGGCTTTCTGAAAGTCGAGATAAAGTATATCAATCGCCCTACTCTTATCGTACTCACTCAACATGACGTGGAAAAACTCGAGCAAGTTGGTGAGACACGACCTATGCCGTCTAAACCCATGTTGGGAGTCCCCAAGCAGCTTGTAGGAATCCAAATGGTCAACGATTCTATCAGCTATTATCCTTTCTAATAATTTACCTACAACTGAAGTGAGACTAATAGGACGATAGTTCCCTGGACTTTCGTGATCCCCTTTCTTAAAGATAGGGGTCACGTTGGCCTCCTCCAGTCACCAGGCACCTGGCCCATCTCCAACGATTTGTTGAAGACTGTAGCCAGGTGGGGAGCCACCTGGTCGCGCACTTCTCGCAAAACACTGGGGAGAAACTGGTCTGGCCCAGGAGCCTTAAACGCGCTCAGTTTGTCTATTCTATGAGCAACGACTGTCGCGGTACATCTAACACTATCCAGGTCAGCACCTTCGTGCCTCACAGCTGGCTCGGGGATGACGCGGGTATCCTCCCTGGTGAACACTCCCGCAAAGTACTCATTAAGCACTTAGCGATGTCCGCGTCGGAGGTCCGCAGAACGCCGCTTCCGTCCTTTAAAGGACCTATCATGCTTCTAATAGGCTTTCTACTATTAACATAACTGAAGAACTCCTTAGGGTTCCTCTTGCAGAGGCTTGCCACCCGTAGTTCTTCGTTACGTTTCGCTAGCCTAACCTTCGCCTTCACTTCCCTACACAGGCGGACATACGCTTCAGTGTTCTCGTGGGAACGATTGGCCTTCGCCCTCCTATACGCTACTTTCCTATTTCGGATAGCCGAAGCGATGCCACGATTGAACCACTGCTGAGAGAGAGAGAGAGAGAGAGAGAGAGAGGAGAGAGAGAGAGAGAGAGAGAGAGAGAGAGAGAGAGAGAAGAGAGAGAGGAGAGAGAGAGAGAGAGAGAGGAGAGAGAGAGAGAGAGAGAGAGAGAGAGGAGAGAGAGAGGAGAGAGAGAGAGAGGAGAGAGAGAGAGAGAGAGAGAGAGAGAGAGAGAGAGAGGAGAGAGAGAGAGAGAGAGAGAGAGAGAGAGGAAGAGAGAGAGAGAGAGAGAGAGAGAGAGAGAGAGAGAGAGAGAAGAGAGAGAGAGAGAGAGAGGAAGAGAGGAGAGAGGGAGGAAAGAGAGAGAGAGAGAGAGAGAGAGAGAGAGAGAGAGAGAGAGTTACAAGGAGTTACAAGGAAAAGAAGTACCTCAAAAGGCCTTGCGGCCCATACCGAGGAGGTACCAATGGCAACGGGTGCCAGGGAAAATTTTGTCTTTCAAACTATGCTAGCAGTAGTAGAAAACTGGATAGAAAAGTAGAAGGCTCTCTCCCCACCCTCCGCTCCCTCCCTGCCAGAGGCAGGTACGGAAAAAGGTTGAAGAAAATACCTTGACCCTGGAAAAGTAGCCAAGGAAATTTTACAGGAAAGTGGAGAATATATAAATAGCTCTATATTTAGCTTGCTCACAGAGACACCGAGCAAGCGAACTCCTGCAGAGTTTTCTGAGGTTTTAATCTTAAACTATGAGTGTGTTCTGTACTTTGTCTAGCCTATTTTTAAACAGATTTACACTTTGACTGGAAACATCCTCTGAGGGAAGTTGGTTCCAGATATCAACTATTTTACAGGAAAAGAAATTTCCGCAGACTGAGGTCCTAAATGTCTTTACACACTCAAATAGTGTGCAAGATTTCGTCTAACCTTTTCTTGAACTGATCCACAGAGGAACTGTTCACAACTTCCGAAGGTAACCTGTTCCATGTGTCACAGATCTTATACGTAACGTAATTCCCACACACACTAGTCCTAAACCGTTTCAAATCCAACTTCCAACCATTGTTGCGAGTTGGGTTATCATTTAAACTAAACATACTTCTAAAATCGACATCGTTGAACCCTCGTAAGAGCTTGAAAACCTCGATCAGTTGACCGCGCAGCCTCCGAGTTTCAAGCGAAAACAAGTTCAGGGCGCGTAACCGTCGATTGTAGCCCATATGCCTAACGGAAGGGATCAACTTTGTGGCCCTCGCCTGCACTCGCTCCAGCCTCTCAATATCTTTCCTGAGGGTGGGCGACCAGAACTGCACAGCATACTCCAGGTACGGCCGAACAAGGGAATTGTACAGTGAGAGCACAATCTCCTTGTTCCGAAACTGAAATTGCCTCCTGATATAACCCAATAGTTTCTGGGCTTTCTTTTCCATCTCTACACACTGTTTCGTAAACTTAAGGTCGCTGCTAATTAGCACACCCAAGTCCTTTTCTAAATCAGTCACCTCGATATTACTGCCCAACATCGAGTAGTCCGACTTGGGATTGGCGTAGCCAATGTGCATCACTTTGCATTTACCCAAGTTAAACGGCATTTGCCATTTTTCGGACCACTCTCCTATCCTACCTAGGTCCGCACGCAGTTCCTCGATCGCTTCGGGCGTCCCAACATTGGCCCCAAGCTTGGTGTCATCAGCGAATTTGGCGATCCGACTGACGATGCCACCGTCGATATCATTTATGTAAATGGTAAACAACAGTGGCCCCAAAACGGAACCCTGAGGAACCCCACTAGTGACCGAGGCCCAACCCGAACTAGCCCCTTTAATTACCACCCTCTGCCGCCTATTCCTTAGCCAGTTTTCAATCCACCTACCTATTTCCCCACCGATACCCAGCGCGCGCACTTTCGCCATTAGCCGGCGGTGAGGTACCTTATCAAAGGCTTTCTGAAAGTCGAGATAAAGTATATCAATCGCCCTACTCTTATCGTACTCACTCAACATGACGTGGAAAAACTCGAGCAAGTTGGTGAGACACGACCTATGCCGTCTAAACCCATGTTGGGAGTCCCCAAGCAGCTTGTAGGAATCCAAATGGTCAACGATTCTATCAGCTATTATCCTTTCTAATAATTTACCTACAACTGAAGTGAGACTAATAGGACGATAGTTCCCTGGACTTTCGTGATCCCCTTTCTTAAAGATAGGGGTCACGTTGGCCTCTCTCCAGTCACCAGGCACCTGGCCCATCTCCAACGATTTGTTGAAGACTGTAGCCAGGTGGGGAGCCACCTGGTCGCGCACTTCTCGCAAAACACTGGGGAGAAACTGGTCTGGCCCAGGAGCCTTAAACGCGCTCAGTTTGTCTATTCTATGAGCAACGACTGTCGCGGTACATCTAACACTATCCAGGTCAGCACCTTCGTGCCTCACAGCTGGCTCGGGGATGACGCGGGTATCCTCCCTGGTGAACACTCCCGCAAAGTACTCATTAAGCACCTTAGCGATGTCCGCGTCGGAGGTCCGCAGAACGCCGCTTCCGTCCTTTAAAGGACCTATCATGCTTCTAATAGGCTTTCTACTATTAACATAACTGAAGAACTCCTTAGGGTTCCTCTTGCAGAGGCTTGCCACCCGTAGTTCTTCGTTACGTTTCGCTAGCCTAACCTTCGCCTTCACTTCCCTACACAGGCGGACATACGCTTCAGTGTTCTCGTGGGAACGATTGGCCTTCGCCCTCCTATACACTACTTTCCTATTTCGGATAGCCGAAGCGATGCCACGATTGAACCACTTAGGCTGCGTTGAAGCAGGGGTGACCAGTTTTGAGGGTATGGCAGCAGACTGCAGCACCATAAACTCATCCCGGAATGCACTCCACACTCCCTCAACATCGCCGCCAACCTCTAACCCCATCTCTGCTACGCTATCCCTGAGGCTAACAAAGTTCGCCCGCCGGAGATCGAGCTTACTGCCTCTCGAGTTACTACGCTTCACCCGAGGGACGCACACACGGAACCTAATAATACCGTGATCACTCCCGCCCAACGATTCGTCAACGGTGAGGCCAGTGACGAGGTTGTCTTCGGTCGTGAATACTAAGTCTAGAACGCTTTCGCCTCGTGTAGGCTCGTTGACCCACTGAGTGAGGAAGTTCTCATCAGCAAAGTCAACTAGCCTCCTCCCTTCAGCATCGGCAGTCCTGTTTTCCCACTTTATGCCGCGACAGTTGAAGTCTCCTAAAACTACACACACCCTATCCCCTAGCAGGCTACTGAGTTCGGTGTACAGGGCTGTATCCTCCTCGAGGAGGAGATGCGGAGGTCTGTACACCAAGATTAACCTATAGTTCGTCCCTCCCACGTTCAGATCGACGCCAAGCAGCTCCCGTTCCGACCGGAACTGGCAGTCAACCGGACTCAACGTGTCTCTGACGTATATTAGTACCCCACCCCCCTCCCCACGGGTGCGGTCTTTGCGAAACATTCTATACCCGGGAATTTCGAACTCCCCAACGTAGTCCCTACGATCAGTATGAATCCAGGACTCGGTGATAGCAACGATATCCTGGTATTCTGATGCTAAGAGCGCCCGTAGCTCGCGAAACTTGTTCCTAATTGACCTAGCATTAAAAAGCATTGCACGGAGGGAGCCTTCCCTATTCTGACCGCCCCCTAGCACGACCCGTTTCCCGAACAGCCAAGGCTGTCGGGAGTTGAAGAGCCCCTCACTAACGAGGGGGCAACTTCCACAGGAGACTGAGCCCCCTCCAACGTAGGAGGAGGGTCACCCATCTGTACTTCGCCGCACCCTTCAGTCGAAGGTACGTCCGCCACCGGCTCATCCTCATCTCTCCCCGGTGGGGGCCCATCATCTCTCCCAGGACTCGACCTCACCATTCTGTATAGGTGCCGGTCGAGCAGCGCGCCTAGCACACCTTTACCCTTGTCATTGAGGTGGACACCATCCCTCTGGTAAAGGTCCCACCTACCCGAAAATGCATCGAAGGGGAGAGAGAGGAGAGAGAGAGAGGAGAGAGAGAGAGAGAGAGAGAGAGGAGAGAGAGAGAGAGAGAGAGAGATTACAAGGAGTTACAAGGAAAAGAAGTACCTCAAAAGGCCTTGCGGCCCATACCGAGGAGGTACCAATGGCAACGGGTGCCAGGGAAAATTTTGTGAAATTTTCTTTCAACTATGCTAGCAGTAGTAGAAAACTGGATAGAAAAGTAGAAGGCTCTCTCCCCACCCTCCGCTCCCTCCCTGCCAGAGGCAGGTACGGAAAAAGGTTGAAGAAAATACCTTGACCCTGGAAAAGTAGCCAAGGAAATTTTACAGGAAAGTGGAGAATATATAAATAGCTCTATATTTAGCTTGCTCACAGAGACACCGAGCAAGCGAACTCCTGCAGAGTTTTCTGAGGTTTTAATCTTAAACTATGAGTGTGTTCTGTACTTTGTCTAGCCTATTTTTAAACAGATTTACACTTTGACTGGAAACATCCTCTGAGGGAAGTTGGTTCCAGATATTAACTATTTTATAGGAGGAGAGAGAGAGGGGAGAGGAGAGAGGAGAGAGAGGAGAGAGAGACAGAGAGGAGAGAGAGAGAGAGGAGAGAGGGAGAGGAGAGAGGGAGAGAGAGGAGAGAGAGAGAGGAGAGAGAGAGAGAGGAGAGAGAGAGAGGAGAGAGAGAGGAGAGAGAGAGAGGAGAGAGAGAGGAGAGAGAGAGGAGAGAGGAGAGAGGAGAGAGGGGAGAGAGTTACAAGGAGTTACAAGGAAAAGAAGTACCTCAAAAGGCCTTGCGGCCCATACCGAGGAGAGGAGAGAGGAGAGGAGAGAGGGAGTTACAAGGAAAAGAAGTACCTCAAAAGGCCTTGCGGCCCATACCGAGGAGGTACCAATGGCAACGGGTGCCAGGGAAAATGTTGTGAAAAACTGGATAGAAAAGTAGAAGGCTCTCTCCCCACCCTCCGCTCCCTCCCTGCCAGAGGCAGGTACGGAAAAAGGTTGAAGAAAATACCTTGACCTTGGAAAAGTAGCCAAGGAAATTTTACAGGAAAGTGGAGAATATATAAATAGCTCTACAGTATATTTAGCTTGCTCACAGAGACCGAGCAAGCGAACTCTTGCAGAGTTTTCTGAGGTTTAATCTTAAACTATGAGTGTGTTCTGTACTTTGTCTAGCCATTTTTTAAACAGATTTACACTTTGACTGGAAACAACCTCTGAGGGAAGTTGATTCCAGATATTAACTATTTTATAGGAAAAGAAATTTCCGCAGACTAAGGTCCTAAATGTCTTTAAACACTCAAATAGTGTGCAAGATTTCGTCTAACCTTTTTTGAACTGATCCACAGAGGAACTGTTCACAACTTCCGAAGGTAACCTGTTCCATGTGTCACAGATCTTATACGTAACGTAATTCCCACACACACTAGTCCTAAACCGTTTCAAATCCAACTTCCAACCATTGTTGCGAGTTGGGTTATCATTTAAAGTAAACATACTCTAAAATCGACATCGTTGAACCCTCGTAAGAGCTTGAAAACCTCGATCAGTTGACCGCGCAGCCTCCGAGTTTCAAGCGAAAACAAGTTCAGGGCGCGTAACGTCGATTGTAGCCCATATGCCTAACGGAAGGGATTAACTTTGTGGCCCTCGCCTGCACTCGCTCCAGCCTCTCAATATCTTTCCTGAGGGTGGGCGACCAGAACTGCACAGCATACTCCAGGTAGGGCCGAACAAGGGAATTGTACAGTGAGAGCACAATCTCCTTGTTCCGAAACTGAAATTGCCTCCTGATATAACCCAATAGTTTCTGGGCTTTCTTTTCCATCTCTACACACTGTTTCGTAAACTTAAGGTCGCTGCTAATTAGCACACCCAAGTCCTTTTCTAAATCAGTCACCTCGATATTACTGCCCAACATCGAGTAGTCCGACTTGGGATTGGCGTAGCCAATGTGCATCACTTTGCATTTACCGAAGTTAAACGGCATTTGCCATTTTTCGGACCACTCTCCTATCCTACCTAGGTCCGCACGCAGTTCCTCGATCGCTTCGGGCGTCCCAACATTGGCCCCAAGCTTGGTGTCATCAGCGAATTTGGCGATCCGACTGACGATGCCACCGTCGATATCATTTATGTAAATGGTAAACAACAGTGGCCCCAAAACGGAACCCTGAGGAACCCCACTAGTGACCGAGGCCCAACCCGAACTAGCCCCTTTAATTACCACCCTCTGCCGCCTATTCCTCAGCCAGTTTTCAATCCACCTACCTATTTCCCCACCGATACCCAGCGCGCGCACTTTCGTAATTAGCCGGCGGTGAGGTACCTTATCAAAGGCTTTCTGAAAGTCGAGATAAAGTATATCAATCGCCCTACTCTTATCGTACTCACTCAACATGACGTGGAAAAACTCGAGCAAGTTGGTGAGACACGACCTATGCCGTCTAAACCCATGTTGGGAGTCCCCAAGCAGCTTGTAGGAATCCAAATGGTCAACGATTCTATCAGCTATTATCCTTTCTAATAATTTACCTACAACTGAAGTGAGACTAATAGGACGATAGTTCCCTGGACTTTCGTGATCCCCTTTCTTAAAGATAGGGGTCACGTTGGCCTCCCTCCAGTCACCAGGCACCTGGCCCATCACCAACGATTTGATGAAGACTGTAGCCAGGTGGGGAGCCACCTGGTCGCGCACTTCTCGCAAAACACTGGGGAGAAACTGGTCTGGCCCAGGAGCCTTAAACGCGCTCAGTTTGTCTATTCTATGAGCAACGACTGTCGCGGTACATCTAACACTATCCAGGCCAGCACCTTCGTGCCTCACAGCTGCCTCGGGGATGACGCGGGTATCCTCCCTGGTGAACACTCCCGCAAAGTACTCATTAAGCACATTAGCGATGTCCGCGTCGGAGGTCCGCAGAACGCCGCTTCCGTCCTTTAAAGGACCTATCATGCTTCTAATGGGCTTTCTACTATTAACATAACTGAAGAACTCCTTAGGGTTCCCCTTGCAGAGGCTTGCCACCCGTAGTTCTTCGTTACGTTTCGCTAGCCTAACCTTCGCCTTCACTTCCCTACACAGGCGGACATACGCTTCAGTGTTCTCGTGGGAACGATTGGCCTTCGCCCTCCTATACGCTACTTTCCTATTTCGGATAGCCGAAGCGATGCCACGATTGAACCACTTAGAGAGAGAGAGAGAGAGAGAGAGAAGAGAGAGAGAGAGAGAGGAGGAGAGAGAGAGAGGAGAGAGATAGAGGAGAGAGGGAGAGAGAGGAGAGAGAGAGAGGAGAGAGAGAGAGAGGAGAGAGGGAGAGAGAGGAGAGAGAGAGGAGAGAGGGAGAGAGAGGAGAGAGAGAGAGGAGAGAGAGAGAGAGGAGAGAGGGAGAGAGAGGAGAGAGAGAGAGGAGAGAGAGAGAGGAGAGAGAGAGGAGAGAGAGAGAGGAGAGAGGGAGAGAGAGGAGAGAGAGCGAGGAGAGAGGGAGAGGAGAGAGGGAGAGAGGGGAGAGAGTTACAAGGAGTTACAAGGAAAAGAAGTACCTCAAAAGGCCTTGCGGCCCATACCGAGGAGAGGAGAGAGGGAGAGGAGAGAGGGAGAGAGGGGAGAGAGAGAGGAGAGAGGAGAGGAGAGAGGGAGAGAGGGGAGAGAGAGGAGAGAGAGAGAGGAGAGAGAGAGAGAGAGGAGAGAGGAGAGAGAGAGAGAGAGAGAGAGAGACTTACAAGGAGTTACAAGGAAAAGAAGGACCTCAAAAGGCCTTGCGGCCCATACCGAGGAGGTACCAATGGCAACGGGTGCCAGGGAAAATTTTGTGAAATTTTATTTTTCTTTCAACTATCCTAGCAGTAGTAGAAAACTGGATAGAAAAGTAGAAGGCTCTCTCCCCACCCTCCGCTCCCTCCCTGCCAGAGGCAGGTACGGAAAAATGTTGAAGAAAATACCTTGACCCTGGAAAAGTAGCCAAGGAAATTTTACAGGAAAGTGGAGAATATATAAATAGCTCTATATTTAGCTTGCTCACAGAGACACCGAGCAAGCGAACTCTTGCAGAGTTTTCTGAGGTTTTAATCTTAAACTATGAGTGTGTTCTGTACTTTGTCTAGCCTATTTTTAAACAGATTTACACTTTGACTGGAAACATCCTCTGAGGGAAGTTGGTTCCAGATATTAACTATTTTATAGGAGGAGAGAGAGAGAGGGAGAGGAGAGAGGGAGAGAGAGGAGAGAGAGACAGAGAGGAGAGAGAGAGAGAGGAGAGAGGGAGAGGAGAGAGGAGAGAGAGAGGAGAGAGAGAGAGGAGAGAGAGAGAGAGGAGAGAGAGAGAGGAGAGAGAGAGGAGAGAGAGAGAGGAGAGAGAGAGGAGAGAGAGAGGAGAGAGGAGAGAGGGAGAGAGGGGAGAGAGTTACAAGGAGTTACAAGGAAAAGAAGTACCTCAAAAGGCCTTGCGG
Source organism: Bathynomus jamesi (assembly GCA_023014485.1). NCBI lineage: Eukaryota > Metazoa > Arthropoda > Malacostraca > Isopoda > Cirolanidae > Bathynomus > Bathynomus jamesi. Next base: position 12,185 of record JAJOZX010000486.1, read on the forward strand.
CCCATACCGAGGAGAGGAGAGAGGGAGAGGGAGAGAGGGAGTTACAAGGAAAAGAAGTACCTCAAAAGGCCTTGCGGCCCATACCGAGGAGGTACCAATGGCAACGGGTGCCAGGGAAAATGTTGTGAAAACTGGATAGAAAAGTAGAAGGCTCTCTCCCCACCCTCCGCTCCCTCCCTGCCAGAGGCAGGTACGGAAAAAGGTTGAAGAAAATACCTTGACCCTGGAAAAGTAGCCAAGGAAATTTTACAGGAAAGTGGAGAATATATAAATAGCTCTACAGTATATTTAGCTTGCTCACAGAGACCGAGCAAGCGAACTCTGCAGAGTTTTCTGAGGTTTTAATCTTAAACTATGAGTGTGTTCTGTACTTTGTCTAGCCTATTTTTAAACAGATTTACACTTTGACTGGAAACAACCTCTGAGGGAAGTTGATTCCAGATATTAACTATTTTATAGGAAAAGAAATTTCCGCAGACTAAGGTCCTAAATGTCTTTAAACACTCAAATAGTGTGCAAGATTTCGTCTAACCTTTTCTTGAACTGATCCACAGAGGAACTGTTCACAACTTCCGAAGGTAACCTGTTCCATGTGTCACAGATCTTATACGTAACGTAATTCCCACACACACTAGTCCTAAACCGTTTCAAATCCAACTTCCAACCATTGTTGCGAGTTGGGTTATCATTTAAAGTAAACATACTTCTAAAATCGACATCGTTGAACCCTCGTAAGAGCTTGAAAACCTCGATCAGTTGACCGCGCAGCCTCCGAGTTTCAAGCGAAAACAAGTTCAGGGCGCGTAACCGTCGATTGTAGCCCATATGCCTAACGGAAGGGATTAACTTTGTGGCCCTCGCCTGCACTCGCTCCAGCCTCTCAATATCTTTCCTGAGGGTGGGCGACCAGAACTGCACAGCATACTCCAGGTACGGCCGAACAAGGGAATTGTACAGTGAGAGCACAATCTCCTTGTTCCGAAACTGAAATTGCCTCCTGATATAACCCAATAGTTTCTGGGCTTTCTTTTCCATCTCTACACACTGTTTCGTAAACTTAAGGTCGCTGCTAATTAGCACACCCAAGTCCTTTTCTAAATCAGTCACCTCGATATTACTGCCCAACATCGAGTAGTCCGACTTGGGATTGGCGTAGCCAATGTGCATCACTTTGCATTTACCGAAGTTAAACGGCATTTGCCATTTTTCGGACCACTCTCCTATCCTACCTAGGTCCGCACGCAGTTCCTCGATCGCTTCGGGCGTCCCAACATTGGCCCCAAGCTTGGTGTCATCAGCGAATTTGGCGATCCGACTGACGATGCCACCGTCGATATCATTTATGTAAATGGTAAACAACAGTGGCCCCAAAACGGAACCCTGAGGAACCCCACTAGTGACCGAGGCCCAACCCGAACTAGCCCCTTTAATTACCACCCTCTGCCGCCTATTCCTTAGCCAGTTTTCAATCCACCTACCTATTTCCCCACCGATACCCAGCGCGCGCACTTTCGCCATTAGCCGGCGGTGAGGTACCTTATCAAAGGCTTTCTGAAAGTCGAGATAAAGTATATCAATCGCCCTACTCTTATCGTACTCACTCAACATGACGTGGAAAAACTCGAGCAAGTTGGTGAGACACGACCTATGCCGTCTAAACCCATGTTGGGAGTCCCAAGCAGCTTGTAGGAATCCAAATGGTCAACGATTCTATCAGCTATTATCCTTTCTAATAATTTACCTACAACTGAAGTGAGACTAATAGGACGATAGTTCCCTGGACTTTCGTGATCCCCTTTCTTAAAGATAGGGGTCACGTTGGCCTCCCTCCAGTCACCAGGCACCTGGCCCATCTCCAACGATTTGTTGAAGATTGTAGCCAGGTGGGGAGCCACCTGGTCGCGCACTTCTCGCAAAACACTGGGGAGAAACTGGTCTGGCCCAGGAGCCTTAAACGCGCTCAGTTTGTATATTCTATGAGCAACGACTGTCGCGGTACATCTAACACTATCCAGGCCAGCACCTTCGTGCCTCACAGCTGGCTCGGGGATGACGCGGGTATCCTCCCTGGTGAACACTCCCGCAAAGTACTCATTAAGCACATTAGCGATGTCCGCGTCGGAGGTCCGCAGAACGCCGCTTCCGTCCTTTAAAGGACCTATCATGCTTCTAATGGGCTTTCTACTATTAACATAACTGAAGAACTCCTTAGGGTTCCCTTGCAGAGGCTTGCCACCCGTAGTTCTTCGTTACGTTTCGCTAGCCTAACCTTCGCCTTCACTTCCCTACACAGGCGGACATACGCTTCAGTGTTCTCGTGGGAACGATTGGCCTTCGCCCTCCTATACGCTACTTTCCTATTTCGGATAGCCGAAGCGATGCCGCGATTGAACCACTTAGGCTGCGTTGAAGCAGGGGTGACCGGTTTTGAGGGTATGGCAGCAGACTGCAGCACCATAAACTCATCACGGAATGCACTCCACACTCCCTCAACATCGCCGCCAACCTCTAACCCCATCTCTCCTACGCTATCCCTGAGGCTAACAAAGTTCGCCCGCCGGAGATCGAGCTTACTGCCTCTCGAGTTACTACGCTTCACCCGAGGGACGCACACACAGAACCTAATAAGACTGTGATCACTCCCGCCCAACGATTCGTCAACGGTGAGGCCAGTGACGAGGTTGTCTTCGGTCGTGAACACTAAGTCCAGAACGCTTTCGCCTCGTGTAGGCTCGTTGACCCACTGAGTGAGGAAGTTCTCATCAGCAAAGTCAACTAGCCTCCTCCCTTCAGCATCGGCAGTCCTGTTTTCCCACTTTATGCCGCGACAGTTGAAGTCCCAAAACTACACACACCCTATCCCCTAGCAGGCTACTGAGTTCGGTGTACAGGGCTGTATCGTCCTCGAGGAGGAGATGCGGAGGTCTGTACACCAAGATTAACCTATAGTTCGTCCCTCCCACGTTCAGATCGACGCCAAGCAGCTCCCGTTCCGACCGGAACTGGCAGTCAACCGGACTCAACGTGTCTCTGACGTATATTAGTACCCCACCCCCCTCCCACGGGTGCGGTCTTTGCGAAACATTCTATACCCGGGAATTTCGAACTCCCCAACATAGTCCCTACGATCAGTATGAATCCAGGACTCGGTGATAGCAACGATATCCTGGTATTCTGATGCTAAGAGCGCCCGTAGCTCGCAAAACTTGTTCCTAATTGACCTAGCATTAAAAAGCATTGCACGGAGGGAGCCTTCCCTATTCTGGCCGCCCCCTAGCACGACCCTTTCCCGAACAGCCAGGGCTGTCGGGAGTTGAGAGAGGGGAGAGAGAGAGAGAGAGAGAGAGGGAGAGGAGAGAGGGAGAGAGGGGAGAGAGAGGAGAGAGAGAGAGGAGAGAGAGAGAGGAGAGAGGAGAGAGAGAGAGAGAGAGAGAGAGAGAGAGAGAGAGAGTTACAAGGAGTTACAAGGAAAAGAAGGACCTCAAAAGGCCTTGCGGCCCATACCGAGGAGGTACCAATGGCAACGGGTGCCAGGGAAAATTTTGTGAAAGTTTATTTTTCTTTCAACTATCCTAGCAGTAGTAGAAAACTGGATAGAAAAGTAGAAGGCTCTCTCCCCCCCCTCCGCTCCCTCCGTGCCAGAGGCAGGTACGGAAAAAGGTTGAAGAAAATACCTTGACCCTGGAAAAGTAGCCAAAGAAATTTTACAGGAAAGTGGAGAATATATAAATAGCTCTATATTTAGCTTGCTCACAGAGACACCGAGCAAGCGAACTCCTGCAGAGTTTTCTGAGGTTTTAATCTTAAACTATGAGTGTGTTCAGTACTTTGTCTATCCTATTTTTAAACAGATTTACAGTTTGACTGGAAACAACCTCTGAGGGAAGTTGGTTCCAGATATTAACTATTTTATAGGAAAAGAAATTTCCGCAGACTGAGAGAGAGAGAGAGAGAGAGAGAGAGAGAGAGAGAGAGAGTTACAAGGAGTTACAAGGAAAAGAAGTACCTCAAAAGGCCTTGCGGCCCATACCGAGGAGGTACCAATGGCAACGGGTGCCACGGAAAATTTTCTACACACTCAAATAGTGTGCAAAATTTCGTCTAACCTTTTCTTGAACTGATCCACAGGGGAACTGTTCACAACTTCCGAAGGTAACCTGTTCCATGTGTCACAGATCTTATACGTAAAGTAATTCCCACACACACTAGTCCTAAACCGTTTCAAATCCAACTTCCATCCATTGTTGCGAGTTGGGTTATCATTTAAACTAAACATACTTCTAAAATCGACATCGTTGAACCCTCGTAAGAGCTTGAAAACCTCGATCAGTTGACCGCGCAGCCTCCGAGTTTCAAGCGAAAACAAGTTCAGGGCGCGTAACCGTCGATTGTAGCCCATATGCCTAACGGAAGGGATTAACTTTGTGGCCCTCGCCTGCACTCGTTCCAGCCTCTCAATATCTTTCCTGAGGGTGGGCGACCAGAACTGCACAGCATACTCCAGGTGCGGCCGAACAAGGGAATTGTACAGTGAGAGCACAATCTCCTTGTTCCGAAACTGAAATTGCCTCCTGATATAACCCAATAGTTTCTGGGCTTTCTTTTCCACCTCTACACACTGTTTCTTAAACTTAAGGTCGCTGCTAATTAGCACACCCAAGTCCTTTTCTAAATCAGTCACCTCGATATTACTACCGAACATCGAGTAGTCCGACAATGGATTGGCGTAGCCAATGTGCATCACTTTGCATTTACCCAAGTTAAACGGCATTTGCCATTTTTCGGACCACTCTCCTATCCTACCTAGGTCCGCACGCAGTTCCTCGATCGCTTCGGGCGTCCCAACATTGGCCCCAAGCTTGGTGTCATCAGCGAATTTGGCGATCCGACTGACGATGCCACCGTCGATATCATTTATGTAAATGGTAAACAACAGTGGCCCCAAAACGGAACCCTGAGGAACCCCACTAGTGACCGAGGCCCAACCCGAACTAGCCCCTTTAATTACCACCCTCTGCCGCCTATTCCTCAGCCAGTTTTCAATCCACCTACCTATTTCCACACCGATACCCAGCGCGCGCACTTTCGTAATTAGCCGGCGGTGAGGTACCTTATCAAAGGCTTTCTGAAAGTCGAGATAAAGTATATCAATCGCCCTACTCTTATCGTACTCACTCAACATGACGTGGAAAAACTCGAGCAAGTTGGTGAGACACGACCTATGCCGTCTAAACCCATGTTGGGAGTCCCCAAGCAGTTTGTAGGAATCCAAATGGTCAACGATTCTATCAGCTATTATCCTTTCTAATAATTTACCTACAACTGAAGTGAGACTAATAGGACGATAGTTCCCTGGACTTTCGTGATCCCCTTTCTTAAAGATAGGGGTCACGTTGGCCTCCCTCCAGTCACCAGGCACCTGGCCCATCACCAACGATTTGATGAAGACTGTAGCCAGGTGGGGAGCCACCTGGTCGCGCACTTCTCGCAAAACACTGGGGAGAAACTGGTCTGGCCCAGGAGCCTTAAACGCGCTCAGTTTGTCTATTCTATGAGCAACGACTGTCGCGGTACATCTAACACTATCCAGGCCAGCACCTTCGTGCCTCACAGCTGCCTCGGGGATGACGCGGGTATCCTCCCTGGTGAACACTCCCGCAAAGTACTCATTAAGCACATTAGCGATGTCCGCGTCGGAGGTCCGCAGAACGCCGGTTCGTCCTTTAAAGGACCTATCATGCTTCTAATGGGCTTTCTACTATTAACATAACTGAAGAACTCCTTAGGGTTCCCCTTGCAGAGGCTTGCCACCCGTAGTTCTTCGTTACGTTTCGCTAGCCTAACCTTCGCCTTCACTTCCCTACACAGGCGGACATACGCTTCAGTGTTCTCGTGGGAACGATTGGCCTTCGCCCTCCTATACGCTACTTTCCTATTTCGGATAGCCGAAGCGATGCCACGATTGAACCACTTAGAGAGAGAGAGAGAGAGAGGGAGGAGAGAGAGAGAGAGAGAGAGAAGGAGAGAGAGGAGAGAGAGAGGAGAGAGATAGAGGAGAGAGGGAGAGAGAGGAGAGAGAGAGAGAGAGAGAGAGAGAGAGAGAGGAGAGAGGGAGAGAGAGGAGAGAGAGAGGAGAGAGGGAGAGAGAGGAGAGAGAGAGAGGAGAGAGAGAGAGAGAGAGAGAGAGAGAGGAGAGAGAGAGAGGAGAGAGAGAGAGGAGAGAGAGAGAGGAGAGAGAGAGGAGAGAGAGGAGAGGAAGAGAGAGAGGAGAGAGAGAGAGGAGAGGGAGAGTTACAAGGAGGAGTTACAAGGAAAAGAAGTACCTCAAAAGGCCTTGCGGCCCATACCGAGGAGGTACCAATGACAACGGGTGCCAGGGAAAATTTTGTCTTTCAAACTATGCTAGCAGTAGTAGAAAACTGGATAGAAAAGTAGAAGGCTCTCTCCCCACCCTCCGCTCCCTCCCTGCCAGAGGCAGGTACGGAAAAAGGTTGAAGAAAATACCTTGACCCTGGAAAAGTAGCCAAGGAAATTTTACAGGAAAGTGGAGAATATATAAATAGCTCTATATTTAGCTTGCTCACAGAGACACCGAGCAAGCGAACTCCTGCAGAGTTTTCTGAGGTTTTAATCTTAAACTATGAGTGTGTTCTGTACTTTGTCTAGCCTATTTTTAAACAGATTTACACTTTGACTGGAAACATCCTCTGAGGGAAGTTGGTTCCAGATATCAACTATTTTACAGGAAAAGAAATTTCCGCAGACTGAGGTCCTAAATGTCTTTACACACTCAAATAGTGTGCAAGATTTCGTCTAACCTTTTCTTGAACTGATCCACAGAGGAACTGTTCACAACTTCCGAAGGTAACCTGTTCCATGTGTCACAGATCTTATACGTAACGTAATTCCCACACACACTAGTCCTAAACCGTTTCAAATCCAACTTCCAACCATTGTTGCGAGTTGGGTTATCATTTAAACTAAACATACTTCTAAAATCTACATCGTTGAACCCTCGTAAGAGCTTGAAAACCTCGATCAGTTGACCGCGCAGCCTCCGAGTTTCAAGCGAAAACAAGTTCAGGGCGCGTAACCGTCGATTGTAGCCCATATGCCTAACGGAAGGGATCAACTTTGTGGCCCTCGCCTGCACTCGCTCCAGCCTCTCAATGTCTTTCCTGAGGGTGGGCGACCAGAACTGCACAGGAGAGAGGAGAGGAGAGAGGGAGAGAGGGGAGAGAGTTACAAGGAGTTACAAGGAAAAGAAGTACCTCAAAAGGCCTTGCGGCCCATACCGAGGAGAGGAGAGAGGGAGAGGAGAGAGGGAGAGAGGGGAGAGAGAGAGGAGAGGGAGAAGAGAGAGGGAGAGAGGTGAGAGAGAGGAGAGAGAGAGAGGAGAGAGAGAGAGGAGAGAGGAGAGAGAGAGAGAGAGAGTTACAAGGAGTTACAAGGAAAAGAAGGACCTCAAAAGGCCTTGCGGCCCATACCGAGGAGGTACCAATGGCAACGGGTGCCAGGGAAAATTTTGTGAAAGTTTATTTTCTTTCAACTATCCTAGCAGTAGTAAGAAAACTGGATAGAAAAGTAGAAGGCTCTCCCCACCCTCCGCTCCCTCCCTGCCAGAGGCAGGTACGGAAAAAGGTTGAAGAAAATACCTTGACCCTGGAAAAGTAGCCAAGGAAATTTTACAGGAAAGTGGAGAATATATAAATAGCTCTATATTTAGCTTGCTCACAGAGACACCGAGCAAGCGAACTCTTGCGGAGTTTTCTGAGGTTTTAATCTTAAACTATGAGTGTGTTCTGTACTTTGTCTAGCCTATTTTTAAACAGATTTACACTTTGACTGGAAACATCATCTGAGGCAACGGGTGCCAGGGAAAATTTTGTGAAAGTTTATTTTTCTTTCAACTATCCTAGCAGTAGTAGAAAACTGGATAGAAAAGTAGAAGGCTCTCTCCCCACCCTCCGCTCCCTCCCTGCCAGAGGCAGGTACGGAAAAAGGTTGAAGAAAATACCTTGACCCTGGAAAAGTAGCCAAGGAAATTTTACAGGAAAGTGGAGAATATATAAATAGCTCTATATTTAGCTTGCTCACAGAGACACCGAGCAAGCGAACTCCTGCACAGTTTTCTGAGGTTTTAATCTTAAACTCTGAGTTTGTTCAGTACTTTGTCCAGCCTATTTTTGAAACAGATTTACACTTTGACTGGAAACAACCTCTGAGGGAAGTTGGTTCCAGATATTAACTATTTTATAGGAAAAGAAATTTCCGCAGACTGAGGTCCTAAATGTCTTTACACACTCAAATAGTGTGCAAGATTTCGTCTACCCTTTTCCTAAACTGATCCACAGAGGAACTGTTTACAACTTCCGAAGGTAAACTGTTCCATGTGTCACAGATCTTATACGTAAAGTAATTCCCACACACACTAGTCCTAAACCGTTTCAAATCCAACTTCCAACCATTGTTGCGAGTTGGGTTATCATTTAAAGTAAACATACTTCTAAAATCGACATCGTTGAACCCTCGTAAGAGCTTGAAAACCTCGATCAGTTGACCGCGCAGCCTCCGAGTTTCAAGCGAAAACAAGTTCAGAGAGAGAGAGAGAGAGAGAGAGAGAGAGAGAGAGTTACAAGGAGGAGTTACAAGGAAAAGAAGTACCACAAAAGGCCTTGCGGCCCATACCGAGGAGGTACCAATGGCAACGGGTGCCAGGGAAAATTTTGTGAAAGTTTATTTTTCTTTCAACTATCCTAGCAGTAGTAGAAAACTGGATAGAAAAGTAGAAGGCTCTCTCCCCACCCTCCGCTCCCTCCCTGCCAGAGGCAGGTTCGGAAAAAGGTTGAAGAAAATAACCTGACCCTGGAAAAGCAGCCAAGGAAATTTTACAGGAAAGTGGAGAATATATAAATAGCTCTATATTTAGCTTGCTCACAGAGACCCTTAGCAAGCGAACTCCTGCAGAGTTTTCTGAGGTTTTAATCTTAAACTATGAGTGTGTTCAGTACTTTGTCTATCCTATTTTTAAACAGATTTACAGTTTGACTGGAAACAACCTCTGAGGGAAGTTGGTTCCAGATATTAACTATTTTATAGGAAAAGAAATTTCCGCAGACTGAGAGAGAGAGGAGAGAGAGAGAGAGAAAAGAGAGAGAGAGAGAGAGAGAGTTACAAGGAGTTACAAGGAAAAGAAGTACCTCAAATGGCCTTGCGGCCCATACCGAAGAGGTACCAATGGCAACGGGTGCCACGGAAAATTTTCTACACACTCAAATAGTGTGCAAAATTTCGTCTAACCTTTTCTTGAACTGATCCACAGAGGAACTGTTCACAACTTCCGAAGGTAACCTGTTCCATGTGTCACAGATCTTATACGTAAAGTAATTCCCACACACACTAGTCCTAAACCGTTTCAAATCCAACTTCCATCCATTGTTGCGAGTTGGGTTATCATTTAAACTAAACATACTTCTAAAATCGACATCGTTGAACCCTCGTAAGAGCTTGAAAACCTCGATCAGTTGACCGCGCAGCCTCCGAGTTTCAAGCGAAAACAAGTTCAGGGCGCGTAACCGTCGATTGTAGCCCATATGCCTAACGGAAGGGATTAACTTTGTGGCCCTCGCCTGCACTCGCTCCAGCCTCTCAATATCTTTCCTGAGGGTGGGCGACCAGAACTGCACAGCATACTCCAGGTACGGCCGAACAAGGGAATTGTACAGTGAGAGCACAATCTCCTTCTTCCAAAACTGAAATTGCCTCCTGATATAACCCAATAGTTTCTGGGCTTTCTTTTCCACCTCTACACACTGTTTCGTAAACTTAAGGTCGCTGCTAATTAGCACACCCAAGTCCTTTTCTAAATCAGTCACCTCGATATTACTGCCCAACATCGAGTAGTCCGACTTGGGATTGGCGTAGCCAATGTGCATCAATTTGCATTTACCCAAATTAAACCGCATTTGCCATTTTTCGGACCACTCTCCTATCCTACCTAGGTCCGCACGCAGTTCCTCGATCGCTTCGGGCGTCCCAACATTGGCCCCAAGCTTGGTGTCATCAGCGAATTTGGCGATCCGACTGACGATGCCACCGTCGATATCATTTATGTAAATGGTAAACAACAGTAGCCCCAAAACGGAACCCTGACGAACCCCACTAGTGACCGAGGCCCAACCCGAATTAGCCCCTTTAATTACCACCCTCTGCCGCCTATTCCTCAGCCAGTTTTCAATCCACCTACCTATTTCCCCACCGATACCCAGCGCGCGCACTTTCGTAATTAGCCGGCGGTGAGGTACCTTATCAAAGGCTTTCTGAAAGTCGAGATAAAGTATATCAATCGCCCTACTCTTATCGTACTCACTCAACATGACGTGGAAAAACTCGAGCAAGTTGGTGAGACACGACCTATGCCGTCTAAACCCATGTTGGGAGTCCCCAAGCAGCTTGTAGGAATCCAAATGGTCAACGATACTATCAGCTATTATCCTTTCTAATAATTTACCTACAACTGAAGTGAGACTAATAGGACGATAGTTCCCTGGACTTTCGTGATCCCCTTTCTTAAAGATAGGGGTCACGTTGGCCTCCCTCCAGTCACCAGGCACCTGGCCCATCACCAACGATTTGTTGAAGACTGTAGCCAGGTGGGTAGCCACCTGATCGCGCACTTCTCGCAAAACACTGGGGAGAAACTGGTCTGGCCCAGGAGCCTTAAACGCGCTCAGTTTGTCTATTCTATGAGCAACGACTGTCGCGGTACATCTAACACTATCCAGGTCAGCACCTTCGTGCCTCACAGCTGGCTCGGGGATGACGCGGGTATCCTCCCTGGTGAACACTCCCGCAAAGTACTCATTAAGCACATTAGCGATGTCCGCGTCGGAGGTCCGCAGAACGCCGCTTCCGTCCTTTAAAGGACCTATCATGCTTCTAATGGGCTTTCTACTATTAACATAACTGAAGAACTCCTTAGGGTTCCCCTTGCAGAGGCTTGCCACCCGTAGTTCTTCGTACGTTTCGCTAGCCTAACCTTCGCCTTCACTTCCTACACAGGCGGACATACGCTTCAGTGTTCCTCATGGGAACGATTGGCCTTCGCCCTCCTATACGCTACTTTCCTATTTCGGATAGCCGAAGCGATGCCACGATTGAACCACTTAGGCTGCGTTGAAGCAGGGGTGACCGGTTTTGAGGGTATGGCAGCAGACTGCAGCACCATAAACTCATCCCGGAATGCACTCCACACTCCCTCAACATCGCCGCCAACCTCTAACCCCATCTCTGCTACGCTATCCCTGAGGCTAACAAAGTTCGCCCGCCGGAGATCGAGCTTACTGCCTCTCGAGTTACTACGCTTCACCCGAGGGACGCACACACGGAACCTAATAAGACCGTGATCACTCCCGCCCAACGATTCGTCAACGGTGAGGCCAGTGACGAGGTTGTCTTCGGTCGTGAATACTAAGTCTAGAACGCTTTCGCCTCGTGTAGGCTCGTTGACCCACTGAGTGAGGAAGTTCTCATCAGCAAAGTCAACTAGCCTCCTCCCTTCAGCATCGGCAGTCCTGTTTTCCCACTTTATGCCGCGACAGTTGAAGTCTCCTAAAACTACACACACCCTATCCCCTAGCAGGCTACTGAGTTCGGTGTACAGGGCTGTATCTCCTCGAGGAGGAGATGCGGAGGTCTGTACACCAAGATTAACCTATAGTTCGTCCCTCCCACGTTCAGATCGACGCCAAGCAGCTCCCGTTCCGACCGGAACTGGCAGTCAACCGGACTCAACGTGTCTCTGACGTATATTAGTACCCCACCCCCCTCCCCACGGGTGCGGTCTTTGCGAAACATTCTATACCCGGGAATTTCGAACTCCCCAACGTAGTCCCTACGATCAGTATGAATCCAGGACTCGGTGATAGCAACGATATCCTGGTATTCTGATGCTAAGAGCGCCCGTAGCTCGCAAAACTTGTTCCTAATTGACCTAGCATTAAAAAGCATTGCACGGAGGGAGCCTTCCCTATTCTGACCGCCCCCTAGCACGACCCGTTTCCCGAACAGCCAGGGCTGTCGGGAGTTGAAGAGCCCCTCACTAACGAGGGGGCAACTTCCGCAGGAGACTGAGCCCCCTCCAACGTAGGAGGAGGGTCACCCACCTGTACTTCGACGCACCCTTCAGTCGAAGGTATGTCCGCCACCGGCTCATCCTCATCTCTCCCCGGTGGGGGCCCATCATCTCTCCCCGGACTCGACCTCACCATTCTGTATAGGTGCCGGTCGAGCAGCGCGCCTAGCACACCTTTACCCTTGTTATTGAGGTGGACACCATCCCTCTGGTAAAGGTCCCACCTACCCGAAAATGCATCGAAGGGGTCAATAAACTTCACGCCCAGCGGAACGCACAAGTCTTGTACCCTCTCGTTGATGCCAATGACCTTACTGAGCGCGTGGTCACTGACATTCATTCGCGGTAAAATACCCATTAACATTCCCCTGTCTGTCTTCAGTTTTAGATCATCCGCAAGAGACATGATCTCGGTGATGATCCCTTGTAAGACCTACCCCACCGCCTTTGAGGAACAGGTCATTGCCACCAGCGTGGACAACGATCGCAGTCCTCCGACTAGCCACGCGCACCTTCTCTACCTCCTTCCTTAAGTGCGCCGTTCCCCGCCCAGGTAAGCACCTTACCTTCCTCCCATCCCGGTTTGCTGAAGCAAAGTACTTCTCCTGGCCCCTGATCTGCGAGTCCCCAATCAAAACGGTGTCTTCCTCCTTCGAGCACAGGAGACTAAAGCGGTTAGAGGTCTTGACAGGGGCAACTGGGGTCTCAGGCTTCGGCTTCGCAGCCTTCTTGCCCGAGACCTTTCGAAACCCGTCGCCACCCATACACGCAGTTACACCACCCGACCCACCCCGACAGGTAGCTACATCCTTCGGTTTCTTTGGGCCATCAGCAGGCCCCTTCCCACCCTTTTTCTTCATTGGCCCCTCCCACCCTTCTCATTGGCCCCTGCCCACCCTTCTCTATCGATCCCTTCCCACCCTTCTCTATCAGCCCCTTCTTTGAGCCCTCCCTTTGTTCTAGATACTTAATCTTACAGTTTGAATCTGCTGGTGTGTTTTTAATTTGATCTTGTCCACTGGGTTGGATTTCCAGTGCTACGACCCTAGCTTCAAGCTTTTTTACTAATTCCTTTAGCTCTTTAACTTCCTTTTCGTGGTTGTCTCTAAGTTTACAAAACAAACATACACTAAGGGATGTGATATCGCTGATACTACCCTCTGGGAAGTCTACGCACCAATGATTAACTTTACATTTAAAGCATTCTGCTTTCAATTTAGCTGGCCCTGCCATATTTTCTCTTTTTTTTGTTTTTTCTGAATACTCTGAATAAGATAAAGCGTTCTAGCAATGAAAACTATCCAAAAACGTTATGACCAGTATAAAAAAGGGGGGGGGGGTGAATTCATCCCGCGCGTAGACGCATCCGCCTTTTTGCAAGTGACGTTCATTCCTTCCAGAAGACTACACCTCTCCTGCTGCCGCACCGACCAAAGGTCTCCCCAGGGCCGGACCGTCCCAAACGTGTCGCAGCTACCAACTGACAAACACTCGCGACGCAAGCGTCACGGATTTTCCGCCAGGAGCGACAGCGAGATGCAGCCCCTTACTAAGTCTTACTAGTCACTCACAAGCGGCCAGACTCTTAGAATCCAGTGTTCAAGGGATATCCCACCAGACCCAGAGGCTACGCCCGAGACTTTACGCTGGCCTGGCAGCCAGCTGGGCAGTAAAGCCCTCTCACCTCAGAGCAGTACAGCCAAGCACCATCAATTGGTCACCAAAGAACGGTCGCAGGGGGCTGGTCAGCCATTACGCGTTAGGAATGGGCTTAACGGGGCACTAGCCACACTCCATTCATCGCGCCCCTACGCCTGGGACCCCTCCATCCCAGTCTCTCACAACCTACGAGCGTTAAATGGTGTTATTTATAGAGGTTCCAAAGCCTCTCTTCCCACGCATGAGGTAGCAGTAGGGTCCTAATAGTAAAAGAAGAGAAAAAGACTTAATACTAAAAGAAAAGTTTTTTTTTTTTTTTTTTTTTTTTTTTTGCAGTGAGAGGAGAACAACCTTAACGTAATCTAAAAGGACAGAGTAGGGATGGGATGGGGTCCTAGTAACCCACGGGACGGGATTGTGCAAAATACTTTACCCGCCCTCCCGAAAGAGAGAGAGAACCTAAAGGAGCTGGCAGCCAGTTCCTCTAGAATCCCACGACTCGGGACCGGAGGGCTGTCACACCCCAAGTATAAAGTTTACTACATCCAGAAGAAATGTGCATAACCTTTATACCCCCTGCGAGAAAGGGGTATAAGAGAGAGAGTGAGAGAGAGAGAGAGAGAGAGAGAGTTACAAGGAGTTACAAGGAAAAGAAGGACCTCAAAAGGCCTTGCGGCCCATACCGAGGAGGTACCAATGGCAACGGGTGCCAGGGAAAATTTTGTCTTTCAACTATCCTAGCAGTAGTAGAAAACTGGATAGAAAAGTAGAAGGCTCTCTCCCCACCCTCCGCTCCCTCCCTGCCAGAGGCAGGTACGGAAAAAGGTTGAAGAAAATCCTTGACCCTGGAAAAGTAGCCAAGGAAATTTTACAGGAAAGTGGAGAATATATAAATAGCTCTATATTTAGCTTTCTCACAGAGACACCGAGCAAGCGAACTCCTGCAGAGTTTTCTGAGGTTTTAATCTTAAACTATGAGTGTGTTCAGTACCTTGTCTAGCCTATTTTTAAACAGATTTACACTTTGAGAGGAGAGAGAGAGAGAGAGAGAGAGGAGAGAGAGAGAGAGAGAGAGAGAGAGAGAGAGATAGAGAGAGAGGAGAGAGAGAGAGAGAGAGAGAGAGAGAGAGAGAGAGAGAGTTACAAGGTTACAAGGAAAAGAAGTACCTCAAAAGGCCTTGCGGCCCATACCGAGGAGGTACCAATGGCAACGGGTGCCAGGGAAAATTTTGCATTTTTCTTTCAACTATCCTAGCAGTAGTAGAAAACTGGATAGAAAAGTAGAAGGCTCTCTCCCCACCCTCCGCTCCCTCCCTGCCAGAGGCAGGTACGGAAAAAGGTTGAGGAAAATATATTGACCCTGGAAAAGTAGCCAAGGAAATTTTACAGGAAAGTGGAGAATATATAAATAGCTCTATATTTAGCTTGCTCACAGAGACACCGAGCAAGCGAACTCCTGCAGAGCCTTCTGAGGTTTCAATCTTAAACTATGAGTGTGTTCAGCACTTTGTCTAGCCTATCTTTAAACAGATTTACACTTTGACTGGAAACAACCTCTGAGGGAAGCTGGTTCCAGATACCAACCACTTTATAGGAAAAGAAATTTCCGCAGACTGAGGTCCTAAATGTCTTTACACACTCAAATAGTGTGCAAGATTTCGTCTAACCTTTTCTTGAACTGATCCACAGAGGAACTGTTCACAACTTCCGAAGGTAACCTGTTCCATGTGTCACAGATCTTATACGTAACGTAATTCCCACACACACTAGTCCTAAACCGTTTCAAATCCAACTTCCAACCATTGTTGCGAGTTGGGTTATCATTTAAACTAAACATACTTCTAAAATCGACATCGTTGAACCCTCGTAAGAGCTTGAAAACCTCGATCAGTTGACCGCGCAGCCACCGAGTTTCAAGCGAAAAGAAGTTCAGGGCGCGTAACCGTCGATTGTAGCCCATATGCCTAACGGAAGGGATTAACTTTGTGGCCCTCGCCTGCACTTGCTCCAGCCTCTCAATATCTTTCCTTTCCTGAGGGTGGGCGACCAGAACTGCACAGCATACTCCAGGTACGGCCGAACAAGGGAATTGTACAGTGAGAGCACAATCTCCTTGTTCCGAAACTGAAATTGCCTCCTGATATAACCCAATAGTTTCTGGGCTTTCTTTTCCACCTCTACACACTGTTTCGTAAACTTAAGGTCGCTGCTAATTAGCACACCCAAGTCCTTTTCTAAATCAGTCACCTCGATATTACTGCCCAACATCGAGTAGACCTACTTGGGATTGGCGTAGCCAATGTGCATCACTTTGCATTTACCCAAGTTAAACGGCATTTGCCATTTTTCGGACCACTCTCCTATCCTACCTAGGTCCGCACGCAGTTCCTCGATCGCTTCGGGCGTCCCAACATTGGCCCCAAGCTTGGTGTCATCAGCGAATTTGGCGATCCGACTGACGATGCCACCGTCGATATCATTTATGTAAATGGTAAACAACAGTGGCCCCAAAACGGAACCCTGACGAACCCCACTAGTGACCGAGGCCCAACCCGAACTAGCCCCTTTAATTACCACCCTCTGCCGCCTATTCCTCAGCCAGTTTTCAATCCACCTACCTATTTCCCCACCGATACCCAGCGCGCGCACTTTCGCCATTACCCGGCGGTGAGGTACCTTATCAAAGGCTTTCTAAAAGTCGAGATAAAGTATATCAATCGCCCTACTCTTATCGTACTCACTCAACATGACGTGGAAAAACTCGAGCAAGTTGGTGAGACACGACCTATGCCGTCTAAACCCATGTTGGGAGTCCCCAAGCAGCTTGTAGGAGAGAGGAGAGAGAGGGAGAGAGAGAGAGAGAGAGAGAGAGAGAGAGAGAGGAGAGGAGGGGAGAGAGAGAGAGAGAGAGAGAGAGAGAGGAGAGAGAGAGAGAGGAGAGGGAGAGAGAGAGGAGAGGAGAGAGAGAGAGAGGAGAGAGGAGAGAAGAGAGAGAGAGGAGAGAGAGAGAGAGAGGAGAGAGAGAGAGAGAGAGAGGAGAGAGAGAGAGAGAGAGAGAGAGAGAGAGAGAGAGAGAGGAGAGGGAGAGAGAGAGTTACAAGGAGTTACAAGGAAAAGAAGTACCTCAAAAGGCCTTGCGGCCCATACCGAGGAGGTACCAATGGCAACGGGTGCCAGGGAAAATTTTGTATTTTTCTTTCAACTATCCTAGCAGTAGTAGAAAACTGGATAGAAAAGTAGAAGGCTCTCTCCCCACCCTCCGCTCCCTCCCTGCCAGAGGCAGGTACGGAAAAAGGTTGAAGAAAATACCTTGACCCTGGAAAAGTAGCCAAGGAAATTTTACAGGAAAGTGGAGAATATATAAATAGCTCTATATTTAGCTTGCTCACAGAGACACCGAGCAAGCGAACTCCTGCAGAGTTTTCTGAGGTTTTAATCTTAAACTATGAGTGTGTTCAGTACTTTGTCTAGCCTATTTTTAAACAGATTTACACTTTCACTGGAAACAACCTGAGGGAAGTTGGTTCCAGATATTAACTATTTTATAGAAAAGAAATTTCCGCAGACTGAGGTCCTAAATGTCTTTACACACTCAAATAGTGTGCAAGATTTCGTCTAACCTTTTCTTAAACTGATCCACAGAGGAACTGCTCACAACTTCCGAAGGTAACCTGTTCCATGTGTCACAGATCTTATACGTAAAGTAATTCCCACACACACTAGTCCTAAACCGTTTCAAATCCAACTTCCAACCATTGTTGCGAGTTGGGTTATCATTTAAACTAAACATACTTCTAAAATCGACATCGTTGAACCCTCGTAAGAGCTTGAAAACCTCGATCAGTTGACCGCGCAGCCTCCGAGTTTCAAGCGAAAACAAGTTCAGGGCGCGTAACCGTCGATTGTAGCCCATATGCCTAACTGAAGGGATTAACTTTGTAGCCCTCGCCTGCACTCGCTCCAGCCTCTCAATATCTTTCCTGAGGGTGGGCGACCAGAACTGCACAGCATACTCCAGGTACGGCCGAACAAGGGAATTGTACAGTGAGAGCACAATCTCCTTGTTCCGAAACTGAAATTGCCTCCTGATATAACCCAATAGTTTCTGGGCTTTCTTTTCCACCTCTACACACTGTTTCGTAAACTTAAGGTCGCTGCTAATTAGCACACCCAAGTCCTTTTCTAAATCAGTCACCTCGATATTACTGCCCAACATCGAGTAGTCCGACTTGGGACTGGCGTAGCCAATGTGCATCACTTTGCATTTACCCAAGTTAAATGGCATTTGCCATTTTTCGGACCACTCTCCTATCCTACCTAGGTCCGCACGCAGTTCCTCGATCGCTTCGGGCATCCCAACATTGGCCCCAAGCTTGGTGTCATCAGCGAATTTGGCGATCCGACTGACGATGCCACCGTCGATATCATTTATGTAAATGGTAAACAACAGTGGCCCCAAAATGGAACCCTGAGGAACCCCACTAGTGACCGAGGCCCAACCCGAACTAGCCCCTTTAATTACCACCCTCTGCCGCCTATTCCTCAGCCAGTTTTCAATCCACCTACCTATTTCCCCACCGATACCCAGCGCGCGCACTTTCGCCATTAGCCGGCGGTGAGGTACCTTATCAAAGGCTTTCTGAAAGTCGAGATAAAGTATATCAATCGCCCTACTCTTATCGTACTCACTAAACATGACGTGGAAAAACTCGAGCAAGTTGGTGAGACACGACCTATGCCGTCTAAACCCATGTTGGGAGTCCCCAAGCAGCTTGTAGGAATCCAAATGGTCAACGATTCTATCAGCTATTATCCTTTCTAATAATTTACCTACAACTGAAGTGAGACTAATAGGACGATAGTTCCCTGGACTTTCGTGATCCCCTTTCTTAAAGATAGGGGTCACGTTGGCCTCCCTCCAGTCACCAGGCACCTGGCCCATCACCAACGATTTGTTGAAGACTGTAGCCAGGTGGGGAGCCACCTGGTCGCGCACTTCTCGCAAAACACTGGGGAGAAACTGGTCTGGCCCAGGAGCCTTAAACGCGCTCAGTTTGTCTATTCTATGAGCAACGACTGTCGCGGTACATCTAACACTATCCAGGCCAGCACCTTCGTGCCTCACAGCTGGTTCGGGGATGACGCGGGTATCCTCCCTGGTGAACACTCCCGCAAAGTACTCATTAAGCACATTAGCGATGTCCGCGTCGGAGGTCCGCAGAACGCCGCTTCCGTCCTTTAAAGGACCTATCATGCTTCTAATGGGCTTTCTACTATTAACATAACTGAAGAACTCCTTAGGGTTCCCCTTGCAGAGGCTTGCCACCCGTAGTTCTTCGTTACGTTTCGCTAGCCTAACCTTCGCCTTCACTTCCCTACACAGGCGGACATACGCTTCAGTGTTCTCGTGGGAACGATTGGCCTTCGCCCTCCTATACGCTACTTTCCTATTTCGGATAGCCGAAAGAGAGAGAGAGGGAGGAGAAAGAGAGAGTTAGAGGAGAGAGAGAGAGAGAGGAGAGAGAGAGAGAGGAGAGAGAGAGAGATAGAGAGAGAAAAAGAGGGAGAGAGAGAGGAGAGAGAGAGAGAGAGGAGAGAGAGAGAGAGGAGAGAGAGAGAGAGGAGAGAGAGAGAGATAGAGAGAGAAAAAGAGGGAGAGAGAGAGGAGAGAGAGAGAGAGAAGAGGGAGTTACAAGGAAAAGAAGTACCTCAAAAGGCCTTGCGGCCCATACCGAGAAGGTACCAATGGCAACAGGTGCCACGGAAAATTTTGCACACACTCAAATAGTGTGCAAGATTTGGTCTAACCTTTTCTTGAACTGATCCACAGAGGAACTGTTCACAACTTCTGAAGGTAACCTGTTCCACGTATCACAGATCTTATAGGTGAAGTAATTCCCACACACACTAGTCCTAAACCGTTTCAAATCCAACTTCCAACCATTGTTGCGAGTTGGGTTATCATTTAAAGTAAACATATTTCTAAAATCGACATCGTCGAAGGGATTAACTTTGTGGCCCTCGCCTGCACTCGCTCCAGCCTCTCAATATGTTTCCTGAGGGTGGGCGACCAGAACTGCACTGCATACTCCAGGTGCGGCCGAACCAAGGAATTGTACAGAGAGAGCACAATCTCCTTGTTCCGAAACTGAAATTGCCTCCTGATATAACCCAACAGCTTCTGGGCTTTCTTTTCCACCTCTACGCACTGTTTGGTAAACTTAAGGTCGCTGCTAATTAGCACACCCAAGTCCTTTTCCAAATCAGTCACCTCGATATTACTCCCCAACATCGAGTAGTCCGACTTGGGATTGGCATAGCCAATGTGCATCACTTTGCATTTACCCAAGTTAAACGGCATTTGCCATTTTTCGGACCACTCTCCTATCCTACCTAGGTCCGCACGCAGTTCCTCGATCGCTTCGGGCGTCCCAACATTAGCCCCAAGCTTGGTGTCATCAGCGAATTTGGCGATCCGACTGATGATGCCACCGTCTATATCATTTATGTAAATGATAAACAACAGTGGCCCCAAAACGGAACCCTGAGGAACCCCACTAGTGACCGAGGCCCAACCCGAACTGGCCCCTTTAATTACACCCCTCTGCCGCCTATTCTTCAGCCAGTTTTCAATCCACCTACCTACTTCCCCACCGATACCCAGCGCGCGCACTTTCGCCATTAGCCGGCGGTGAGGTACCTTATCAAAGGCTTTCTGAAAGTCGAGATAAAGTATATCAATCGCTCTACTCTTATCATACTCACCCAACATGACGTGGAAAAACTCGAGCAAGTTGGTGAGACACGTCCTATGCCGTCTAAACCCATGTTGGGAGTCCCCAAGCAGATTGTACGAATCCAAATGGTCAACGATCATATCGGCTATTATCCCCTTTAATAATATACCTACAACTGAAGTGAGACTAATGGGACGATAGTTCCCTGGACTTTCGTGATCCCCTTTCTTAAAGATAGGGGTCACGTTGGCTTCCCTCCAGTCACCATGCACCTGGCCCGTCTCCAAAGATTTGTTGAAGACTGTAACCAGGTGGGGAGCCACCTGGTCGCGCACCTCCCGCAACACTCTGGGGAGAAACTGGTCTGGCTCAGGAGAGACACTCTCTCTTTATCCCCAACCATAAGTAGAGTATGTGACCAACCTAACTCAATCTCAGGTGGCGGCCGCAAGGGCAGTTGAACTCTGTTCCCTTACGTTTCGGAGTCTAATTTATATCGGTCTTCATTTTTTCATTAATTCCTTTTAAAATAATCTGCCGCAGTTTTGAAGTTTCTTCGTGATTAACTATTTATTACAAGGTATTGCGTGAGGACATATTTTACTAGAATTCTGGAAAGAAAGTTTTGGAAATCTGTGCCAAATCGTGGAAAATCGATCGAGATTAGCAACTAATAAAACCTATTTTTATTTTCAGATTACCAAGTCGAATAGGGATGATCATCTTTTATATGAAGAATTAATTAAATATTTATCTCAAACCTCATAAATTGTATAGTTTCTGAGTTTTTCATGACCTTGTTTTTTTGTTCTTTACAGTTATAAGTAAATTTATATTACTTGAAATTTGCTCTTTCATGTAAGAATTTAATTTCCATTGTGTATTTAAGGTAAGTATTATCAAAAGGGCGTGCTCTTCCATATTAGAAAGATCAAAGGTGCTTATTTACTTGTCAAAGTTTTTTGATTTAATAATTAAGGTAAATGACAAATTTATTGGATCAACGTATTTAGAATAGAGTTTGGAATGAGCCTGAATGAGAATTATATAAAGAAGGGAGCTGTTCTGGAAGGAAGTACGAAAGTGTAGCAATGAAACTAAAAGTTTGAGAGTAGATGAAAATGGAAGAATGCTCTCAGCGGATGCGGATCTATGGAAAAAATGAGGAGTGCAATGTTTTAATGAAACACACAACTAGCAGAGAACCAACAAACCTTTACAAGAATCAGTAAGAATGTGAAAATGAATAAATGAATTTATGATAAAATCCTTTTCTTTGGTAAAATAACCGTAAGAAAGGTGTACCAGATTCATTTAATCTGCTAGAGAAGTTTTGGTCCTGGAAGCACACACTTGGTTATCAGGCTTCATCGCTGGAAAAACACTTTTTTTATATTATGCGAAAGGTTATGATGCATGTGTCAGAGCGCATGTGCGAATGTGCCTGAAGAGTGGAAGAAAGCAGTAATTGTTCCATTGTACAAAATGAAAGGAGTGAATGTGAGAATTAAAGGTGTAAGTCTGTTGAGTGTAGTTGGGAAGGTGTATAGTAGGATATAGTTTGTGGTAGTGATGTGAGGCGAGAATATTCTCCAAAACATTATTTGCTGAGAATATTCGAGAATTTTCTTTTTTCTTAGTTTTAAAACATTTTTAGATTGTTTTGCGGCTTTTTAGAGAATTCTAGAATATTTCAGAACCTTATGGAACTTTCTAGAATGTGTGTGAATATTCTAGACGACTCCAGAACATTCTAGAATACTCCGGAATTGGAAGAAAATTGTATATAAAGGATGGCAAATTGTTTCCTTGGTTAGTTGTGGTTGTGTATAGCAAGAGCAAGTATCATGTAAACTTTTAACATATGGGGATACCCAGAAAAGTTTCATGTTCCAGAGAAGTATACGGAAGAATGCAAAGATCAAGAAAAAGAACAGCGGGAGGAGGAGGAGGAAGAAGAAGAAGAAATAGACAAAGAAGGCAATGATTGATGAGTCAGAATCCGAAATAATTTTGTCAGAATCAGAGTAAATACCAGGGTAACCAATAATTAATTTTTATATAGTTTTGAAAAAATCAAATAAATAAAAAAAACTTTCATAAAAACTATTATACTGAAAAACTGAAATTGAACACTTAATTACAAGGGATATTTTTTCTGTTTCTAAACTGTTTTGTATGATATATTTTATTAATTTCCATATAATTTTGAAAATAAAAAAAAATATTTGTTTCATAAAAAATTTTTTTTTTATTTATTAGCTATTTATTAACTATTATACTGAAAAATTGAAATTGAATACTTCATTACAAGGGATATTTTTTCTTTCTAAACTGTTGTGGGATGTTTTATTAATTTCTATATATAATTTTGAAAAAATGAAATTTTTTTTTTTATACTGATTTTTTTCATAAAGCTGATACTGAAAAACTGAAATTGAACACACAATTACAAGGGGTATTTTTTTTATTTCCAAAGTGTCTTCAGAGATATTTTATTAATTTCTATATAATTTTGAAAAAAAAAAAATTAATAAATAATTTTCATTTAATCACTGCCATCCTGGTAGATACTGTACTTTGAATTGAAATACAGTCTTTATACAATGATTCAATAAATTTTTTGGATTAGTTAATGTATTTATTTCTTCACTCATCCTATCATTCACCTCTGACTTAAAATTTCTCCATTTTGACATGAACTGAAGTTAAGCTGTATCGGAATAGTTGGAAAACCTCATGTTCTAAAAAAGAAAATTCTCAAAAATTCTCGGTTCGAAGAATATTCTCAAGAAAATTCTCGAGAATATTACATTAGTTTGTGGCATTAGAGCATGAGTCGGGGAACTTTTTTGGGTATTACCCAAAAATCTATTTGAATGAAATGAAATTACCCCCAGACTTCAAAGTAAACAAAAACAAGCCAATTGCTCTTAAAATTGTTGCATTTGGTATACAAAAAATTCAAATTCAAAAAATGTTTATTGGATCCATTATTATGGAGAAATAAAAAAAAGCCACACATGCTGGCATAAGAATAGCACACAAACAAAATTAGTAAAAAGGATTGAAGAACTGAAGAATTTCATTCAAAACATCTCCACTTCAGGTTTTGGAAAAATGATGCCATTTCATTTTTGATACAACATCAAAATCAGGACGTAAATTCGTAATATTCTAAAATTTAGAATAACGCCACATTTATGTAACAAAATAAAATTAAAATATATGAAAAAAATATCAGCACAAAGTGTCAAGCACTAAAAGCACCTCTTCGTTTCATGATACCATACACACGACTGAGGCTCTGAGGGAAGTGTCTCTCATACCGCACGCATTACCCCCAAAATTTTTAAATTTACCCCATTTGGGGTAATTTACCCCTGTTCCCCGACCACTCCATTAGAGAATGCTTGGTAAGTGATAAGCAAGGAAGGTTCCAAGGTGGAAGAGGTTAGTAGTATAGCCGAAAAAAGGGAGACAGAAAATGGATCAATTTGAAAATTTCCCCCCCTCACCGTCCTTCATGAGGATCCTTCACCGTCCTTCATGACGGTCCCTCATTTATGAGGTGTCTTTCATGGTCCTTCAAAAAAAAAAAAAAAAAAAAAGTTTTCACCATTCAAAAATAAAATTTTAAAACAAAATTTTAAAAAATAAATTTAAAAAAATTTAATTTAAAAAATTAAATTTTAAAAATGATTCGTCTTCACCTTCCTTCAAAAAAAAATTTAAGAAAGGGTTGATCCTGGCCTTCCTCCAAAAAAGTTCTTTCATGAGGCAAACAAGAACAAACATGCAAAAACATACATACATTCGAGTACTTTCTGTTCAGGCAAGTTCCGCCAGACAGTAGAAATGAAAACTGAAGCATTATTCCAATCAATACAGTGGGATAACTCTGACAAATGGACAAAAAGAGCACTGGACGACTGTCCTGTTCTAACGGAATATTGATGCTGTTTTATACGTGTGTGCAAATCCTTTCCCGTCTGACCTATGTAAAAGGAATCACATTGTTTACAACCAATTTTATAAATAATGCCTGAATTATTGGTAGGGCTATTTTTTACTACGATATTTTTCACAATATTGTTATATGAAAATACTACATTAATATCCAAAAGTTTAAGTACATTAGCAATGCCTAAAAAGCCCGGGAAAAATGGAAGTACTAAAATATTTTTTGACAAAGTACGAGTGTTATTATTGCCCCGATAGAAAGTTCGTTTTGCCTTGTTGAGACAAGATTCCATAAACGCAGATGGATAACACAGATCACTTCCAATACCGTTGATTTTTTCTAATTCGGCATCGATGTATTTCGGACTGGCGATCCTAAGGGCGCGGAGAAACATTGAAGAAAAAATGGCCTTAGTGGGGGTGTCATGTCCCGAGTAAAAGTGTACGTAGGACAAATTGTTTGTTTTTTCCGATAGATACTGAACATAAAACCTGGGCTTTCCCTATGTACACGCACATCCAAAAACGGAATTGAATTGTCTTGTTCCAGTTCTAAAGTAAACTTAATGGAGGGGACTTGATCATTTAACTGAAGGAGGAAGTTATCCAGGTCACGATTCATGGGCCAGATAAAGGACAGGACAGTCGTCCAGTGCCCTTTTTGTCCATTTGCCAGAGTTATCCCACTGTATTGATTGGAATAATGCTTCAGTTTTATTTCACTCTAGCAACATTGTTAATAGAAATATTCTTGAGTCTGCCATTATCCAACTTTCAAATAACTTCAACATAAGCAAAGGTCTTTTTCAACTCGATCCTGTTGTTTTGAATTCCTTCAGAAAAGATTTAGATAAGAAGGGTAGAACGCTAAATCTTTGGTAAACTTGTATGCCACTCTAATAACTTTTATTTTTCAATTTATTTTTATATACAAGATGGGTAGAGTGATAAAACCCGGGCAGATTTCCAGTATAAATTTGTATTTTTTTAACATTGGTTGGAAACAATTAATTTAATCTTGTGCTAAAAATCGGTAGTTTGATCTTGTGCTAAAAATCGATAGTGTTTCCTTACAAAGTTGTATGCCCCGCCCACAATCTTTTAATTTTTAATAATTTAATTTTTTTTTTTTAAATTTCATTTCTCCGTTTATTGTATAATTATATATAATATATATATATATATATATATATTTTTTTTTTTTTTTTTTCTGTAACCTATATATAGACTGTAACGCTCTATGTACTTCAGTGTTCCTGAGGATGTCATTAGACGAAAGCGCTTGAGCACCTTTCTGTGTTTCCTTTCCTTCGTGGTTTTATTCATCACATATCTATACATCTATATATATATATATATATATATAATATATATATATAATATATATATATATTAGGAACATTGTGTCGAGGACAAAACATTGATGTAATATATACTGATTTTGCTAAAGCCTTCGATAAATGTGACCATGGAATCATAGCACACAAACTTAAGGATACAGGAATTACTGGAAACCTAGGAAGGTGGATATTTAATTTCTTGACGCAAAGAACGCAAAGAGTGGTGGTAAACGGAGTTAAATCGGAAGTCTCGGAAGTCGTGAGCTCTGTCCCACAAGGGACAGTATTAGCTCCCTTGCTGTTCATAATAATGATTGCAGATATTGATGCAGATATTAAGGACAGTATTGTATCATGCTTCGCAGATGACACGAAGATATGTAAGGAAATATTGAACGAAGATGACATAAGAAAACTACAAAACGACATTGAAACATTATTCCAGTGGGCAGAAGACAACTATATGAAGTTCAACGAAGAAAAATTCCAACTTCTAAGATATGGTAATAATAAAGAGCTACAGAAAAAAGGGTACAAAACTCCGCAAGCCAAACAGATAACACCAAATCCACAAGTCAGGGATCTTGGAGTAATAATGTCGTCGGATGCAGAATTCAGAGAGCACTATAAAATCAAAATCACAACGGCTAGAAAAATAATGGGAATCATCTGGAGGAGCTTCCGCAGCAGAAAAGCAAACATCATGCTCAAATTATGGAAGAGTCTAGTCCTACCAATAATTGAGTATTGCTCAGTACTCAAGCCCACACAGAAAAAGAGACATTGCGAGCATTGAAGCTATACAAAGGACTTTTACGTCTAAGATAGAGGAAACGGAAGGTGAAGACTACTGGTCTCGACTACAATCCCTGGAACTCTACTCTCTTGAAAGAAGGCGAGAGCGGTACACAATAATATACATATGGAACATACTTGAGGGCTCTGTCCCTAACCTCAGAAATGAAATAGAAACAAACTGGAATGAGAGAAGAGGCAGATTTTGTACGGTTCCAGCTGCGGTGGGACAAGGAGCCATGAAAACGAGGATGGAAAATACCCTCAGAATACGGGGCCCAAAGCTTTTCAATGTCCTTCCAAAAGAAGTGAGGAATCTCCAGCACACCAACCTGAATAACTTCAAGAACCAGCTGGACAGATTCTTGTGCAAAGTCCCTGACCAGCCATGCGTGGCTGGCTACGAGGGCAGGAGGCGATCACAGAGCAATTCCCTCCTTCACCAAGTCCCGCAAATGAGGCGGGATGCTGCAGAGGGGTCGACCGCAGGTCGATCCTGAACCGTTGTTCAAACTCAACAAAAGTAAACAAAAGTAAGTAATATATATATATATATACTGTATATATATATATATATATATTATATATATATATATATATATATCTGTCTATATATATATATATATATATATATATATATATATATATATATATATATATGTTATAATGTTTCAGACCAACAAAGACCCTAGGATCCACTCATGGCTGGTCTACCTAACTGTGTTCGTAATTGTGTATGTCCTCCGTGGTGGCGGAGGGGACCTACAATTTTACGTGGGTTCCGAACCACAAGAACATAAGAAATTTATGTAACAACTTCCTGTACAATGTGTACATTGGCAACGACCAATTTAGCAAAACTGATTAATTATCGATTTAAAACTAAAGATAGAATCTCTGGATCCAGAGGATCACGTCATAATAGACTACTATCCACAAATATGTTACACTCTATATCTATTTATAACCGACATGCAAATATATCAGATCCAGAGAATCCAGTCAATTTCATTACGGTATCCATCAATACTAGTACCTTGTCACGAAAAATAAGTCACGGTCCATATCGATTGTGGACCAAGTCAAAATTTACAACCATATACATTACAATATATACACTTACGAGGAAAAGTGTAGGTGTGGCTGTAAAGACTGTACAGTAATGTAGAAATGTGTGTGCACCCATCTTGGGATCTTGGGTCTCCCATTTAAAGGTGTTTGTGGGGCAAGTGAAGATCATGAGTTTTTCAATACCTCACAGTACTATGGGGGGGCACCGCTCAGCAGAGGAATCTCTTTAAATGGGGTGTGTAAGGACAGAGAGTATCCCCTAACCCAAGACGCTGCCTCCCTATATCCCACAACACTTGTGTTGAGCTGTGGGATCTATCCCCACAAAGCCTTAATTTTACTACCTTAAACTATACCCAATCTATCAACATATGCGTCTAATCGATTTTTAAACATAATTTTGAAAACCTGGATTAGATCACCCCTTAACCTCCTAGTCTCGAGTGTTGTCAATTTTAACTCCTTAAGCCTATCCTCGTACGACTTTGACCTAAGCGACGGAATCATCTTAGTTGCTCGTCTTTGAACTCTTTCGATTTTGTCTATATCTTTGCGCATATGCGGATTCCAAAATTGGACCGCGTGCTCCAAATGGGGTCTAACTAATGATTTCTAAAGTGTTTTATCGAGTGTCTAGTGTTACCAATTGAATAAGTGGTTATCGTTCAAGTGTCTTTAAAAAAAAAAAAGTGTTTGGTGCATTCTTAACTAAATTACTTCGTGTTACTAATGATTAATTAACGAATATATTTCATTTATTGACTTTATTCATTACTATATTACTTGAGTAAACCAAGGCTAGTGCTTGTTTGTTTTCCGAATATATTACTACACGAGGTTTCATAAGGTTGAAATTCCCTTGGTTTGCCTTTTTTGTTTTTCAAATCTATCAGAAACGAGGTTTCTTAAGGTTCGTTTTCCCTTAACACACTACCTGACCTCCCGAAGGGTCAATCACCGTGGGAAAAAAAAGGAATTAAGTCAGTCGAAGAGCGACAGATAAGTGCCATTTAATACGTTTTCTTTAACAGATCTTTCGTCGGTAGCCTTGTAGTTATATATTCATTTAGCATAAAATTGTGTTAGAAGAACATTCTTGCCGGTTTTCGCAGGTGACGGTACAATAAGCACCCGGTATACCTACGTTGTAATTTATTAATTTCCAAACGCTCGGTTTTTTTTTTTTTTTTTTTTTAAAGCATGGCACTCCGGTCAAGTACTTGCAGTCGCTGTGAAGGGAAATTTGCCACTTACGCGTTTATAATGGCTAATATTAATGAACAGTTAGTTTGCAGATGGTGCTCAAGCATGGAAGTGCTGAGGAACGAGTTAGAACGTGAGAGGGAGGCCAGGGTGAGGCTTGAAGAAGCCGTGATGCTCCTGACGGCAAAATTAGAATCCCTCGAGACTCCACTTACGACCCCTCCTGCCTCAGTTTCTACTAATAATATAAATAGTACTAATAGCCCTCTCTCTTCCCCTAGTTCCCAACCCTTCGTTCGAGTGCGAAATGGAGCCCCATTGCGAAAAGCAAAGACTTGTCTACCAGTAATAACAAGCAATAAGTTTTCTGTTTTAGGTTTCGAAGATACTGATGAACCGGAAATACGACTCGTTGGCGATTCCATTGTTCGAGGGCAGCTCGAGGAATTCTGTGGGAGAAACCCTCGTCGTAGGCGCCGTTACTGCTACCCTGGTGCAAGGGTGGAGGATATAACTAATAATGTTGTCCATTTTACAGACGGTACCGCCGAGGACACAACGTACGTTATTCATGTCGGTACTAATAACGTTTTAAATTCTAGATCGGAAGAACTGCTGGCTAGGTACAGGGACTTATTAGAGCGACTAAAGGAGAAAACTAATAATAAGATTGTTTTAACAGGTATACTTCCTCGAATTATCCAACGTAACGATTTCTACAGCAAGGCGACCTATATTAACAATAACCTAAAGACTCTTTGCCAACAGGAAGGAGTGCATTTTGGAAATTTTTGGAACAGTTTCTACGGCAGAAGGGACTTGTTCCTCGAAGATGGACTTCATCTTAATGACGTTGGAGCTGCGCGTTTAGGAAGACTATTTCATAATACTGTCTCTTCTTTTCAGGCTGCCGTAACTCGAACGGTCCCAGCGTAAATTCCACTAATTTCACCTGCGCTCGCAAAGGTGTAATTACAAACAATTTGAAGGTTCTATCCTTAAATGCTCGTAGCCTACGAAATAAAATAAATTAATTTTTTTCTTTAATTGCTTGTAAAGACTATGATTTAATTGCGATAAACGAATCGTGGCTTAGCACTGAAACACGTGACTTTGTAGGGGAGTATCAAATTAAAGGTTATAGACATTTTGTTAAAAACAGAATAGGTAGGCGAGGAGGCGGTGTTATGTTGTATATCAAAGATAATATTGCGAACGTTATAGAAGTAAAGCACTCAATTCCAGAACCGATAGATTCGACTATAGCAGAACTTAAATTAAACGACTTCAAACTTCTTGTTGCGGTTATATATAGGCCCCCTAATCAAACAGCTGATACGGACGAAGCGTTATATCGTGAACTAAAGAGAATAATCGGTAGTGAGCAGACTTTAGTTATGGGTGACTTTAATTGCGCCAACGTGAATTACGATACAATGCAGGGAGACGCGGAAGGTAATCGTTTAGTTAATTTTCTCGAGGATAGCTTTCTTATTCAAAAGGTTGGGGAACCTACGAGGTTGGACAGTATTTTAGATTTAGTAATAACTACGGATGATAGGCTAATTACTGATCTTCAAGTAATAGAACCGTTGAGCAATAGCGATCACAATATGGTAGAGTTTCTCTTCTCAGTAAGTCACTCGAAACCAACTAACTCGACTAAAATTCCTAACTTCCAGCACGCAGACTTTTGTAAATTTCGAGATAAATTGTCACACGTCAATTGGGAAAACGTGATGGGGAACTCCAATGCAAAACTAATGTGGGAATCGTTTGAAACAGTATTTAGGACTACAAATGAGGAATGTGTACCGTACAAAATTAAGCGTGCGAAAGTAAACAACAAGCCCTTGTGGTTTACTTCTAGAGTAGGAGACATTATAAAGAGTAGAGATAGGGCTTATAAGCAACATAAGTGCGATAAAGACAATTTGTTGTTACGAAACAACTACATATCTCTGAGGCGTGAAGGGAAATGTGTAATAAAAAAGTCCAAGCGCGAATTTGAAATCTCCGTAGCTCGTGACGGTAAAGAAAACCCCAAGCGATTCTTTCAATACGTCAATAAAGAAATCCAGTAAAAAGTGTCTTGGGTCCATTGAAAAATGTAAACGGAGATCTAATTTCTGAAAACAAGGAAATGGCTACCTTGCTAAACGAATTTTTTACGTCAGTTTTTACTATAGAAGATGTAACGAATATCCCTACGGTCATAGACATAATACCTTTTGATAATGGTAATATTTTGGATAATATTGTCGTTAGTGAAGGGGTGGTAATGCGCTATATTGAAAAGATGAAAACGCGTAAATCACCGGGTCCGGATTCCATATATCCCATACAACTAAAAGAATTAAAAGATAGCATTGTTGTGCCGCTAACAAAGATTTTTAATGCGTCTATTTCTGAGGGGTGCGTACCAGATAATTTCAAGTTAGCAAACGTAACACCTATCTTTAAGAAAGGCGATAAAGGTGCGGCGGGAAATTATAGGCCAATCAGTTTAACGTCTGTTGTAGGTAAGCTACTGGAATCAATAATTAGGGATCGTATAGTCGAACACTTAGAATTCCATAAGCTAGTTAGAAATACGCATCACGGATTCAGGCGAAACAAATCTTGCCTAACTAATCTTTTAGAATTTTTCCAAAGCGTGGTTGACGTTTACGATAGACATCGGGCGGTTGATGTAGTGTATTTAGATTTTCAAAAAGCGTTTGACACCGTGCCGCACAAAAGACTCATTGAAAACACTAAGGCTCATGGAATCAGGGGTGTAGTAATAAATTGGCTAGAAGAGTGGTTGCGAGGTAGGAAACAGAGGGTGGTCGTTGATGGAGTGGAGTCGTGTTGGGCTAATGTAGCGAGTGGCGTTCTTCAGGGTTCTGTATTGGGCCCCTTGCTTTTTCTTATATATATTAACGATTTAGATGTCGGCCTAGTCAGTACAGTTTCAAAGTTTGCGGATGACACGAAGCTGGGTGGTATGGCGATTAATGACGAAGATAGAGGTGAAATTCAGGAAGATCTAAATAAAATCGTTGATTGGTCAGTCACATGGCAAATGAGATTTAACGTGGATAAGTGCAAAATTGTGCATATAGGTTCGCGTAACGGTAATTTTGCGTATAGTATGTCAGCGAAAGATTTAACAAGTGTAGAGCAGGAAAAAGATTTACGAGTTATAGTCACTAGTGATTTAAAAGTAGCGAAACAAAGTACAGCAGCGGTCAATAAGGCGAATAAAGTGTTAGGTTTTATAGCTCGAAATTTTGAGTACAAATCGCGCGATATTATAGTTCCTCTTTATAAAGCATTAGTTAGACCCCATTTGGAGTACGCGGTCCAATTTTGGAATCCGCATATGCGCAAAGATATAGACAAAATCGAAAGAGTTCAAAGACGAGCAACTAAGATGATTCCGTCGCTTAGGTCAAAGTCGTACGAGGATAGGCTTAAGGAGTTAAAATTGACAACACTCGAGACTAGGAGGTTAAGGGGTGATCTAATCCAGGTTTTCAAAATTATGAATGGGTTCGATAACGTAGATAGAGATAGCTTTTTCGAAATATCTCAATATAATAGGACTAGAAATAACGGGTGTAAGTTGACAAGTAGAAGGTTCGAGACAGCAGTTGCCAAAAACTTTTTTACGCATAGAATAGTAAATAGCTGCAATAGTTTGCCGGTAGAAGTAATTAGTAGCACGTCTATAAACATGTTTAAGAATCGATTAGACGCATATGTTGATAGATTGGGTATAGTTTAAGGTAGTAAAGTTAAGGCTTTGTGGGGATAGATCCCACAGCTCAACACAAGTGTTGTGGGATATAGGGAGGCAGCGTCTTGGGTTAGGGGATACTCTCTGTCCTTACACACCCCATTTAAAGAGATTTCTCTGCTGAGCGGTGCCCCCCATAGTACTGTGAGGTATTGAAAAACTCATGATCTTCACTTGACCCACAAACACCTTTAAATGGGAGACCCAAGATGGGTGCACACACATTTCTACATTACTGTACAGTCTTTACAGCCACACCTACATTTTTCTTCCTAAGTGTATATATTGTAATGTATATGGTTGTAAATTTGATTTGGTCCACAATCGATATGGACCGTGACTTATTTTTCGTGACATGGTACTAGTATTGATGGATACCGTAATGAAATTGACTGGATTCTCTGGATCTGATATATTTGCATGTCGGTTATAAATAGATATAGAGTGTAACATATTTGTGTATAGTAGTCTATTATGACGTGCTCCTCTGGATCCAGAGACTCTATCTTTAGTTTTAAATCGATAATTAGTTAGTTTTGCTAAATTGGTCATTGCCAATGTACAGGAAGTTGTTACATAAATTTCTTATGTTCTTGTGGTTCGGAACCCACGTAAAATTGTAGGTCCCCTCCGCCACCACGGAGGACATACACAATTACGAACACAGTTAGGTAGACCAGCCATGAGTGGATCCTAGGGTCTTTGTTGGTCTGAAACATTATAACATTATAACATTATATATATATATATATATATATATATATATATATATATATATATATATTATATATATATATATATATCTATATATATTTATGTATATATATATATCTATATATATATATCTATATATATATATATATATATATATATATATATATATATATATCTATATATATATATATATATATCTATATATATATATATATATCTATATATATCTATATATATATATATATATATATATATATATATATATCTATATATATATATATATATATCTATCTATATATATATACCTATCTATATATATATATATATAATATATATATATATATATATATATATATAATTAGGGTGATGCAAAAGTGGGGGAGTAAAATTTTTTTGTTTCAAATTTTTGAGATACCCTCTCATTTGGTTTAATTTGGTGGAAAAATGATCCTGGGGAAATTTCGGGTCAAAATTCGAATATTTGGAGGTCGCGCCCGCCATTTGAAAATTTGCTGATTTCCATGACACCCAGGAGGTACAGCAAGCGTCACGTTACTTTTTTTTTGAGTGGAAGTTCCCCACGAGGCCTATCATACCATCTTCCTCTTTTCCATTTGTTCATAAAACAGATACAATACAATAGATATTTATAATAGATACATAGAATGGATATACTCGTAAATTTTACTGTTGCGTCAAAGATACGAGAGTTTTCTTAGTTTTGTCCGGAAGCTTCTTCCGATAATTTGATACAACTTGCAGTAGATATTGCTTCTGTTGTTCATCATTGGTAATTAATTTGTTATAATCTTCAATCAGTTTCACTCCTCTTTCAGCAATATCATTAACAACTTTCATGTGATTCACTACGTTCTTTGCAACCCAATAACTCTCATCGAGAAGCCAATCTTCTACTGGTTTGCTCAAGAACGTTGAAGACAATCCGAGTATACTGAAGAAGGACTTTGTGTTAGCAGTTACAAAATCTTCAAGCTGCTTATTGTCAATAGTTTTGATGTCTATTTGTGTCTTCTTTGGAGGATCTGGCTCCGAAGATTTTGTAAGAGCCTCCTTCATTTTTCTTTTGGTGTCAAAGCTGATTTTATCATCAAAGAAAGCCAATGCGATCAACTCTTCTGAGAGATACCACAAATGATTCTTGAATTTTTCTAAAGCAGCATTTGCTAGTTGTTCATTTGTGCTTTTGTAGCTGTGAAGATTCTTGAGAAGACTCAGATCATTTCGTGGAGCACTTGCTGCGCAGGGTGCTGAAAACCAATGCTTAATATAAATTGAAACAGAAAACCAACAAATTTCTTTTAGATTTCTTTCTTCTGTTGCTGTTATTTTGAACTGACTTTTGAACATAAAGATTTTCATTGAATAAATGACTTTCGCCATCCAACGGGCTCTATGATAAGCCCCAGGCTTCCTGAATTTTATTCCAGTCGTTGGAGTACCGCCAAGCAAGATGATTGTCAGTTCCAATAACTCTCTGTAATCGTCGCGAGGTTGATCTTCATTGATTTTTCTTGCTGCAAAGTTGATGATTTCCTCTTTTTCCTTTTGTGGATAATTTTCTAATTTATCGTATGAAGTTAGATTAATCTTATTCCAGTTTGTTTTGAATCTTTTGAATAACTGAATGTCAGGGCCTGATGAAGCCTGTAATGCAGGGGATACCACTGCTTCCAACATGATTTCAAGGATATGGTGTCGACAAGGACACCACAACAAATCTTTCTCCATTTTCTGTTCAATTAGGACACAAGCTCCGTTTTTACGACCTGTGTTCGATGCAGTTGTATCGAAACACATGCCTTTTACCTTATCTATTAGATTCCAATCAATGATCGCCTGATGTACTGCATTTGCAGTATCCTTTCCTGTGCCATGATCTATATTTGGCACTCCAAGCAGTTGATCTTCTCCACTGCCAGAGATTAGGACTGGCAACCGATCAACAACCTCATTCCCGGTAATGTCTTCGAGGAGTTTGCCATCCCAATGAACAATCAAGGGTTTGTCAGCTTGAAATTCTTCTTTCAAGTTTTCACTGAACTTCTTTCTTGATTTCTGTCTTGCCCTGCGAATCGATGAGTAGCTAACATTGTAATTCTCTGGATCTTTTCCACATTTGCGATCGTTGGAATAATTATTAAAGAGGCTGATCGGTCGCTGATCTTAGCAACATCCAATGAGGAAAGCAGATTTTCATTCATAATCTTGAATTTTTTTCTTGGAAGGCCTCTTTTGGATGTTGAGGGCACTTCCAGATCTACTTCTTCTTCCGTAGATGCAGGTGAATCACTGCAGGAACTGCTGCTGCTTGCAAGAACAACTGTTTCATCAAATGCACTTGATTCATGTAACCTTTTCTTATCCATTTTTTCATGTCTCTTCGCAGCTTCATTTCGACGTTTTTCTTCATCCTTATCAACTGCCATCATTTTACCCTTTCGACCTTCCCTTTGTAGCCGTAGAAACTCTCTATCTTCCTCAATAGTTATTAACTCGTTAGCATTTGCATGCGCAATATCAAAGAGTCCATCCAATTTTTCTTTCCATGTATTCTCTTTCTCTATTGAAAACTTCGATTTTTTTCCTTTGCTCTTCTTCAGCCCTTGCCACTCATCATACAGTTTATTAATTTCTTCACAACATTACATTTCTGGGTTGTTGGTATTCCTGCTCTCTGCCACACTTCCAATACATCATTAACGGTTGAAGTTAATGCTTCTCTGACAGTTTCATTCTTGATATGTTTATAATTCATGAATAAGGAAATTACTTCTTTCTTTGATGGAAGCTTACTTTGATTCAATTTATCTATTTGTTGACCGATCAGCCAGATATCTGTTGAGCTTCTTGATCTCATTTTTGTCACAATTAAGATAGAGGAAATAGAAGAGAAATTGAGGCGGAGAGACTCACTGATATAGCACCTCTCCTGGACACTGCCACAAGCACACTGCGATACCGATTTCCTTGAACGCTATTTGCTCATATACGCATCACCTACCACTCTGCCTCCAGCAAACCTGCACAAAACCTGCAACCTGCAACAAACCTGCAACAAAAATAAGAACAAATTCAAAAAAATTTGATTTTACTCTAATTTTTTGTAATTTTCAAATTTTCAATTGGCGGGCGCGACCTCTGAATGTTATTTGTTTGACCTGGAATTTCTCACAGGGTGTTTTTGTGACAAATTGGAACAAATGAGGGGGTATCCCTAAAAATCCACGATGGTCATGATTTGTGCATCACCCTAATATATATATATATATCTATATATATATATATATATATATCTATATATATCTATATATATATCTATATCTATATATATATCTATATATATATATATATCTATATATATATATATACAGGGTGGGCGGAAAGTAGCTCCCTATTTTGGATTGGTAAAAAAATACGTATATTATCCATTTATTTCAGAAGAAATAATATGAAAAGGTAGGCATACATGGTAGGTTTTCTCTAAAATTCAATGTGGGCTCCAACTCTTTCCACCAACTTCTGGAGCCGCCCAGGAATGGCGTCCACTGACTTTAGCAGGAACTCCGGCGGGATGGAGGACATGACTTCCCGAATTCGGTCCTCCAGTTCTTCCAATGTCCTCGGTTTGGTGCGGTAGACTTCTTCCTTTACCCACCCCCAAAGAAAGAAGTCGCACGGTTACCGCTGAAAAACGGCAGAATCGGTTCAGTGTAACGGTGTGGTGTGGTATGACCTCAGATCAGGTTGTGGGCCCGTTCCTTCTGCGCAACACCATGAATGCTGAGCGGTACCTGCTATGTTGCGAAACGAGGTCTGGCCGGTTGTCAGCACATGGAGAACATCGACGATCTGATATTTATGCAAGATGGCGCCCCTCCGCACTTCGCTCTTGTTGTCCGTGAGTGGCTGGATGCCCACTTCCCTGGGCGTTGGATGGGTCGTCGTGGTCCACATCAATGGCCAGCCAGGAGCCCCGACTTGACACCGTGCGACTTCTTTCTTTGGGGGTGGGTAAAGGAAGAAGTCTACCGCACCAAACCGAGGACATTGGAAGAACTGGAGGACCGAATTCGGTAAGTCATGTCCTCCATCCCGCCGGAGTTCCTGCTAAAGTCAGTGGACGCCATTCCTGGGCGGCTCCAGAAGCTGGTGGAAAGAGTTGGAGCCCACATTGAATTTTAGAGAAAACCTACCATGTATGCCTACCTTTTCATATTATTTCTTCTGAAATAAATGGATAATATACGTATTTTTTTACCAATCCAAAATAGGGAGCTACTTTCCGCCCACCCTGTATATCTATATATATAAATATATATATATATATATATATATTATATATATATATATATATATATATATATATATATATATGTGTATATATATATATGTATATATATATATATATATATATATATATATATATATATATATTTCTCTCTCTCTATCTATATATATATATATATATATATATATATATATATCTATATCTATATATATATATATCTATATATATATCTATATATCTATATCTATATCTATATATATATATATAATATATATATATATATATATATATATATATATATATATATATATATATATCTATATATATATATATATATATATATATATATATATATATATATATATCTATGTTAACCCCTCCGTCTATGGCCCTGGGGTGGTTCGGATCGACGGGGTTTCTAGTTAGGAGCCAGCAACGGATATTTCTTCTATAACATTCTAATTCTTTTCCGCCGGTCAAATGGTGAGTCGGCACTTGTTAAACTCTTGGCTACAGACTCGCCAGACTGTTATGCCAATATCTTCTATGGTGCTTGGGTTGTGTCTTTTGTAGTTTACTTCTAAAAATGTACAGGTAGTGCTCTGAATTTACAGGGGAAGAGGTTCGACCTCTTTCGACCATGGCTCAGGCCGGAATCTAAAAAGTTAAGGAGGCAAGGGGCCTCTGCCCCCTCCTCGCAGCGAGGCTGCTAACAAGGGAGGCTCGTAGCAGTGACCAAAGCAGAGTCTCGTAATGAAGTGCCGTGCATTTTACAAATACATGTGTAATATAAGCCTAAATGTTGGGGGAAGACAGTTGAAGGTTAAGTTCCCCCCTTTTAAACACATGATCAGATGTTTGAAAGATTCCAAATAAAAATGTAAAAAAATAAAAAACTAATCGTATATTTTTGCCGAATCTTCATTTCTGAAGGCGATATCATTTCATAGTAGTACATAAGTACAATTTAAGTACACGACTGAGTATGTATTAATTTTGGTTCATTACAATTACGATTACAATTACCAATTAATTCATATTCACTTATTATTGTTTAATTACACTTCTATTAAAGTACATTCTTACATTATATATTAAATCATTACATTTAATTACAGTTTCATTGAAGTACATTACGTCGTTTACCATTCTTACAGTGTTTTTATATATTTATATATGGTTATAATATATGGTTATAATATATGGTTATAATATATGGTTATTAGTACAACACAAGTACATGAGACATGACACAAATACTATAACATAACGCATGATAATGTTATAAATTCGAATCAGAGCGAAAGGAGATTTTTATCTTTGAAGCGTTCAATTTTGCCATATTAGCGGAATTTGATAACTTAACTAAGCATTTTCGAGTTCAATGCGGGAGGTGATTTAATAAAAAATAATAAAAAAAATAATACGAGAACGTATTTGTGCGTTTTCGAACCAATGCCTAAAGTTTTGCTTTTCATAGACTGACACGAGTAAAAATGAATATTTAATAAAATTTATATAGGGTAATGGTCAAGTTAAGATATGGACGTATAGTTGAATAGGGTTGAA
Organism: Bathynomus jamesi; assembly: GCA_023014485.1. Taxonomy (NCBI): domain Eukaryota; kingdom Metazoa; phylum Arthropoda; class Malacostraca; order Isopoda; family Cirolanidae; genus Bathynomus; species Bathynomus jamesi. The sequence continues at coordinate 51,462 of JAJOZX010000486.1, forward strand.
TAATAATATTTATACTACATAGCATATAAATAATGACTTCCATAGAGTGTGCACTTTTTATTATGATGTTAAAGAATTTTCATACATTGAATACTGGAGATATGATGAAGGGAAATTAATGACGGGAAAATGTGACGTCATAGTTATTGAATTTGTACGTATAGTACAAATCATTATTAGGAAGATTTACAAGAACGAATTAGAGACAAAGAGTGGGTATTAATGAATAAGAAGTACAAATCGAAATTCTATCCAAAACTCGCTTAGGCGATTTTGGTTTCTCATGTAAAAATGAATATGGATTATTCTTTGTTAATTTTTACATATATATATATATATATATATATATATATATATATATATATATGTACGTATATATATATATATATATATATATATATATAATTTAGGACTATTTTTTGCTGAGCAAACTTTGCTATGGGTAAACACTAGAGTTTTGACGTGAAAAATTCACCAAACGTTTTCTATTACTTGAAAAAAATAGAGAAAATTGCTTTTCGGGACAAACCATCTTATCTGTTTATATAACCTTACCTTACAAAGGTTTCGCGCTATGATTTCTCATTTCGCGAAGGTCAAGCTTGTCGCCCCTCCTCACGAGTTGGCCTGGTGAAGTAGTGAGTTGGATTCTTGCGCTCTCCACCTCACATAGCCAGGTACACACGGCTCATCGAGGATTGTTCTGAGCCAGGCGTCTAGTCTTCTTTTGAAGATTTCCACTGCAACTCCCTTCGTGTTTCTTAGGTCTTTGGGCAACTGATTAAACAATTTCGGTCCTCTCACTACAAAACTATTTTCTTTCATGGTTAAGGATGTTCCCTGTCTCGCCTTCAATTTGGAAATACGACACAGTCTACCGCTTCTACTTTCCACCGTTGTTTGGGGAGTTATAGTATTCAGAGTAAAATTAGGGACTAGTTCTCTCATTATTTTCCAAGTGTAAATAATGGTGTATCTCTCTCTTCTCCTTTCCAGTGAATATAGGTCTAGTTCTCGTAACCTTCCCCAGTAATTTAGTTCTTTGCACTCCTTGATCTTGGCTGTGAAGCTTCTTTGGATCCCTTCCAGCTGTCTAATGTCTTCTTTTTTATATGGGGATGATAGGACCGTGGCACCGTGCAGTATTCCAATTTGGGTATTATCAGGGTTTTCAGTTGAGGAATCATTACATTCCTATCCCTTCGTTTAAAGTTTCTCAATATTTGACCCGTTATTCTCTTTGCTCTGTTTATTGCTATCTTATTTTGTGTTTCAAATTTCGCATCATCTGTCATTACAATCCCTAAATCTTTTGCTCTGGAATTTCTCTGAATTTCCTGTCCAATTGCGGTACAATATTCCATGGATTTTAGGTCTTCTCTTTTTCCGTACCGTAATAGCTGAAATTTCTCGGTGTTAAACTTCATATTGTTGTCTTCCGTCCACTTGTACATACTCTTTATGTAGGTTTGTAGAGATCGTATGTCTTCTGGGGTTTCTTATTTTTCTACTGATCTTTGTGTCATCTGCAAAGGATATTACTGTGCTGTCTCTGGTAACGTCCTCATCTGTCAGTTTGCATATATATATATAATATATATAATATATATATAATACATATATATGTGTGTGTGTGTGTGTGTGTGTGTGTGTGTGTGTGTGTATGTTTGTGTATTATATAATGTTGATGAACTTATCTGATTTGAAATAAGCCAAGAAACAACATTATTCTTTAAACTCATAGTCATAGGTGATGATTCTCTTATGGAATGGTAACTGTGTAAAGTGAAAGTGAATGTGATGGTATATATCGATGTAAATAACAGAAAACTACATATTTAAAGGTAAATAAACATATATGCGTGTGATATGAATATATATTGTATTTGAAGGTCATCTCGTTTGAAAATAAGCCAGTTTCCCTTGAAAAAGAGAGAAATTAATTTATTTACATTAAAATAATAAATGTTCATTTTATTTTTCATAATACAGATCTTAAACAAAACTTGTTTTCGATTTAAAATATGTTCATTCTGATTTTGATTTATGTATTGTTCGCAATTTGTTAACATTTGAAAATTGGATGTACTGATGTCGATGCGTAATCTCGTTAGGCCTATTAAAACCTTTCAGATATTCATTTTAAGTTTTCATTTCTACTGTCTGGCGGAACTTGCCTGAACAGAAAGTACTCGAATGTATGTATGTTTTTGCATGTTTGTTCTTGTTTGCCTCATGAAAGAACTTTTTTGAAGGAGGAAGGCCAGGATCAACCCTTTCTTAAATTTTTTTTTGAAGGAAGGTGAAGACGAATCATTTAAAATTTAATTTTTAAAATTAAAAAAAAAAAAAAAAATTAATTTTGTTTTAAAATTTTATTTTTGAATGAAGGTGAAAACGTTTTTTTTTTTTTTTTTTTTTTTTTGAAGGACTATGAAAGACACCTCATAAAAGAGGGACCGTCATGAAGGACGGTGAAGGATACTCATGAAGGACGGTGAGGGGGGGAAATTTTCAAATTGATCCATTTTCTGTCTCCCTTTTTGCGGCTATACTACTGAGGTTGTAGGATCAAGTATTTGCAACGACATAAGTGACTGAGAAAGCGTGTGTGGAAGGAATTTCAAGGTGTACATGACTCGTTTTGGATCTTTAGAAAGGGCATGATAGTGAATAAAGAAGCAGTGTGGAAGGTTTTGAATATACCGGGTGTACATAAAGTCAGGATCTATTTTTGTGAAGCACATTGAAATTATATGGAATTCAATCATAAAATGATAGTGGTAACATTTATTAAATAATTAAGAGTAGGATTCGACGTCACGCCCATCAGTATCCCTGCACAGCTCAAATCGTTCCGCAGCATTTCTAAACACATTCTGGAGCATTTGCGGGGTTATGTTATCTGCAGCAGTTCGTATACGTAAGTTCTCAAGACTCGTAATCTTCGTCTGATAGACGTGCGACTCGATAAAGCCCCATGCAAAGAAATCTAAAGGGGTTAAATCTGGTCATCTCGCGACACAAGGTCTGTTGCTTCCGCGTCCGATCCAGCGATTTGGAAAACGTCCATTTAGATAATCCTGAACAATTTTGGCATAGTGACAAGGAGCACCATCATGTTTATTCTAAGGTACTAACAGTTTAAAGACTGAATATGATCATGTTCATTAATCCTGTGGCCATTGTCTAAAGACTATTTCAGATATTTATTTAGTTCTATTGCTAAGCGCCCTCGGCACGAGTTAGAGCCTCGCCAGAGGTAGGTATATGTACGAAGTTTTTTGGTGTTTGGCCAAACAATATTGGTTATAAAGATTTTTTAAGGTTCATTTTACAGTAGTATTTATATTTGTTATACTGATTTTTTAAGTATGATATTATGGTAGTATTCATGTGTGTAGAGTACCTAAGTTTTCAAGACTCGTAATCTTCGTCTGATAGACGTGCGACTCGATAAAGCCCCATGCAAAGAAATCTAAAGGGGTTAAATCTGGTCATCTCGCGACACAAGGTCTGTTGCTTCCGCGTCCGATCCAGCGATTTGGAAAACGTCCATTTAGATAATCCTGAACAATTTTGGCATAGTGACAAGGAGCACCATCATGTTTATTCTAAGGTACTAACAGTTTAAAGACTGAATATGATCTGTATAGAATGTTCATTTAAATCGTGAGTCATATCCGCTACATCACTTTGTATCCGTCAAGGTAATTTCATTTTTTGGATTACCCTGTATCTGTGTTTTTTTCCTCTAGTATTACCTAGAAAAAAATAGCACGCACAAATCTATTAATAGCAACTGACGTCACTATTATGAGTCATAATGCGTGGATGACTCGTTATCTTACCGGAAACGGAGTGATTTCTTGTTTACTTTTATCGAATTTATATTCTTTCTTTCTTCTTTTTTACCGGATGTATATATTAAAGAGAGAGAGAGATACAGAGAGAGAGAGTTAATAATAATAATAATAATAATAATAATAATAATAATAATAATAATAATTAATTTCATTAGCTTACAAAGAGAACGAACGTTGCCAGACGTGAAGTTGACCGGCATGATCATTAATCCTGTGGCCATTGTCTAAAGACTATTTCAGATATTTATTTAGTTCTATTGCGGTAGCGCCCACGGCACGTGTTAGAGCCTCGCCAGAGGTAGTATATGTACGAAGTTTTTTTTGTGTTTGGCCAAACAATATTGGTTACAAAGATTTTTTAAGGTTCATTTTACAGTAGTATTTATATTTGTTATACTGATTTTTTAAGTATGATATTATGGTAGTATTCATGTGTGTAGAGTACCTAAGTTTTCAAGACTCGTAATCTTCGTCTGATAGACGTGCGACTCGATAAAGCCCCATGCAAAGAAATCTAAAGGGGTTAATCTGGTCATCTCGCGACACAAGGTCTGTTGCTTCCGCGTCCGATCCAGCGATTTGGAAAACGTCCATTTAGATAATCCTGAACAATTTTGGCTAGTGACAAGGAGCACCATCCTGTTGATAGACGACGGTACAAACAATCCTATCCCCGTCGTCTATCAACATGTTGGTGCTCCTTGTCACTATGCCAAAATTGTTCAGGATTATCTAAATGGACGTTTTCCAAATCGCTGGATCGGACGAGGAAGCAACAGACCTCGGCCAGCGAGATCACCAGATTTAACCCCTTTAGATTTCTTTGCATGGGTCTTTATCAAATCGCACGTCTATCAGACGAAGATTACGAGTCTTGAGAACTTACGTATACGAACTGCTGCAGATAACATAACCCCGCAAATGCTCCAGAAGGTGTTTAGAAATGCTGCGGAACGATTTGAGCTGTGCAGGGATACTGATGGGCGTCACGTCGAATCCTACTCTTAATTATTTAGTAAATGTTACCACTATCATTTTATGACTGAATTCTATATAATTTCAAAGTGCTTCACAAAAATAGACCCTGACTTTATGTACACCCTGCATATAGGATTGATGGTAGAATCATGAATGTGGTGAAATAGGTTGAAATGGTGGAGGTTTGTTAGAAGTACGCAAGTTCGGGACTGGCTGTTTTATTTTTGAGATCTAGTAGCATCACCACGCACGACGTATGAAACGCCGCAGGTATAGAGTTTTACCTTGTGCGGAGACGCTGATCCACCAGGACGACTGTGTGGATATATGCGCGAGTTTCACTTTCTGCCGTTTCTCCTTTTCATTACCTTCTGTACTTTACATCTGGGTTGTTCCAGCGTTCTCGTCAAAAATCTTCGGGAAATGAGAATATATGCATGCGTTTACAATCGTGTTGCGTTCCCCTTCGCAATATGTGAACACGTTAGCATTGATAAGCTTTTTGTTCTTGATGTATTGCAGCCTATTTTCATGGCTTTGACGAAGCCTTCCCTGGGTGTAGGCTTTAGTTGACACTAAGGACTTACTTAGCGTGTACCCTACATGGTCCATTGGATTCGTATCTAGGGATTTACCTGGTCATGGAAGGCAATTCCATGGCTGTTACGAGACCTTTGCGTAGCACGAGCGGTGAGCTGGGGATCATCTTGCATGGATACACTTTGGTATGGAGATACATTTTTATTGGACTAAATGGGTAGAAACCCATCTTCCAAGATCTTTACATATATTCGAATGAATTACCAACCAACCAACTCCGTCTAAATTGCATTCCGCACCGTTACAGAAAACCCAAATTTTACTGTAGTTTATGGATGCCTCAAGCTTCTTGGGATGGATGTCTGTACTTTAACACGAAGTCTGGAAATAAAGCAAATCGTAGCTCGGATTACGTTTCGCCGTCGCTGCTGGCCACAGCTTTCGTCGTGCAATGTTGCGAAGGGTGAGCATGGCCTTCCTTCTAGCTGTTCTGCAATAGCTCGTTGCGAAGCATCATAGTTCTAGATATAAACCTTAATTTGAACTAATTTGTAAGGGTTTGGCGAAGATTAGTTTCTGAAAGTTCTACTGCAGGAAGCGTTCTTTCGGATGGACCTAGACGATCATCAAGTTTCTCGAACTGAACAATGAAAGACTCCCCGAACAGTGTCGTACTGTAAAGCTTATTGCCCTCTTTTATCGATTTACTCCGAAGCACTCCATCAGTATACCTCGGATTTGTTCCTACAGCTCTTGCTTTCATCCCATGTATTATCCACTTTATATAGTAGTAGTTTCAGCACCAGTTAGGTTACGAAATTATGGAAGCACACAAATATGTACTTCAGACAAGTAATATACAAAAATGGTCCATATTCAAAGGAAATTAGTTCCGCCTCTACGTAGTTTACTGTACAATATTTATAAAACTGAACCGTTTAAGACTTCGATCGATTTCGTAAAAAAACATTTTCAATTTCATCGAAGTTCTATAAATCGGTTTCGAAGCACGAATGTATTAAAGTACTACGTAAAGAACAAAGGTTACCGAATGTTTTGAAAAAAAACTAAGTTAGTAAAAACTAGGTCGGATCGAGTATTAAGGACCAGATGTACCCGCAACTAATTTAGTATGATTAACGGCAAATTAATATAGGTACATTAGCAGTGATAATCAGGTGCATAAGATCACTGTTAGAGTTACAACACCTGTACTCTAAAGTACATATGCATGACAAGTTGCCTCATTGCAATTACGGTTAGAGTTTATAATGGGAGTTACAATAAGAAACGTCTTAAGTTGAACAGCAAGTTGTAGTTACAATAGTTGGCCTCCAGACGACAGGCTATTCTATTATTTTCATCATTTTACGGATAGAAATCAAAACTTTGAAGTTATTTATATTAAATAAATATTTATTTAAATATAAATAACTTCAAAGAGTTGTTTGATTTCTATCCGTAAAATAATAAAAATAGGAAAAAATTAAAATGCCGCATTACTTATGGGATGACCTAATAAAAGAAACCCAACCCGAAACAAAGAAAAGGGTTAGGTTACAAAAATAATTGAGACAAATTTCTTTAAATATTTATTGTTCTAAAAGCCAGCAAACAAAACTTCAAAACAATAGTAAACAGTTAAGCTACATTTGAATAAAAAGTATAATAAATCTATCTTCGAAAGAAGTCCGACTGCGTTAGTTCTGAGTTTGATAATTTTTTGTTGATCAGAGATTACGCAACATCTTCAGATTCTAGGCTAGGAGACGAGCCTTGTGATGTAGGCGATGCATCGCAGGGGCTGATAGTAGTATCAGAAGAGGAAGGAGTTTAAGTATTTGACTTAGTCAAAGAATTTTCCAAAGTTTGCAAAGTGTCGGAAGTCTTCTTCAAGTCTTCCATACTTAAGCTGCAAAATTCATGCACATTCTCTTGGCTGAGAGGATTATTTGAAACAAAGTTCTGCGGAAGAATTTCATAGTAACGAGGGTCTGTAGATTCGCCGGATCCCTGCAATGCACAATTTCAAGGGCTCATCAAGTAACGTATAATTTATCTTCACTGTTCATTCGTAGCACCAACCATTTCCTCAGCATTTTTATTAGATGAAGTTTCCACTTCCTTGAATTCTCTTCTGGAATCTTTTCTTGGGGCGAAGTTCTATCTAGGTCACTTTGTTTTATAGGTACTTCAGAATGAATTAAACACACCTGGAACAAGAAACTTAAATAGTTAGTGTCCCTACAAATTCTACAAAAATTAGGAAAATCATTTATGCATTTCTTACCGCAGCCATTTGCTTGGAGCTTATTAAGAAAGGTAAACGTTCAAGGACATCTTTCTGCAATTCCTTACAAATTTCTACAATCACAGTAACTTTCCGTTGAGCATTTGCATAAACTTTGTTACATATATGGAGCGAAAGTTTTGAAGTTGCGTATACAGCCGCTTTGGATTTGATGATCATCACTGGTTAGTTCTTTCACTCTAGGTAAAGTTGCTTCAACAGCGCCAATTGCACTCAGCGTTGTGCCAATTGTTAACAGAGTGGATAACCTCAAAGCTTTCATTAGTATTCCTTCTTCCGTTGGTTTAATCTGTAGTCTTTTGTACGAGTTCGACAACCAGTGCTCCGCAATATTCACCTGCAAAGTTTGAAGTTAACTCAAGGCCTACGTATTTCTGGCTAAACCACGATTGTACGCAGTGTTACTTCTATCTCCCCCTAAATTTAGTTCAAGTTTAAAGTACCACACCAATCAAAATTTTGATCTTTGCCTACAAAGCCAGAAGCAATTTAAGTAGCTGCAAAGCTTAAAGTAAAGGTCTCACCCATTTAAAAAAGATAGCTTGCATGTAATTTACTACAAGTAATGCAAAAAAGAGACTAGATACATTTTTGGTTAAATTACCATGTTAAAGACACACTGCCTAGATAAATTAGGAATTTAAAACGTACCATATCCTTTAGCGACAGGAGTTTTGAATCTGTAACAGCTTCCCCTTTCAAGTGCGCAGCACGTTTGGCAGTAGCGAGAATCCTGATTCTTATTTTGGAAATAATGCAAATTCCTCTTCCCAGAAGTCTCGTTTGCTCTGAAAAATATATTTGTATCGGTTCCTTTCCACTACATTGCTATTCCTACTTCATTCCTAGTTTTAAGAAAAATGAGAGTAGGCAGGAATCCGAGGCAGTATTTAAATCGCCTTCCAGGATTTCTCTGCAAGTTTTGCTTCAAGAAAATAGCCCTCTAGCTCTTAACTGCATCAATCTAAAAAAACGTTTGATTTGGAGGTTTACATTTCTAGCTGTAGAAGTTTAATTACCAGTTTTAGTAGACTCATTTTCTTTGGCAGGAAGAGCATAATCAATCATATTTTCCACCTTGTTCAGCGTTGTTTTAGTTAAACACGAAATCTTTTCGGTATACCTTTTATTAAGTGCTTTGAAAGAAGCGGGTATCTGGAAGATTAAAAGTTAGATTTATTTAGTACTTCATACCTATTTGCAAGGTCCCACGAACTAATTTCAGATCTACAAGTAACTGATATAGCGCTTTAAAGACTTTAAAAGCTGAAGTTCAGTGGAATTACTACGAATTAAGAGTAACTTTATATTAAGTACTTCGTTTACAGAAAATTTGCAAGCTTTCAGTCTCGTGGAAGAAACTTTGAATATTAAGCCTAAACTGTACCTTCTCTCCAGTATCCTTGATTAGCAAGAAAGCGGCTTCAATTTGGTCAAGACTCGCAGAAACTAATTTCTCAAAGTATTCATAAGGAACAATTTTCTTAGAAAAGTTATATGCAGTAGTAGTTATTCTCTTAAAGATTCTCTCAACTCCGCTAAAGTGTGCTTCAACGTTTCCATTTACACCCTGTAAATTTTAGGAATCTTTAAATTAAAAACAAAGGCTCTCAAAATACTAACTTACTGAAAAATTATAATGCATTAATTCAGCATTTACCTCCACGTAGTTTTACTTGGAGCTTATGTAGGACATTGTGTTAGCTACCATTGGTATTGAACTTTGTCGGAAAAATTACCCAACCTTTCCCTCTGAAAAGTTGAAAAACTACATATGCTTACAATATGCAAGGCCGTAGCGAGAGCTTAAAAACAGACGAGGCGAAAATAGCCCTACTAGGGGGTCCGGGGCCATGCTCCTTCAGAAGATTTTTTAATCCTAACAAAATCATGCACTTTGAGCGTATGGTAATAGAGTGACTCAATAAAATCCTATTATGTCAATTTCCTCATTGATCCAAAATGTCCGTTAAGCCAGACGAGGCGGCCGCCTCGTCTGCCGGTATGATTGGTATCGTATGTGATACCTTTATTTCTTAAATACAATTCTTTGAATTAAGTGTATAATACCTATGCATGCCGTGTGTTTGTTTCACAAGCTGTATGACAGTATAATAGATGGGCACTTTCTACTATGGAAAACTGATACGTGTGGGTAGTTGGGAGTTAACGAAAATGGTCCACTGAGTAGGTAGGTATTACTGTAGCTATTTATTAAACTCGCTTTTTGTTAAAACTGTGGTCATGAAACTAATTGGTTGATCAGCAGAGTTATTCTCCACATTAGTATTTATATACCGTGATAGAGCACGCTTGGTAGTTTCTCACACTACCAATGAACCAACAAACCAGAAGGAACTTCGAAGAACGCCATGACGGACGAAGAGGCTTGAAAACAGAAAAAGATCTCCACCAGCAAGTACACTCAAACACTGAGCAAAGAGAAGGACTGGCTAATACCACTCAGTAAGTGATCGGTTGTTTCTAAACCTCAGTTTGGACATAAGTTAAACTAGATCCAGTTAAATTAGGCTTTAACATGGGTGGTCTAAGACCAAGCATCAACTCTAGGGGTGGGTTAGTTGGGGATCAATTCTTAGAGCATTTTTCACACCACATTCCATTTTGTCAGTTAAAAATAAGGGTGATAGTATCTGATAATCATAGGCCAATAGCACTTGCCAGTATACTTTCTAAGGTGTTAGAATATGTCATTTATATAGGATAAATACTTAACTGCAGACTTATGACAATCAGTATAGCTTTAGAGTGAAACATGGTATTGACGTATTTATATACTAAAGGAAGCCACCCTAAAGTACAAATGTCAAGTTGCAAGGTATATTCTTGTTTTTTGGATGCATCAAAAGCATTTGATAGAGTTAACCATCACAAACGAAAAGAAACTTGAGGAATGCCTAAATATATAATTAAGATACTTGCATTCTGGTATACAGAGCAGACCATGTTCGCAAGATGGAAAAGCAATGCATCACCAGGTTTTAAGGTAACTAATGGTGTTAGGCAAAGAGGTGTATCTTTTCTGTATATACATGGATGACCTTACCAATGAACTAAAAACTGCACGTAGTGGCGTGTCATTAAAGTAAAAAAATCATTTAATGCATGCTGATGACCTTTTTCTTCTATCACCTTCTCCCCATGCGCTGAGAGTACTATTAAAAATATGTGAATATGGTATAGAAAATGACCACCTATAATGGGGGTAGAGTTCTTATTTTTAGATGTAATCTACTGAAATATGTCATGTGGGTCTTGAAATGGAGACTACCTGTCAAAGACAGTAAATATTTGGTCATGCAATTACTCACGAGCTGCGAGATGACCTCGATATTGAGAGAACTTAAAAAGCTGTATATATACAGGGTAACATGCAAGCAAGGAAATTTTGCGTGTGTTCAGAATCGGTTAAGACGTCAGAACTTACTGTACTGCATTATATACATCCCATCTGTGGTGGAACTACACAAAAACTGCTATGAATAAACCTTTATATTTTTCGTATGCTGTGTAGGGAACCAAAATGGTGCAGTGCCAGTTTTATGTTTACTAAGCGTAACCTACCTACTAGCCAAATGTTAATCCGGAAGAATATAATACCTTATTTTTGTAATGTAGCAAAGATTATATATGCATATTAAGTTATTATAATAAGCTTTATAAGTCGGTATGTTATAAGTTATAACGATGTCTCGTTCAATGTACAAATTGTCAGATAATGAAACTGTCAGTATGTTAGGTTAAATGGCTATGTTGGCCTTATTTTTGTATTAAGTTCAGTGTATACTAAGATTGTATTTGTATGTTAGGTTAAGTGGCCATGGATTGAATGATCCGCAATAAAGAAGTTTTGTTTAAGTAGCTAAAAAATTGCCTCGGGATTGGCGACATCCTATTGGGAATGAAAATAATTACCATACATAGAACCCAATATAGAGGCATTGGGTCCACACAAAAAAAGTATACAAAAGTTTTCCATCGCCGACTCATGAAAATTACTTCAAGGAACTGGAAAGGATAGGACTATACCTTCAGGAATTTAAATATAGTGATTGCCTATATTAATTAAATTAACCGTGTTTAACTGCGTCATATAGCAGCCCTACATCGAAAATGATCGTCGCGCCCTGCAATCAGAAGAAAGACCCAACGAAATACAAGATTTCTTTACCATTATACAAAGCTAAAATACTGAAGACAAATTTAACTAACAAATAAAAACACTACTTAAGCTAGGTCCTTTGAAGACCACATACATAACGACAAAAACCCTACATTTTTTCGTTAGTTAACTAGACACCGAAATCTGCTGGAAATTTCCAACGGATAAGATGTATCAGACAATCAACACATAGCCCTATTTAGTTTTTTCATAAGCTAGATTTTATTCGTATTACTTAGATTAATTTTGCACGATTTTTAACTGCGTAAAACAGTCTCGCAACATTCTAAACTTGTTTGGCAGCTTAGTTTGACCGAAATTGAACCAATTTCAAATTAAGTTGGTAATAAAGATCAAATCTAGCCAAAACCTAGATTAACAAATTGAACAAATTTCGCGCAAATTCTTCATAAATAGAAGATGCAAGAAAGATTAGGCTAAATACTAAAGTTCTGAGAATCAGTGTAAAGTAAAAACTATAAGCATTAAAAGTAGAAATATTCGCCTTTTTAAAATTCATAAAAAAAAAAGTTGTTACCCAAATTTTAGGTCGGTTAACAACTCAGACCTTAACACCATCACGCATTATAAACTACAATCAAAGGAGATATTCACAAAATGTTGAAGTTTCCACTACCAATAATAGATATTAATTTCATTAAAAGTTTTGTCCGCTTCTTAAGTACTATTTTAAAACCATCTCAAACTAAAGCGATTAAAGTTAATAAATAATAATGCACACAATTCATCAAATAATATTCAATAAGACAGACGGCAAAGACTCAAACGTACCCAATCAGAAAAACAATATACACTTATTTAACATTTTCACGAGTAAAACACAAAATATAACAAGTAGATTAAAATAAAATACCTCAAAGACAAAATAAAAACAAATTACCTCATTTGTAATCGCATTCGCGGATGCAATAGTAGTGATGGTAGCACTCATTTTTCAAAAATACTGCTTGCAAATTCAAATCCACTTTCTAACCGATTTACTTAAGCCTTTTAGTTCTGTCATAGATATGATTTTCATATGGCTTGATTGATTGATTGTTTGAAGTTTTATATGGAGGAGCTCAGCCAATAAGGCTATTTACATCCTCCAAGACCAAAACACCTTGTTCCAGGAGAACTTCCACTGTTCCTACATCAAGTGCTGGGTCTATTATTATTGGGATGAGACAGCAATAGAGAAAGCACACCATTACCTTCTTCAGTTCTGGGGCCAATTCCAGAACACTCAGAAAGGGATGAATATGAGGCCTGTTAGTACTACTAAACATGAACTGATAAAAATGGAACCAAGTACTAAGTCAACAGTAACAGCCAGATGGAGTAACTAGGAGGTAAGAGATTAATAAACCTGTGGGAATGAAAATCGGTATACAATGCAAGATTTAAAACTCTCTCAACCGCCCAGATGCCACTACAAACTTGAATACTTGGTCCATAGTGAAGTGTATCAATGGGGGAGAAAAACTATCCCCACCTAATAGGACTGATAAAGTAAAGTTCCTGACACCATATTGCAAAAGAGAGAATCTTAATTTTTTCCTTTGCCTAGTATAACATGGACAAAAAAGAAAGAAATGGGACAGTGTCTCTGGTAAATTACAACTAACACATAATGGGGAGAAAGCTAGTCCAATCCGGTGTAAGTAAGCCTGAAGGCCTACATGGCCAGAACGGAATCTAAATATTATAGAAGCTTTATAGTGGGAAGAAGGTACAGGCCAATTTCTTGTGCCCCAGGAAGGCTTAAACATTCCATAGAGAGTTGAGTGCCGTAATCTCTCCCATTGGGTTTTGTAATCATTTTGCACTGCCACTTTAGCTACTGCAAAACCCTCGCCTGGATGGAAATATAGCGAAGTTATAGCAGGGAGGGAATGAGCAGCCCTGGCCAGCGTGTCAACCATCTCATTACCTGTAATTCCAACATGGCTCGGAACCCACTGGAAGGAAACCAGAATACCTGAAACAGAGAGGGTCTTCAGTAAAGAATGGATAGAAGTTGTTAAAGCCAGATATGTAGTGAGTGTGGGTGAGTTGATCAGGTGAAGAGAGGTCTGGGAGTCTATAATTATTAGGACATTACAAGCATTACTTCTGGATACTAAAAAACACAATGCCTGTTGGATGGCAAATAACTCTGCTGCCTGTATACTATGATTGGGGGATAGTTTCCAGGAAAAACACCTTTTATGATTTGAAATGAAAACAGCTGATGAACAAGATGGTCCAGGCACATCTATCTTAGATCCATCAGTATAAATATACAAGTAATCTGGATACTTCTCTTCCAAGTATGCTGTGAAACACTGCACATTCACTTCTTTGGGGACAGGAGGTTCATATACAAATGGGAGAGACAGACAGGTTGGTACCAAATGCAATCTCCAAGGTGGGAAAGAAGGGAATACTGGAACTGTAAAAAATTTAAAATGTAATTGATACTTATTAAGAAGTCCAGTTGCTCTAAAGAAGAATGGCGGCTTATTTGCCACAGTCCAGTCCACTGCAAGGATCAAAGGATAATCCACCTCAAATGACTGACGTAAGAGGTGGGAAAATGGGGAAGCCAGAATATTGAAGTACTTCCTCAGTATAGAGAGATCTCTATCATACTGAAGGGCATGGAGACCAGTCTCACCCTGCAGGGCAATAATAGGAGTTGATGGGCGGGCACCCAAAATAAGGCGCATGCCAGAATTATGCAATGTTTCCAGTTTCTTCTTCAAGGTGAAAGAGGCTGAATCATAAACAACATCAGCATACTTTATTTTTCCCAAGATAAATGATCGGTAAAAAGTGAGAAGCGTAGATCGATCTGCACCCCATCGATGAGAGGCAACAGATTTTAACGAGTTTAGACGTTTCATACAAGATGTTATCAGGTAGTTAATATGACAAGACCAAGTCAGTCTGGGGCTGTCAAGGACCACTCCCAAAAACTGTTAGGATGTGACCATAGCTACTGGGGTGTTACTAATTTGGATAATAGGATTCACTGAAACCTTTTGATGTGTAAAGAACATAATTTTAGATTTTTCTTGATTCAGGGAAAGACCCCAGGTTCTGCACCAAGCTGAGAACTTATCTGTTACTTTTTGCAACATATGTTGGGCTTCTAAAGGGGTGTCAGCTGCCACATAGAAAGCTGTATCATCAGCAAACTCTGATGATTGAACTGGATCAATACTTGGCATATCGGAGAGATATGCTGTGAATAACAATGGACTAAGAACTGAACCCTGGGGTACACCCTTTTTAAAGGGGAAAGGTGTTGAGTAGACATCATTAATTAGCACCCGAAATGTGCGGTTAGACAAGAAGTTGTGCAACCATCTTAGTAAACTACCGTGAATCCCCAAATTGCCTAACTTATAAAGTAGGCCAGTATGGGAGATAGTATCAAAAGCTCGACTGAGGTCAAAAAATATAACAAGAACATATTTTTTCCGTCGGAGAGCTTGGCGTATGAAAGTTTCCAACCTCAGAAGTTGATCCACTGTGCTTCTCTTCTTACGGAAACCACACTGCGAATCTCGAAAAACGTGACACGTTTCAAAAATCCATAGCAACCGCTGATGGACCATCCTCTCTAGTACTTTACCCAAGCAGGATAATAAGCATATGGGACGATATGAAGATGGACTTGAAGGGTTTTTCTGTGGTTTGAGGATAGGAATCATGATTGCCTGTTTCCATGATGAAGGATAGACCCCTGTGCTCAGGCTATCATTGAATGCTGATAATAGAAATGGCAAGTACTCCAATGGAAGATGACTAAGAAAATATTTATGTATATTATCCAGTCCCAGTGCACCACCTCTTGTATGTTCACATTGCCTTAAGGAGAATTGTAATTCCTGCAATGTGAAGTCCAGGTTATAATCTTCATTGTAATCAAGAAATAAGGAAGACTGCATGTCCCTGCAAATTTCCTCATCTTCAATAACTGCTACAGTCCCAAAAAATGAATGGAAGAAGGCCCCCAAAACTTCTGCTTTGTCACATACATCACTTACTATGGAACCATTTACAACAATAGGGTAAGTGAAGTGTGAATCTGTACCCTTAATGATTTTCCTAATTTGAGTCCAAACCTCAGTGGAAGGTGTAGTGAAACTGAGGTTTGAACAAAACCGACTCCATGAAATTTGCTTTGCCTGACGAATAGTACGACGAGCTATAGCAGTTGCCTTATTTAAGAGGATCTTATTATATTGAGTTGGGTGATGAGAATAAAAACGCCGAGCCCGACGGCGGGTGGCCACTGCCACGCTGCAATCCTCTGTCCACCAGCATTTGTGGTATTTTGGAACAAAATTTCCTGTTGTCTTCTTCAGTGTAGAGGTACTTGTTTCCACTAATAAGGCTGTAAAGTGTTGTATTTTCTCATCTAAAGATCCTTCTATAGCAGGGGCATCCGGAAGTGCTCTAGACCAAATTCTCCAATCTATGTCACGTAGTTTCCAAGTTGGACGTCGTTTATGAGGAGTGGATACTGGTGAAATTTGCAGAGCAGTGAGGACAGGAAAGTGGTCACTACCCAGGCTTCCACCAATGGCCACTGCACAGTTAGGAGCAAACCTACCTCTACATAATGAGAGATCCAACGTTGAATAACTTCCATTATTAATGTTAAATCGTGTTGGGAGATCTACCGGAGTCAATAACACAAAATCCGAAGAAAGAATAAAATTAAATAAATTTAAGGCCGTTGGTGTTAGAGAACCTGACATACCTGTATCCCAAGCCCTGTGTCTACCATTAAAATCACCACAAATAAAAGCTTGTTGACCGAGTTGACCAGCATAGTGTTCAATTTCTATAGTGGTTAATGAAAGGTGTGGGTTGTAAACTGTGAGTATATCTAAAGTACCACTGTTCACTTTTAAAGATAAAGCAAGGACCTCAAGAACTCCTGCTGGAAAGGGATGGAGAGGTAATGGTTGAAAGCACAAATCTGAACGAATCAGAAATAGCAAACCCCCACCCCCTCGGCCAACCCTATCTGCTCTGATCTGAGTATAATTAATAAAAGTAGGCTGGAGCCTTGAGGTTAACCAGGTCTCACAAACTGCCACTAAATGGGGTTTTTTGGTATAAATAAAAAGTTTAAATTCTGACAAGTTAGATTGGAGACTGCGGGCATTCCACTGAGCCAACAAGAGGTTAGAAACCTTTGAATATGAAATGTTAAGTGGGTTTGCGAATTTGGACATGACGTTTCTGTTTGGGCATAGGCTTATTTCATATGGCTTCGAGCGTCCTTCAAAATGTGTAATTAAGTTGGTTGGTTGATTGGAAACTTGTTTGTCGTTTTATCAATGATTTCATTTCTAAATAGAGTACAGAGTGTATCAATTTGAATGGGGATGAGGGGCTATGTATCACATTGAATAGCAAATAATTAATAAGTAATTTAAGAAAAGCATAACAAACTAATGTTATATATAACATATTTGTCATAAACATTATATATATATATATATACAGGGCCGGATCTAGAAATTGCGAGGCCCTAGGCCTATTATATGAAAATATGGACTTAATTATCGGTACTATACCAGCAATATTAGAATCCCGCATAGACAGAACTATGCCAGCACTTAAAAATTAAACCAAACCAAAATAATCACGCATGGAAATTGTATAAGAAATATAAATAAACCATACAAATAAGTATAAATTATAATATGAATCAAGATTTGTATCGAAAATATAAGAATGATTTCTAAGATTTATATAATATTATAGGTAATGACTTTCCATAGTATACAAACGTTTTTCATGTGATGTATAAGAGATGTTGACATTTCATTTTTTATAATAGTGAGCGATCGACTTATCAGGCTAAATATTAATGCTTTAATATTTGGTTCAGATGCTCCTTGAATATTACAGCAATGCTTTTCTACTTTTCTTCGAGCTAAACTCTTCAATTAATTGAGAATAATCTAATGAATTTGTTATATCGTTTTCTATTGATAACATAGCTAATGATTGCAATCTCGCTTGAGACATGGTGGAACGCATATATGTTTTAATAAGTTTGAGACGCGAGAAACTTCTTTCAGCCGAAGCAACAGTAACTGGGATGGTTAATACTATTCGAAGTGCAACTTAAACATTACGATAAATCTCACTTAGTTGTTTTTGCAATATATAAACAAGGGCATTTCCGAGATCTGTTTTCTCAGGTATAAACCTGCAAAGTACTTTAAGTTCTTCATAGAGTTTTAAATCATTAATATCACTTGAACAGAACGCGCAAAACGGCTTGAGCGAGGCCCCCTTTGGCGCGAGGCCCTAGGCGATCGCCTAGTTCGCCTATAGCTAAATCCAGGCCTGTGTGTGTGTATATATATATATACACTGTGTATACACACACACGCGTAATTACTTCATTTAATAAATAATAAACAACTCGAATATTAATCGACATAACTGTAATGATTTGTAATAAATTTAATAAATGGCACCGAGAGAAATGTTTGTAATGAACATTGTTAATATAGCGTTTTTTTATATGGTCGTTTTGGACTACCCCCTAAGGCAGTGGTTCCCAACCGTTTCACCACAAAGGACCCCTTTTATTTTTATTTTTTTCCCACGGACCACATGTTTTTGAAGGATTCAGTCTACCAAACAAACTGTTTTTATTGACTAATAGTTAACTCGTTTTCTCATTTTTCATTATCAAATAAAGGACATATAAGAGAGTATGCAATTAAAATACAGCCTATTAAAAAAAGTATTAATAATTCCAGCCAAGAGCAAGGAAACTTGAAATTTTAGCCTGAGCGCCCTTATCGTGGGTAAATGTACGATTTCCATTGCAGCCTCTCGAAATATTGAAAGCTCACGGACCCCCAGTACTACCTTCGCGGACCCCCAGGGGTCTGGGGACCCCAGGTTGGGAACCACTGCCCTAAGGTACCCCCCGACGGGCCTCGGTGAATCGGGATGCTGGGAATGCAGTCGTGGGTCATGATGACGATGCACCTTGGACAATGGTGGTAAGGAGGGGCTGGAAGCGAGCGACCCCTCTGAGAACTAACTGCAACCACTGCAGTAGCTAATGGTGGTGGTCCTTCAAGGGTGTCTGGTCCCACTCATGCACCGGCTAGAGGGAGTCAGTCTGTGGCAAAGGCTGGCAGAGAATGGCGGAGTATCAAAGGGGCTGCCAAAACAGATCTTATGACGGCAGTACCAACGAAGATTGCAAACATTTTCGTCTCGAGATGTCAACCTGATCTTACGGCCGAGGAGCTGCAGGCATTTCTGGAAGATAAAATGAACCTTCAGGTTACATGTGGGAAAATTGACTCCAGGTGGGTACGTACAGTTCCTTTCAAGTTACAGCGGTCTGAGATGATCCAGGGGTATTTATGGATCAAGCAGTATGGCCGGAACGGGTATATGTACGGCGGTTCTATGAGAAGAAGGGAAGAAAAACATCTGCAGCCATAGCCTCTTTCATCTTATTAGCTAGGCGGCACTTTGCCCGCCTAGTAACAATTTTTTGCCGCCTAGTGATTGAAAAAATGTTGCACTGGGCGGCATTTGTTTTTTGTACATTTGTCCTTTATACATTTTTTAGTAAATAAGCGGAAGTTGCAGAATTGGCATTCGGGAATTTTAGGTATTGATTATATGTATGCAATCGGGAATTTTAGGTTTTGATTTTAAATATTTTTTGTATAATTTTGATTATGCTATGTGGTGAACAAACTTTTCCAGTTTTAGTATCTGTTAAGCTGGGCAAGCGAAAGGGATTGAAATGTACCATGTGTTTTGATAATATATTAGCAGCTAAGGTTTCTCGTAATGGACAAGTTCCTTTAGCTGATGGAGTAAGGTGTGATGAAGTAAAGCAATTAGAAAGAAGTATAGATCACATGAATGGTGAAGTGCATGCCCCTGAACAAACTGCTCAGTTAAAGAAAGCATTGAATGCACAGTCTGATTCACATCCATGGGTACGAATTATGAAGAAATATGACATTGAAATTGTTCAGACTCTCATTCGTTTAGCAGTTGACGTGCATAATGATTCGTTGGTAAAGACGTTCTCTGCCTGGTCCTGGCCAAGTCGTTATTTGTCAAAGAAACATGCCGATAATCAAATTACTCAATACATTGACCATGGGCTGTCTGCTGATTTTGTTGCTTTTTCTCCATCTGAATCTACACTACAGTATGTTAATCCATCGACATATACTGATATGTTAGAAATTGTTGCGACAATGAGCTATCGACATTGATTGAAGCAGTCAAAAAGTGCGATTGTTTCAGTGTGCAGCTTGACAAGTCAATTGATAAGTTGGTGTGTTGCTCATAGGAGTGATTTAGCTTTCGAAAGCATTGAAGCGGTAGTTCCACAATTCCGTCACTGGATTGCTGATGCTACAAGTGTTGCTGCTTATTTTCGACGATCTAGCATACGTGAAGAAGATCTGAAATTTTATGCTCAACAGACAGCTAGCGTGAAAAATATCAAGAGATTCCCTCAGTATCATGAAGTGCGTTTTGCTGAACATTTATTAAATCTTGTAGAAGCAATAATTACCAATGCCAAAAACTTCACTTTTCTACGTGAAGGTCAAAATATGATAATAAAAACCCACTCTAATAGACAGGTACTTATAAGCTGGACCCTGTAATGAGATTCTTGGTCAAAAAAATCCCTTACAGTGTCGGGTGAACGGGTTCTAACCTAAGTGTGAATTTCTTAAAGGTCTCTGGATTGTTTCCTTACTCGCTTTTGGTTCATTCGTTTTTTCGGTAAAATGTAAATGGAAAAATAAACGTAAATGTAAATGTAATAATGGAAGTAATAAATGAGGGGTCGCGCGTCTTACGGTACCTAAACGCCACTACCACCACCAATGAGATTCTTGGTCAAAAAAATCCCTTTCAGTGTCGGGTGAACGGGATCTAACTTAGGTGCGAATTTCTTAATGGTCCTGGACTGTTTTCCCTCTTGTTTTTGGTTCATTCGTTTTGCTGTAGCCACCCGAAGAGGATGCCAGTGGGCATCGAAACTGTTGTGGAAATAAACTCTGTCTATTAGAGTGGGTTTTTATTATCATACAGTAATTACCAACTTAACTTTTATGCGAAAACGCATAACAGAAATAGGAACTAGAAGTGAAAAGGCACCAGCCATCCGCTTTCTTCGTGGTTGGTCTGCATAATCTTTCAATGTTAAATTCACAGTTGTCGTTGCAGACATTCTTCGACAATACAGTAATCTTCAAACAGAATCTCAGCGTTCATTCATCACCTTACCAGACCTTCTGCAACACAAGGACAGAGTTCTGAAAGCTCTCGAGGTGATGATTTCTGCACTGTTTCCTGGTGGACAAAAAGAAGCAATGCACTCTCAACAGCAACAAGGTGAAACTGGAGTTAATGAAGATGATCGATCAAGTAGTGAAAGTTCAGAAGTTCCACCAAAGAAACGTCAAAAATTTTATTCGTTCGTGACCAAATCTAATTGCAACTTTCAGGCAGTCCGTCAAGAGCTTATCTTAGCTGCAAAGAATTTTTTGAATGAACGAATTGCAGATGAACAGGATGTGTGTGTGTGAAAGACATAATTCGGGTGGCGAATGCCCAGAATACAAGAGTTAATAGATGCAGGTAGAAACATCGTCAAGCTGCTATTTGGTGAAAATGCTGTACAATTATTCGCGGATGACGCAATTGGATATTTTATTGGAAATGGAGCTCGCTCTTTCAATAAGAATGACAGCATTACTGCAAAGCTTTATGAGCTTCTGCGGAATTCTAAAAAGAATATCGTGCTCAATAAACTTATTCAAGCCTTTCTTGTAACATAGCCACACAGTATGCTTACGGAACGAGCGTATGACACTTCATACGCAACTTAAGACGGACTCTCGAAGCACTATGTCTCGAGAAGTTGTAAACAGTAGAATGTGTATCGCCCTAAACTCAAAAAGCACAGCTCATTTTGATCCAAGGAAGTCGGTTGCTGATTTTCTGCAAGCTAAAGAGCGACGCAAGCACTTTCCTGACCAAGAATTATATCGTTGCCGTGAATTTGTTAAAAAGTTTTTTAGTGCTGACAATAATGTATAAATGTAGTAATGTATAAATGTTTAGATTTACAAAAATAATGATTTAAATTGATATATGTGTATAAGAAAATGGTTCGTATTTGTTCATGCTAACACGGATTGTTATATTGCTTAATATATAATTGATATTTTATTTAGTTTTTATGCCGTTTAGTGGCAAGTCGCTAAAAGAGGCTATGCCTGCAGCCCCTCTCGCAAGTGCTGGAGATGGTAATTATGGAGACATCATGCTTCCTACTGTGGAGGAAAATACAGTTGGGTCTAGTGCTGTAACTGCTGTGCCTGGGATAAGTGGAATTCAACATGTAGAGAAGACTGGCAGAACTCCTGCATCTTCCTAATTGCAACATTGAAGGTAATCTCTTATAACTGTAGAGGCCAAAGCCTAGACAATAACAGCAAACACAGGCGGATAATAATTGATAAGCTGTTAGAGGATGCTGATATTCTCTGACTGCAGGAAACATGGCTATGGAAACAGGACTTGAAGGACCTGAATAGCCTGTCCAGTAATTTTCATGGGATAGGGGAGGCCACCAGAGATAAACAAGATAGTCTCCTTGCAGGCCACCCACCTGGTGGGGTAGCTATTCTGTGGAGGTTGGGGTATGGGAAATATATTAGTGAATTAAAACTTGGTTTGAACTGGCTAACTGGAATAGAAATTTGTGTAGACAATAAAAAATTTGTAATTCTGTGTATCTATATGCCTTTTCAGGCAGTTGATAATGAAGATGATTACCTCATTAAATTGGGATAGGTCAGCAGTATTATTGATGAGTTGGATACGACATGTGAAGCTATTATTAGTGATTTCAATGCTAATGTACTTAATGATAATTCTTTGTTTAGCAACCACTTAAAAGCCTTCTGTGAAGATAATAACTTGACCCTTTCATCCATGTGTAGTCTTCCTGGTGATAGCTTTACTTATGTTAGTGATAGTTGGAACACCACTTCATGGTTGGATCATTGTACTGTATTTGTACACCTGATGCAAATCAGGCAGTTCTGAATATGGCAGTTTTGTACTCCTATACTACTTCTGACCACATGCCCCTATTAACTGAGTGTGACATTAATTGTATTCCACTGCTATCACAGCAAGTAAATGATACACGTAAAGCGAAGTTAGACTGGTCCAAAGTTGATGATGAGGGCAAACAACAGTATTGTAATAAGTCTGATGTATTACTAAGTAATATATGTATCCCTAATGATGCTGTAGCTTGTCAGGATGTAAACTATACAATTCAAACACATATTTTGGAATTTAAAGACATGTATGAACAAATTGTTTCCTCTCTCAATAATGCTAGCCTAGACTTAAATACCTTTAGGAGAAAAAATTATACATGTAGACCTGGCTGGAGCGATTATGTGGCTGAACTTTATAATGTATCCAGAGATGCTTTTTTAATGTGGTGTGAACAAGGGAAGCCAAGGCAAGGCCGTGTATTACAACAAAAACAGAGCGCTAATGCTAGGTTCAAGTATGCATTGAGGTATATAAAAAAATCATGAGGATGAGTTAAGCAGGAATGCATGGCTTGAAAGCTTGCCAGTAAGAATCTACGAAACTCTGGAAGAATTATAAACAATGAGTAATAGTGCAATGTCTCTTTGCTAATATTGAAAATGTAACTGGGACTGAGAATATAGTCAAATTATGGAAGGAATACTACAGTAAGTTATTCAACTCTGTACATAAGAACAATAACGTTAATTGTGATGCTACCTATAGTCCAGTGCCCTTCAACCTTTTTATGCCTACCGCCCACTTTTACTATTTTTATGTGAGATAAATTAGCCAACCGCCCACCAAAATTAAAAATCCAACAAACATATATTAAAAATTATGTATGGTACATTATATATATTATATAATAAATCATTATGCATTTACCTTTAATTTAGTGAGATCCTTGTGCTTGATGCTTGGAAACTAAATTCCGAATGTTTGGCTCGAATTTAGTGAGGAACAAACGAATGTCCCCTCTTTCAGGGATTTTTAAAACATTCCTGTGTTTGGTAAGAATGTGATTCACAGCACTAAAACCTGATTCAACTAGGTATGAAGTAGGAAAAGCGATCAGTAATTTAAAAATCTTTTTCCACATATTGGGATATACATTTGACATCTTTTTATTTTGCCAAAGCTGCATATAACCACCGTTATTGAAATTTCCCTTGCTTTCCTCATCATGTCTGAGTTCTAATAGCTCCTCTTGACATGTTACATCAGCTTCAGTAACATTTGTATTCTTGCTGAATACCTGTAAAATAGGCTGCTATATTGGTACAATGATTGTTAATCATCTGATGTATGCAGATGATCTAGTTCTTATTTCTCCATCTGTAAAAGGGCTCAGCACACTTTTGAAGGTGTGTGAAAGGTATGGGAAGGATAACGCCATAAAATATAATCTTGCTAAAAGTCATGTTATGACTATGTGGACCAAGGCCTACAAATATATAAAATTCCCTGAACTTCAAATGAATGGTATGGTGCTGTCAGAAGTAACCCCGACTAAGTATCTTGGCCACATACTAACTGATAGTCTTTCAGATGACTGTGATATTCCAAGGAATGTAGACAATTATATGCTCAGGAAATACTTTGGTTAGAAAATTTCATATGTTTACATTAGATGTTAAGTTGATTTTATTCAAAACTTTTTGTACTCCACTGTATACAGCTCATTTGTGATGGAACTACAGGATGTATAATTTGAGGAAATTATATGTTGCATATAATAATATTTTTAGGAGTTTATAAGGACTCCAAGATTTGTAAATGATGCTCCTTCTAGTGTCATATGCTGTTTGTAGTCAATAAAGTGACTAACTGTTCCAGTGTCATTCGCAATTTTGTATTCAGATTTATCACTAGGCTTAGTGAGTCAGTCAATAAGATAATAGAAGCCATGGTTAGTGGACTGGTCTCCGATATATTGTATAAATCTCAAATCTGGAAGCATTGGTGTAGGCAATTGTATGTTCATTATGCACAGTGATTCACTGGCCTACTTAGTCAGTGCTCCAGACAACTATCTCTTAATCTTCTATGGACCTCTTGCATAATGTTTGTACCTGATGAGTCTGAAATAAAGTGTTTGTTTGTTTGTGTGTTTCAAAAAAATAAATTTAAGATGTCTGCTGGATGTAACTTCTCAGAAAATGTCGGTTGGGAATGGGGAAGAAGTTGGGGAAAACCCTCTGCAAGGACCATAAGATACGGAAATTTGAATTCTAGATTTTGTTCAGTCAGGATCTCAGGTTTTTGGGGCTCTCAAAATTTTGTAAGTATAGCTTGTCAGTTTAGTGTTAATCGCAAATTACCAGATTCCCCCTCTCTCGCTGCTCTTTTATATAATAACTAATAACGTTCTCCCTTGCCCTAAAAGTTTACATCCTTAAATAATTTAGTTATTTTAATAAACCTAAACTGCAACCGGTCAATTATTTTGTCAATCCTTAAGGTTGTGTCAGTGAAAAGTCGACTGGTAAAGTTGGACAGATATTCATTTCCCTGTTGCACTCTTAATATATCGGTCAAACAGGCCCTTTAATAAATAAAACACTACATAACTGTTCATGGTAAAGTCGGTGAAAATAATAAATCTAGTAAATTTCAATTATACAGTCATTGTCACTCACAAATTGGAAACTGAACACATTAAAATGACGCCCGCAAGAGTGTAAAAATCTTTAAATGATTTTCATGTAATGCACTTTGTTTCCGGGCTATCTTAGTGGTTAAAACGCTGCGATGCAATCTGAAGAACACAAGTTCGAGCGAGTTCGTGGTAGGACTTTGCGACCCCAGAGTTCATGAGATTACGGTGCCTCATCTGACATATATATATATATATATATAAGGTCCATTCAAAAAGTATCCAGACAGAGTGTTTATTTTTAGAACAAGGTCATGCTTAGAGTTGTGACTGTGCTAAACATGTCTGCATGTCGAGACAAGTTGACTAATAGGGTTGCACTTCATTGTGTATTGCCAGTCCACTGTGGTGAGTCGATAAAATTAAACGTGTTTTGTTTCGCGGCGATTTCTTACGATGTCGGAGACTGTTTGACTGTGAAGGTGTTGTGCACAATAAATATGCTCCACAGGGATAAACAATTAACAAGGAATTTTACAGTGAAGTTTTGAGACGTCTACGTGAAGCAGTTCGGAGAAACGGCCGCAGAAGTGGGAGTCCGGAGACTGACTGAATACTTCACCACTTAACGCGCCATCTCACTCGTCGCAACTTGTCCAACAATTATTAGCCAAAAACGCCACCCCCATGAATAGCAGCCTCCATATTCACCAGAATTGGTTCCATGCGACTTTTTTTTGTTTCCGAAGCTCAAACAAACCCTGAAAGGACACGATTCGATGATGTTGAGACCATTAAAAGAAATTTGACCGAGCAGTTTTTGGTTATTCCGAAAAGTGCTTTCGAAGTACGTTTTCAAAAGTGGCAGGATCGTTGGGCAAAGTGTGTGGTTTCCAAAGGAGCGTACTTTGAGGGAGATTAAGCCCCAAACCCTGTAAGTGGCATATTCTGTCTATAATAATCGCATCAGTCCGGATACGTTTTGAAGAAACCTCGTATATATACCAAAATACGAAAATGTTTTGCTTCCTCCGATTGAGCAGCCTTTGGAAGAAATGAAACATGGCTCCTGATTGAAAAATTCATAATCTCTACCATCTCTAACCCAACATGATTTGAATTCACTTTAGGAGATCTCGCCTCCGTATGCGAAAATTTCTGTAAATTGACGAAACAAACCTGAATTAATTAATTAATTATCACTGCACAACACAATTTCTGTCCTTTGCATAATTCTGCTGATTTATATGTATTTTGATGCGCTGATTAAGAATGTTATTACTTTTGGATCAATGAAAGAAAGCCTCCCCAGCCTTCTTTAGTTAGCTTTATAAGGCTAACTAACGAAAATATAACGACCTAACCTAACCAATCGTCAAGGGCGTACAGTTGATCTAACGATTGGTTAGGTTGAGTCGTGATATTTTTGTTAGTTAACCTTATAAAGCTAACTAAAGAAGGATTGGGGTGGCTTTCTTTCATTGATCCTTATTTTTCTCTGACATCCACCATTTTTGCAGAAAACTACGTTAACATTTCACAAAAATGATCCAAATTATATTAAACGCCTGTAAGCAAAGGAACAGCGCTAAGGCTATTGGTTATTATTGTGACACGTGTTGCTCACTGATTGGTTATTCGAATGTTGTGTTGTTCTGTGATTGGTCTAAAGGTGGTCAGGTGATTTCACAGTGGCTGCCAAGTGGAAAATTTTCTTTTCTTTCATTGTTTCAGGTGCTCTGTTGATATTTGGTGTTAAGGTACTTTCCTGCTGGATCTACTGTGTTTATTAACTTCTTTTGTCGAAAACATTCATTGCTTTCGCGTTTTAACTTCAATAATGTGTAGAAAATGTTTAACCAGTGCCGATTTATTTTGTTATGTGTGTGGCGAACTAACATTGAAATCCCCAAAACAACACAAACAAACAAACAAACAAACAAACACTATTTCAGACTCAACACTCAACAGGTACAAACATTATACAAGAGGGCCATAGAAGATTAAGAGATAGTTGTCTGGAGCACTGACTATGTAGGCCAGTGAATCACTCTGTAAGTGTGTATAATGCATAATGCTTCCAGATTTGAGATTTATAAAATATTCGGAGACCAGTCCACTAACCATGGCTTCTATTATCTTATTGATTGACTCACCAAGCCTAGTGATAAATCTAAATACAAAATTGCGAATGACACTGGCACAGTTAGTCACTTTATTGACTACAAACAGCATATTGACACTAGAAGGAGCACCATTTATAAATCTTGGAGTCCTTAATAAATTAAAATGTTATTATATACAACATATAATTTCCTCAAATTATACATCCTACAGTTCCATCACAAATGAGCTGTATACATTGGAGTACAAAAAGTTTTGAACAAAATCAACTTAATATCTAACGTCCCCATCTGAAAGACTACCAGTTAGTATGTGGCCAAGATACTTAGTCGGGGATACTTCTGACAGCACCATACCATTTAATTGAAATTCAGAAAATTTTATATATTTGTAGGCCTGCTTGCAGGTTCTGCAGCTTACAGGCTATGGAACCTGCGCACAGGTTCCAGAGCCCATATACATGTAATAGCTACAGAACCTGCTAGACTCTAGCAAAGATTTCAAACTGTATGAACTGTCGGAATCACGTAGAAAGATTTTTGGCTCATGAAATAGGTTCATACTATTATCTATAATATATTGTAATCGGAACAATTCTGATAAACATGCCCAACAGGGCATGAAAACAGCGATGTTGGCAATGCTGTTTAATGGCGAATCCTCTCGCCAAGCGAGTGAATGATTTTATTTTGACTTTGGATTAGACTTCTTCCACGAAGTGGCTCCTTGGCCAGCATGCCGGCCATGTAGCCTACAGACTACACAGCCAGCATGCCGGCCAAGGAGCTAAAAATAGGGTCGCTGACTACATGGATAGCATAATTTGCAGAAATATATATATAATATATATATATATATATATATATATATATATATATATATATAGGGTGGGCCGAAAGTCTGGATCCATAGGAAAATATTTATTTTAATACATAAATTACAACAAATGGTAAATACTTAAAATGAATATCAACTTTAACTCGTAAATGCGTATCCGTGATACTGTACAGTAGTTCGTACTCCAGTATAAATACTCAAATACTTTTTTTATTTCAGCCCAGAATGGCTTCGAATCTAACAACAGAAGACCGGGTAGAACTTGTGCTCATGTACGCAAGACAGGGCGCTACACACAGAGAAGTTGCTACCGAATTCAATAGAAATCATCCTGATAAGCATCCAGTAACACATGCGACTGTTGGCAAGTTGTTTAAACGTTTCAAAGAAACAGGAAGTGTACATGATCGACGGCGTTCTGGTCGTCCAAAAACTGCAACTGATGAAATACCTCTGCAATGGTATGTGAAACTTTAACGAATAGTCCAGTAAAGTCAGCAAGAAGATTATCAAATGAAACACGCATCTCGAGAACGTCAATTCGAAGAATTATTAAAAATCATAAATTCCATCCCTAAGTGTCTCGATGTCAGAGGCCGCCAATTTGAGCATTTGTTATAATTTGTTGTTTATACTGGAGTACGAACCACTGTACAGTATCACGGATACGCATTTACGAGTTAAAGTTGATATTCATTTTAAGTATTTACCATTTGTTGTAATTTATGTATTAAAATAAATATTTTCCTATGGATCCAGACTTTCGGCCCACCCTGTATATATTATATATATATATATATATATATATAATATATATATATATATATATATATATATGCAGTAGCTATAACTAACACACAGTTTTGGTAAAAGTTGCTCAAATTAATCGAAACCTACATAAAAATTATTGACTGCCCGGTCAGGTCAACTGTACGCCCTTGACGATTCGTTAGGTTGTCGTGATATTTTTGTTTAAACTAACGAAAATATCATGACTTAACCTAACCAGTCATCAAGGGTGTATAGTTAACCTAACTGGGCATTCAATTTTGAAATATAACTTTAGAACAGAGGGCATAATTATAAAGCATCAGGGTATTGGTAAAGTAACCTCTGTTCGTCTTAAATACAGATTATGTTATGAATAGGCATGTCAACTGTCTAGGTGAGGGTAGGGAATCAGTTAAAACTGAGGGGTTGAAGTGTTTTATACAAATGCACATAGTCTTAGGAATAAGAAAATGAATTATTTAGTTATGAATTCAGTGCTGTCCAACTTCTATAAAGCGCGGCCAAGATGTTGCCTATAATCATACACTGTTGGAATACGACTTAGGAAACCGCTGAATGTTGTTCTCCCTACTAGAACTGACAAAATAGGGACGAAAATTCATAAATTAAATTTGGCAAGCGTCCATTCCGCGGCCGCAAGTTGGACAGCCCTGAGTTATATGATTAGTGAAAATCTGGATACAGTCTGTATTAGTGTATTAGTGAGACTTAGATTAGTGAGGCAGCATTCAATGACACTAGAGCAGAGAGTTAAATACCTTGAACTTAACTTGAAGCGCCTCTGCCTCAAGGGTGCGCTACTCCCACGAAGTCCGCTCGGCGCCTCCTGAGGCGTGGCCACGACGTAGTCGCCACCTTTCTTTTCTCTTGCTCCTGCCATATGATTTGGTCCACTATTCAATTTGTGAGTTATACAATGTACATTTACCAGAGAGTAGATAGGCAGGGGGGAGGTTTGGTCTTATACATTAAGAATGATTTAACTGTTAGAAAATCTAGAAGAGGAAGCGCCATTGTTGTTCCAAGGCGATATGATGACTAAGCTGATTGATGCAGCATTGCTTGTATATATTAAGTTAAGGTGTATATATACCCATCTCATAATTGTAAGGTTAGTGAAAAATTCACTTAATTGTAAGCAGAAAGGATAGGTCTAATGGGTAAGTTTGGTTTGTGTATTTTAGGGAGGCCATAAGGAGTACCTGGAGACGAACCGGAAGAGCGTATTTGGTTGTAAACATCTTCCGAAATTTTATTTTGATCATATAATTTTTTGAGGAAACGGTTGATTTTATCTTCAAGTTTTAGAGAAAGTGTTAGAGGATTATCATTAATCTTTCTGAATTTGGAGTCGTCGTTGAGAACGTTATTAACCTTATTAATGTAATCTAATTTGTTAAGAAGAGCGGTACCTTTGCCTTTGTCAGGACATGAAATTATGATGGAGTCATTCCTGGATAATCCTTTTAGGCAAGCGATATCTTTACTATTGATTAGGGGGAAAAAAATTTTATGAGGTTTAAAGTTATGAAAGTGTTTACTAGCGATATGGGTAATTGAAGACTTTAGAAATGGAAGTTTTGTCTCGTCAGCTATTGGGAATCGTTTTAAACTATGAAATAGTTTTTCAAATGATAAAAAGTGTTTAAAATGTTTATTGTATTCACCAATAATACTAGCATTAAATCATATCTCAACCATAAAGAAAAAAAAACCTCAGCCCCTTGTTTCGTCCATCGTTTACTGTTTCAACTGTACTCGCTGCAAAGCAAGTTATATTGGCAGCACCATTCGCCAATAACAAACAAGAGTGGACGAACATCGCGGCATTTCTACTAGAACCGCACAACCTTTAAATAAACATCGAAATCAGCAATAAGAGATCATTGCCACCTCCACAATCACCCACTGCTCCCCACTAATTTCAAAGTTATCAATTCAGCATACCAACCAACCGACCTCCGCATCCTCGAATCCCTATACATTCTTAGGACAAAACCAACCCTCAACGATTACAGTTCTGCCTTCAACTTAAACATAACTAAATAATTTTTCTGAATTATTATTGCGTCATCACTCTTCGATTTCTAACATGGCCACTTCAACAGTTAAACCATTCCCAACCTTCATCCAGTTAGATTACCCCCCCCCCCTCGTACAATACCCAGTAAGTTTTTATTTTCAATATTCGTTTCATCCGATAACATTTATTATATATCTTGCTGCTCTACATTTTATGTAATTTTTTCTTTTTTAATTTTAATTTTAAATTATTATCACTTTGATTTAAATTATTGTCATAAGACTAATATACTGTATAAAATCTTCTACTATATTTGTTCACTTTTATGTTTTTTTTATTTCTTAGCACTGATGATGGAAACTGAATTTCCGAAACGTCTGTTTATTAAACATGTACCACCTTCTCGTCCTTTATTCCTCACTATATATATATATATATATATATATATATATATATATATATCGTAAAGAACGACGCTTGTATAGGAGATATTCCGCGCAAGACGAGAGAGAGAGAACGAAACAAATGAAAAAATGAGGTAACCCCGGGAATCGAACCCGGGATCTTCCGATTGCCGGTCAGATGCGATACCATTACACCATGGGGCCTCACTCTTCCAAATGCCGTAATTCTTCTACATACTCGCAGACCAATGCCCAAGGGGGCACCTCCCGCATGCCGTAACATTATATACATTCAACTGCAAAGAACACGCAGTATAAATAACGTAAAGAACGACGCTTGTATAGGAGATATTCCGCGCAAGACGAGAGAGAGAGAACGAAACAAATGAAAAAATGAGGTAACCACCCGGGAATCGAACCCGGGATCTTCCGATTGCCGGTCAGATGCGATACCATTACACCATGGGCCTCACTCTTCCAAATGCCGTAATTCTTCTACATACTCGCAGAAACCAATGCCCAAGGGGGCACCTCCCGCATGCCGTAACATTATATACATTCAACTGCAAAGAACACGCAGTATAAATAACGTAAAGAACAACGCTTGTATAGGAGATATTCCGCGCAAGACGAGAGAGAGAGAACGAAACAAATGAAAAAATGAGGTAACCACCCGGGAATCGAACCCGGGATCTTCCGATTGCCGGTCAGATGCGATACCATTACACCGGGTTCGATTCCCGGGTGGTTACCTCATTTTTTCATTTGTTTCGTTCTCTCTCTCTCGTCTTGCGCGGAATATCTCCTATACAAGCGTCGTTCTTTACGTTATTTATACTGCGTGTTCTTTGCAGTTGAATGTGTACACATATATATATATATATATATATATATATATATACCTTATGAACCTTATGTTGTTTCGTGCGTTGGTCTCTCTTCACACGGAGGTCAAGCTGGTGGCCCCGCCTCTAGGTCTGGCCTGGTGGAGGAGCGAGTTGCTTTCTTGCGCTCTCCACCGTACATAGCCAGGCACGCCCGGCTCATCTGGTACTGTCCTGAGCCAGGCATCCAGTCTTTTCTTGAAGACTTCAACTTTGACCCCCGTTACGTTTCTGAGGTCCTTAGGAAGCTGGTTGAAAAGTCTTGGCCCCCTGACAACCAAGCTATTTTCCTTCAGGGTTGAGGAGGTCCCTTGTCGTGCTTTAATTTGGGAACACTACACATTCTGCCTTTCCTATTTTCCAGTGTTGTTTGAATGGTAATTGGGTTTAGTTTTAGGTTTGGTACCAGTTTTTCGATCATTTTCCATATGTAGATTATGATGTACCTCTCTCTTCTTTCCAGTGAGTACAGATTTAGTTTACGTAGTCTTTCCCAGTAGTTGAGTTCTTTGCAGCCATCAATCTTGGCTGTGAAATGCCTTTGCGTTTCTTCTAGTTTATTAGTTTCTTCCTTTTTATATGGGGACGTCAAAACTGAGCAGTATTCAAGTTTTGGTATAATCAGTGTTTTTAGCAGGGGAATCATTACTGTCCTGTCCCTTCTCTTGAACGTTCTTAGAACCTGTCCGGCGACTCTTTTTGCTTTATTTATCGCTATCTGATTTTGTGTTTCGAATTTCGCATCATCTGTCATTATTATCCCGAGATCAATCGCTTTCATGCTTCTCTGAATTTCCTGTCTATCTGGAGCATAATATGCAGTCTGTTTAAGTTCTTCTTTTCTACCATATCTCAAGAGCTGAAATTTCTCGGCGTTGAATGACATTTGTTGTCTTCTGACCATTTGTATATTTTGTTCGTGTCCCTCTGCAAGGCCTCCACGTCATGTACATCGCTGATTTTTCTGCTGATCTTTGTATCGTCTGCAAAGGATGTTACTATACTATTGCTGTTTACTCCGCTGTCTATGTCTGTTAGCATGATAATGAACAGGAGTGGGGCCAGTACTGTCCCTTGTGGTACTGAGCTGCGTACTTCCGATTCTGATGATGATATACCTTGAATTTTGACGACCTGCAGACGATCACTAAGGAAGTTGTAGATCCATTTTCCCACTTTGCCTGTTATTCCCATATCTTTAATTTTATGTGCTATTATACCATGGTCACATTTATCGAAAGCTTTAGCAAAATCTGTGTATATAACATCGTAGTTGTCATTGCCTTCCAATGCATCTAGGATATTGTTGTAGTGCTCTATTAGTTGTGATAGGCATGATCTACCTGATCGGAATCCATGCTGATTTTCGTTGAATCTTTCCCGTGTCTCCAGGAAATCATAAATTTTCTCTCTAACTATTCTTTCAAATACTTTGGTGAGGTGGGACGTCAATGACACTGGTCTATAGTTCTTTGCTTGAGATCTGTCCCCTCCTTTATATATAGGGACAATGTTTGCTCTTTTCAAGATGCTCGGTATTTCCCCAGTGTCTAGGGATCTTCTCCATATCCAGTATAAAGGTGTAGCTATTTCATTTTTACAGTTTTTAATCAATAATGCGTTCCAATTGTCCGGACCTGCAGCTGAATGTAGTTTCATTTGTCCTATAGCTCTCGCTACATCTTCTGGTGTAAACTCAAAGTCTGTTATATACTCTCCTTGCAATTCCTCTTCAAAGAATGCATTTATGTCAGGTATCGCTTTGTCACTTTTTGGGGTACTGAAAACTGATTCATATTGAGCTCTCAATGTATCAGATATTTCTTTTGGATCGTCGGTTAGTTCATTATTTCCCGTCCTTAAGGGCCCAATAGCGGCGCGCGTTTTTGTTTTCCTTTTTGCATAGCTATAGAAGTATTTTGGATTTTCCTTTATTGCTTCTACCGCCTTTTCCTCTTCCCTCTCTGTATGGTCCTTAATCAGGGCTTGTATTTCCCTATCGATACCCTCCAGTTTTTCTTTTATTGTTTTCCTGTCATTATCTCCGCAGTTTCCTAACTTCGCCTCCACTCTCTTTCTTTTGCGGAATAGTCTTCTCTTTTGCCTTCTAGCCAGCTCCTCTTTCCTTTTGGCTGTGATTTCGGAGCATATTTTTCTAAAATTCTCAGCGTTTTTTCCTCCAAGGTTGTTAGCATTTCTTCAGTTGTTTTATTCTCGAAAATTGTTCTCCATTCTATTTGGGCCATGTGCGATCTGATTGCTTCCCAATTTATAGTCTTCGAGTTTAAGTTAAAGGCCCCGAATTTACTTCTTTCCACAATATGTGTATTGTCTTCTAATGCTGCGTCATATTTGTTGATATCTCGATTAAGTTGTGGTCTGAGATAATGGTTGGGGTTATTTTTATATCAGCAATCAAGTTCGTGTTATTCGTGAATACCAGATCCAGGCAGTTATTTTTTCTGGTATTTTCTGTTATCTCCTGTGTCAGCATAAACTCGTTTGTGAGAGCCATCAACATTTTTGCTTGTTCCTGATCTTCTCTTGTGCCCCCCTTGTCCTGGTGAATATATATATTCCTATTCACCTTTTTGTATTTTATAAATGGGAAGTTAAAGTCTCCGCAGATCATTATATTGGGGGATGGGGGTTTATGGCCTTTATTAGCTTTCTAATGTCATCAATGGCCTCCGAGAATTTTTCGGTTGGGGTGCTTGGAGGTCTATAGATGACTATTACTATCAAGTTTAGTTTTTCTATTTTCACTGCTAGGAGTTCCACATAGCTGTTTGATTTACTTATTATCGTCTCTGTCATATGCACAGCCACCTTTCCGTCTCGTCGTTCTATCCGCTCTTAGTAAGTTGAAGCCCTCTATATTTATCTCTTTCTTATCAATACAATGTTCGCAGTTTTCACAATTTCCTTGGCAATCTTTAAGATGAGTTTCTGTGAGGCATGCGATGTCCGCCCTTGTTTCGTCCATAAATCCTTTCAGGTACGAAACCTTATTGAGTGATTGGTTTGGTCTTATTCCTTGAATATTAGCCAGGACAATTTTTATGTTCTCTGTTTTTCGTTGCCCCTTGTGCATTTCAAGTTCGTTTTCCTTCGATATCGCTTGATTCGTTGCTCTATGATCCTCCGAAAGAGATCCGTTTCCTCCTACTTGTATTGGTAGCTTCTTGCCCGGTAGCGATTTGGCTCGGGGGTTTCCAGCTGTGTCAACTGCATGTGGATGACATTTAGCATTCGTAAGGTGTCGATGTTGAAAAAATTTTCTTGTTCGCTTATTGTGTTCCTATTGTTGTTCCTATTGTTATTTTTATTCCTATTGTCATTTAAACTTTTTCCTTTGTTCGTTGAGTCCGTCGGGAGATGTTGATAGTAGCATTTTTCCCGAATTTGCAGGTTCCATATTTTGCGTAAGTTCTGCAAATGTCCGGGTGGTAGAATTTACATCCGTCTCCAAATTTACAATGACCATTATTATAGAAGAAATTGCATATTGGGGGATGTTCATATATACATTGTCCTCTTTTAAATCTGCAATTATCTTTTATATAATACCTGCATATAATTCCTTCCCCATATTTACTCTTGGCTTTTGTTTTTTGCTCCTTATTGGGGGACAGTTTTACTTCGTTTACTTGACTGCCCTCTTGTCTTGTCCTATTTGTGCTATTTGTGCTAGTTGTGTTTGTGTCCTTCGTTGCCCTTATGCTGTGTGTTGTCTTTACACTCTTTGTCGCCTGTGTGTTTTCGGCCTCGTTTTGTGACGGTATTTGAATTTTTCTATTTCGCCTTTCTTTCCGTTTTCCACTGTTCTTTGTTTCCACTTTCCTCTTTCATTCTCTTCTCGTAGTCTCTTTCTGCTTTAAATACCGTAAAAGAGTTTAATTCGGTCAAGCAGTTCTCGCAGAAAAATTTTATCCCATTAAACTGCTTTGCGTTCGTTATAAGGGAGATTTTTTCATCTCCCCATTCTAGGCATTTAAAATCAAAAAGTAGCTGACAAAAATCGCACCTCATCGCCTCTGTCTCATCTGTTGCAGCTTACAGATACCACAGAGTTGCGGTATGCATTAATTTCCATGTTGGTGAAGTGACTCAAAAAGGGGGTATTATGGGAGGTATTGGGTGGGGGATGACTCAAGCTGTGTGAGGGAAAGAATTTTCCGTTACTCCAGGGGGGATGGGATGTGGCACGCTGTATACTTCTCACTGATTGGTCCTCTCGACTGTGGCTGCGGGGGATAATGGGGGATATTTGCGGGCACTTCAAAAAAAAACTTTCCTCACAAAGAGACTCGGAAAAAAAAAACAAATGCTGTATATATTAATTCACTTTGTTTTATTTACTTTTTTGGTATACGCCGCGATTTTTACTTTTTTAAAAAGAAATACCGCTATGCACTATCAATTAACTCACAATATCGGCACCGTTTAAAACTGATTAACTGCAGGATTTTTACTGTAATACCGCTTTTATTCGGACTTCGATCGAAACACGTGTAACCGCACAACAGCAAACAAAATCTATATATATATATATATATATATATATATATATATATATATATATATATATATATATATATATATATATATATATGTTTCTGACAAATATGTTTATATAACATTATTTTGTTATGCTTTTCTTAAATTACTTATTAATTATTTGCTATTCAATGTGATACATAGCCCCTCATCCCCATTCAAATGATACACTCTGTACTCTATTTAGAAATGAAATCATTGATAAAACGACAAACAAGTTTCCAATCAACCAACCAACTTAATTATATATTTTGAAGGACGCTCGAAGCCATATGAAAATCATATCTTATGACAGAACTGAAAGGCTACAGTAAGTCAATTAGAAAGTGGATTTGAACGAGAAAGGAGTATTTATAAGAAATGAGTACCACCACCACCACTACCGCATCCGCGAATGGGATTACAAACGAGGTAATTTTTTTTTTTTTTTTCGAAGTATTTTATTTTAATTTACTTTTTGTAATTTGTTTTACTGGTGAAAATGTTAAATAAGTATATATTTTTTTCTGATTGGTTAGGTTTGAGTGTTCACCGTCTCCTCTTATCGAATATTATTTGATGAATTGTGTGCAGTATATAACTTCAGTCGTTTGAGATGGTTTTAAAATAGTACTTAAGAAGTGGACAAAACTTCTAATGAAATTAATATGTATTATGGGTAGTGGAAACTTACAGTGTGAGAATATTTTCTTTAACTGTAGTTTATAATGCGTGATGGTGTTAAGGTCTGTTGTTAACCTACGAAAAATTGAGGTAACTTAATTTTTTTTTATGAATTTTTAGAAGGCGAATATTTCGTAATTCTTTAAATACTTCTACTTTTAATGCTTATAGATTTTACTTTACACAGATTCTCAACTTTAGTATTTAGCTTAATCTCTTGCATCTTCTATTTATGAAGAACTTACGCGAACTTTGTTTAATTTATGTTAATCTAGATTTTGGCTAGATTTGATCTTTATTTCAACTTAATTTGAAATTGGTTTAACTTAGTTTGACCTAAACTAAACAAGTTTAGAATGTTGCGAGACCGTTTTACGTCAGTTAAAAATCGTGCAAAATTATCTGAATAACTAGTATGAATAAAATCTAATTTATGGAAAGACTAAATAGGGCTAAGGGTTTATTGCCTGATACCTCTTAACTGAAAATTTCTAGCAGATTTCGGTGTCCAGTTAACGACAAAAACTAAGTTTTCTAGTATCTCGCTTCTGATTGTACGGCGCGAAGTCTCTCTCGATGTAGTGTCGCTATATGATGCAGTTACACACGGTTGATTTGATTCAATTAATATAGGCAATCGCTACTTACATGCCAAAAGAGATAGGCCTATCCTTTTGAGTTTCTCAAGTAATTTTCGAGTCGGCAACAGATTCCCCCCCCCCTCACGTGGACCCAATGCCTCCATATTAGGTTCTATATATGGTAATTTTCATTCCCAATAGGATGTCGCCAATCCCCACGCATTTTGAGTTATTTAAACAATTTCTTTATTGCGGATCATTCACAATCCATGGCCACTTAACCTAACATACAAATACAATCTTAAGTATACACTGAACTAGTTGGTTGGTTCATTAGTGAGAAACTACCAAGCACTCTTTCACGGTATATAAATACTATGGAGAATAACACTGGAGCAACCAATTGGATTCATCCCCAGTTAACTTAAAAGGAGTTTAATAAGTTGCTAGAGTAACTACCTACCTACTCGGTGGACCATTTTAGTTACCTCCCAACTACCCACGCGTATCAGTTTTCCATAGTGGCAAGTGCCCATGTATCATACAGCTTGTGAAAGACACTGCAAGCATAGGTAGGGCCTATTATACATTTAATTCAAAGAATTGTATTTAAGAAATAAGATATAGCATAAGATACTATATTGTAAGCATGTGTAGTTTTTCCATACAACTTTTCAGAGGGAAAGGTCTGTTAATTTCTTCGACAGAGGAAGTTCAATACCAATGGTAGCTAACACAATGTCTTACATAAGCTCCAAGTACAGCTACGTCAAGGTAAATGCTGAATTAATGCTTTATAATTTTTCAGTGAAGTTAAAAAAAAAAAGTAATTTTGAGGCTATTTGTCTTTAATTTAAAGATTCATCAAATTTGCAGGGTGTAAATGGAAAAGTTGAAGCATTCCTTAGCGGAGTTGAAAGAAGCTTTAAGAGAATAACTACTACTGCATATAACTTTTCTAAGAAAATTGTTCCTTATGAATACTTTGATAAATTAGCTTCTACGAGTCTTGACAAAATTGAAGCGGCTTTCTTGCTAGTCAAGAATACTGGAAAAAAGGTAGTTTAGGCTTAATATTCAGTTTCTGCCATGACTCTGAAAGCTTTATATTTAGTACTTGGTTCTCAGAAAATTGGAAGTTACTGTTAATTGGCACTAATTCCACTGAACTTCAGCTTTTAAAGCGCTATATCAGCGATTTGTAGATCTGAAATTAGTTCGTCGGAACCTTCCAAATAGGTATGAAGTACTAAATAAAAATAACTTTTAATCTTCCAGATACCCGATTCTATCAAAGCACTTAATACAAGCTATACCGGAAAGATTTCGTGTTTAACTAAAACAACGCTAAAGAAGGTAGAAAATATGATTGATTATGCTTTTCCTGCCGAAGAAAATGAGTCTACAAAAACTGGTAATTAAACTTTAAATTAAAAATGTAAACCTCCAAATCCAACGGTTTTTTAAATTGAAGCAGTTAAGAGCTAGAGGGCTATTTTTCTTGTAGCAAAACTTGAGAAATCCTGCAAGATTTAAATACTGCCTCAGATTCCTGCCTACTCGCGTTATTATTAAGACTAGGCATGAAGTAGGAATAGCAATGTAGTGGATAGGAACCGATACAAATATATTTTTCAGAGGAAAAGGGAGTTCTGGAAAGAGGAATTTGCATCATTTCCCAAATAAGAATCTGGGTTCTCACTACTGCCAAACGTGTTGCGCACTTGAAAGGGGAAACTGTTACAGATTCAAACTCCTGTCTATAAAGGATATGGTAAATTTTTAAATTCCTAATTTATCTAGGCAGTATACCTTTACATGGTAATTTAACTAAAATTCTATCTAGTCGGTCTATTTTTCATGCGAACTATCTTTTTTAAATGGGCGAGACCTTTATTTTAAGCTCTGCAGCTACTTGAATTGCTTTGGCTTTGTTTGCAAATATCAAAATTTTGATTGGCGTGGTGTTTTAAACTGGTAGACTTAAATTTATGGTGATAGAAGTAACTGCGTACAATCGTGGTTTAATCAGATATACGTAGGCTTTGAATTAACTACAAACTTTGCAGGTGAATATTGCGGAGCACTGGTTGTCGAACTCGTACAAAAGACTACAGATTAAACCAACGGAAGAAGGAATACTAATGAAAGCTTTGAGGTTATCCACTCTGTTACAATTGGCACAACGAACGCTCAGTGCAATTGTTGCTGTGGAAGCAACACTACCTGAGTGAAAGAATTAACCAGAGTGACGATCATCAAATCTAAAGCGGCTGTATACGCAACTTCAAGACTTTCTATCCATATACGTAATGAAGTTTATGCAAATGCTCAACGGAAAGTTGCTATGATTGTAGAAATTTCTAAGAAATTACAGAAAGATGTCCTTGAACGTTTACCTTTCTTAATGAACTCGAAACAAATGGCTGCGGTAAGACATGAATAAGTGAAGTTCTTAATTTTTATAGAATTTGTAGAACACTAACGATTTAAATTTCTTGTTCCAGGGGTGTTTAATTCATTCTGAGGAAGTACCTATAAAACAAAATGACCTAGAGAGAACTTCACCCCAAGAAAAGGTTCCAGAAGAAGAATTCAAGGAAGTGGGAACTTCATCTAATGAAAATGCTGAGGAAATGGTTGGTGCTACGAATGATCAGTGAAATAAATTATACGTTACTTGAGCCCTTGAAAGTAAACTTGAAATTGTGCATTGCAGGGATCCGGCGAATCTACAGACCCTCGTTACTACGAAGTTCTTCCGCAGAACGTTGTTTCAAATAATCCTCTCGGCCAAGAGAAAGTACATGAATTTTGCAACTCAAGTACGCAAGACTTGGAAAAGACTTCTGACACTTTCCAAACTCTGGACAATTCTTCTACTACGTTAAATACTTTACCTCCTTCCTCTTCTGATACTTCTTTCAGCCCCTGCGATGCATCGCCTATATCACAAGGCTCGTCTCCTAGTCTAGAATCTGAAGATCTTGCGAAATCTCTCTCTGATCAACAAAAAATTATCAAACCCAAAACTAACGCACTCCTGGACTTCTTTCGAAGATAGATTATTATATATATAATGTCCCCCCCCCCCCCCCCCCAACACACTTGTAGCTTAACTGTTTACTATTTTGTTTACTGTCTTTTATAACGGAATAAATATTTAAAGAAATTTAAGTCTCAATTTTTTTAGTGTGCTTGGTCTTTTATACTATTTTCAATTATACAGGGTATTCAAAACTCAATCCACTGGAAAATGCATATCATTGTAACCTAACCCTTTTCTTTGTTTCGTGTTGGGTTTCTTTTCGAATACCCTGTATTAGCCTGTCATCTGGAGGCTAACTATTGTAACTACAACTTGCTGTTCAACTTAAGACTTCGTATTGTGACTCCCATTATTAACTCCGTTTAACCGTAATTGCAATGAGGCAACTTGTCATGGCATCGCGACTTTTAGAGTACAGCTATTGTAACTCTTCAAAACTGATTTCTAGAACTTCGATGAAGTGAAAAATTTGCTTTTTTTCAAGAAATTGATCTGAACTCTTAAACGGTTCATTTTAGAAATATTGTACAGTAAATACGTAGAGGCGGAACTAATTAAATTTTCATATGGACCGTTTTTGTGTATTACTTGTCTGTAGTATATATTTCCGTACTTTCATATTTTTGTTACCGTGACCTAACTGTGGGGCTCGAACGTGCTGAAACCCTCTAAATGGATAATACGTGGATGAAAGCAAGAGCCGTAGGAACAAATCCGAAGTATACTGATGGGGTGCTTCCAAGTAAATCGAAGAAGGAGGGCAATAAGCTTTGCAGTGCGACACTTCGGGGAAAGTCATTCATTGTGCATTTCGAGGAAACTTGTTTATCGCCTAGATCAATATAAAAACGCTTCATGCAGTCTAACTTTCAGAAACTAATCTTTGCCGAATTAGTTCAAATTAAGGTTTATCTCTACGATTACTTATCAGACACTTTACGACGAGCTATTGCAGAATAGCTAGAAGGAAGCCCATGCTCGCCCCTCGTAACATTGCACGTCCAAAGCTGTGGCCAGCGACGGCGAAACATAATCCGAGCTACGATTTGCTTCATTTCGTGTGAAAGTACACAGTTCAATCCAAGAAGCTTGAGGCATCCTTAAGCTATAAACTTTGGTGGGAGATGCAATTTGGACGAAGAATTGGCTGTTAATTCAAATATATATAAAGATCCTAGAAGATAGGTTTCTACCCATTTACTCCCAATAAAAATATATTTCCATACCAAAGTTTATCCATGCAAGATGATGCCCGAGCTCACCTCGTGCTTCGCAAAAGCCTCCTGACATCCATGGAATTGCCTTCCATGACCAGGTAAATCTCTGGATACGAATCCAATGGACCATGTAGGGTACATGCTAAAGTCCTTAACGTGTCAACCAAAGCATATACCCAGGGAAGGCCTCGTCAAAGCCATGAAAGAATAGCCTGCAATACATCAAGAATAAAAAGCTTAATGCTAAAACGTGTCGGCTTCACATATTGCATAGGGGAACGCAACACGATTGTAAATGCATGCATATTTTTTTTTTTTTTTTTTTTTTTTGTATTGGGGCGTTTACCGCCACTTCCCGCTATATGGTAGCGGATATCATGGCGAGGCGGAATACGAGAAAGAGAAACGGAGACGGAGAAAAGGCACTAGAAAAGGGAGAACAGCGGACTACAGGTGAGAAGTCACCTAAAGCTCAGATAGGATGCGAGATTGGGAGAGGAAGAGGAAAAGACGGTCAAGCGAAAAGAGAGGGCTCTCAGCGAGCATAAGGCGTAAACGTTCGGGGAGGGGGAAATCAGAAAGGAACGGAAGGCGCGACGACGTACTGACGACAGGGTGGGGCATTCCACAAGGATGTGAGAGACGTGAGGGCGACTGCAGGAGGCGCAACGAGGAGCCTCCTGCCGGAACATAAGATAGCCGTGCGTGAGGCGCGTATGGCCGATGCGAAGCCGCGCAAGGACGACCTCTCTGTGTCTGGAGCGGTGGAAAGAGGACACCCAATATGACAGACGGGGGCGGATGGACCAGAGTTTATTTCCGGTGGCATCGTCCCAGGACTGTTGCCACATGCGGTCGTAAAAGGAACGAAAGACCTGCACATAGTCTGAGAAGGGAAGCGGGCGGGGGAGGGGAGGCAGCGAGGCGGCGGACCGGGCTATGCGGTCCGCCGCCTCATTACCGGAAAC
Organism: Bathynomus jamesi; assembly: GCA_023014485.1. Lineage (NCBI taxonomy): Eukaryota > Metazoa > Arthropoda > Malacostraca > Isopoda > Cirolanidae > Bathynomus > Bathynomus jamesi. Next base: position 95,183 of record JAJOZX010000486.1, read on the forward strand.
ACCAACATGGGCGGGAACCCAGCAGAAGGTGACCCGGATCCGGTGAACGGTGTGCAGGACATGGTACTCCTGTTGAATAAGGCGTACGAGGGGGTCCGGGGAATCATAGCGCTCGAGCGCCTGAAGGGCGCTCAGCGAGTCCGAAAAAATGGTACAGGAGGACCGCGAACAACCCGATACCAGACGGAGGGCTTCCAGAAGGGCAAAGAGCTCCGCGGAAAAGATGGAGGCCTGAACCGGCAGGGGAATACCCCGGGAGGTAGGTGACAATGACGGAGAGAAGACGGCGGCCGCGACACCTGCAGGGGAGCGCGAGCCGTCGGTGTAGACGGGAACGTCGTCCGAATGGACGGGAAGATGGGCCAGAAAAGAAGACCGGAGGACGGCAGGAAGAGACTCCTTACGCAGGCCACGGAGCGCCTGGCAACGGCAGATAGGGGTGGTCCGCCAGGGGGGCGACAGATCGAAGGAGAACGGCAGAATAGAGGGTGGGGGATCCCCAGGGACGAGAAAATCTCGGCCAGAGAGGCAGCGAAATGCCACGTGTCAGGCCGGGGTAGCGCCTGGGAGATCGCGGAGAAGAGTAGGGACATCGGAAGGCGGCAGATGCGAAGGTAACACTTCGCCATGAGAAGGCCCCGGCGAAGGGGCAGGGGGGGGTGTCCACAGTCCACCTGAAGACTAGCGACAGGGGACGAGCGGAAGGCACCCGACGCCAGGCGAAGGCCACGGTGGAGAAGAGGATCCAGCATACGGAGTGCCGGAGAGGAGGCGGAGCTGTAGACCACACAGCCGTAGTCGACACGGGATTGCACCAGGGAGGTGTACAGGCGCAGCAGAGTACGCCTGTCCGCCCCCCAGGTCGTGTGGGACAGATGACCCAAAAGGGAGAGGGTGCGGCGAGATGTTTGCCGCAACCGCCTAAGGTGTGGAACCCAACCGAAAAATCCGTCGAGGGTCATACCCAGGAATCTAACGGATGGGACGAGGGGAAGAGGAGTGCCGGCAAGGGTAAGGGCGAAGGTATGCGACAGACGGAGGCGCCGAGGACGGAAAAGCATACTGGAAGACTTAGAGGGTGAGAAAGCATAGCCAACCGAGGACGCCCAGCGAACCACCGCGTTGATGGCTAGCTGGAGCCGACGTTCAGCCAAAGACGGGAGGCGGCCAGAGCAATAGATAGCCAGGTCATCGGCATAGAGGGAGCTACGAACGGATGTAGGCAGGACCGTAGCGACTGTGTTCATCACGAGTGAGAAACACAAGACGCTAAGGACACTACCCTGAGGGACACCCTCCTCCAACGGAAAGCGGTCAGAGAGGGCAGAACCGATGCGGACGCGGAAAGAACGGGCGGACAAGAAGTTATAAATAAAGGAAGGGAGAAAGCCTACGAAACCCAGGGAGCGTAAGCAGTCGAAGACCGCGCTCCGCCGGGTAGTATCGTAGGCCTTCTGGAGGTCGAAAAAGACGGCGAGTACAAATTGACGCCGGGAGAAAGCCTCCTGCACGTCATGGCTAAGGAGAAGGAGGGGGTCGGTGGTAGACCGGAAGCGCCGGAAACCAGCCTGGGTAGCAGGGTACTGGTCACTCGCCTCCAAGGTAAAGGACAGCCGCGAGGCGACCATCGCCTCCATCACCTTGCAGGCACAGCATGTTAGGGAAATGGGGCGATAGTTCGACGGGGTGAGGGGTCTTTATCGGGCTTCGGGATGGGGACGACGATGGACTCACGCCATCGGTCCGGAAATGAACTCTCCAACCAAATCCGGTTATAGAGGTCCAGTAGAAAGCTGAGAGCAGAGGGGTGGAGATGCCGTAACAAGTCATAGGGGATATTATCGGGGCCGGGGGCGGAGGAGCGTCGGGGGCGGAGGGCCTCCCGAAGCTCTGTCATGTGGAAGAGGTGATTATAGGGGTCATCCCTATGAGGTGGAAATTCCGGTGGGTCGCGGCGGGAGTGGGGGGAATCGGAACTGGAGATGGCTGCAAAGTGCGCCGCGAGTGCGTTCGCGACGGCCTCCGGATCGGACACGAACTCGTCGTCCCCGACCCGAAGCACCGGGGGTCGAGGGGGACACGGGTCCCCTCAAAGCTACGCACCTTGCGCCAAACAGTCGAGGGGCAGTCGAGGAGGAGATCCCGGACACGTAACTCCGCCAGGAGGTACGCCGGGCCAGTTTCAGGACCCGACGGGCCACTGCCTTCAGGCGCTGAAATTCTATCTTGTGCTCCAGCTGGCGGGTCCGGTAGAAGCGGCGGCCGGCACGGCGCCGCTCCTGAACGGCATGGGAGCACTCTGGGGTCCACCATGGGACGCTTCGCGGCCTGGGGGAGCCAGAGGTACGGGGGATGCAACTGGCGGCAGCCGAGAGGATCTTACTCTCGAGGAAGGCGAGGGCCTCATTGACGGAGGGAAAGGCAGGAATTGATGGCGAGATCGCCGTGCCCCTCGCGTATGAGGCCCAGTCTGCTCGGGCGAACAGCCAGCGCGGGCGGACAGAGGTGGGGGGGAGGAGACGGGTCGGGGTAAGACACACTTGGAAATGGTCACTGCCGGAAGAATCCGGCAGGACCTCCCAGGTGAACTCCGTCACGATTTCGAGGGAAACCAGGGAAAGGTCGATACAGGTGAAACTGTCGTGGGCCGAGTGAAGGCAGGTTGGGGAGCCATCGTTCAGAAAGGTGAACTCGAGCTCGTCCATAAGGGAGAGAAGGATCCCGGAGAGAAAGGTGGAGCAAACGTCCCCCCAGGCCGGGTCCCGACTGTTGAAGTCCCCGAGAATCAGAAAAGGGCGGGGAAGCTGAAGAATTAGGTCACGGAGAGAATAGGGTGGAGGGCGTACGTTAGGGGAGAGGTAAAGAGAGCAGACCGTGAGCTGGCGCCCCAAGGAAAGGCGCACGGCCACAGCTTGCAGGACTGTACGGAGCGGGAGGGGGCGGAAAGGGACGGAGCGGTGCACGAAGACCGCGGCGCCCCCCCTCCCCGCCCCATCGAGAGGCGGGGAAGGGAGCCCGCAGTAACCGGACACTCGAGGGAGGGAACGGGATCCCAGAATCGTCTCCTGAAGGCAGAAACACGCAGGACACCTGGAGGCCAGGAGAGAGGAGAGACTCTCGAGGCCTACCAGGAGCCCGCGGATGTTCCACTGCAGGAGCGAGGTATAGGGAGGGGTAGGAAGGTCAGCGTAAAGGATGGTTATGGGGTGGGTGGGCCGATCGGGCGGCCCGAGATTAAAGAGGGAATCGGAAAGCCCCGGAGTTCAGCGAGGGACGCCGAACGAGGGCGAAGGCGAGGGTCACCCCGACGAGGGGGCGATGTGGAACTAGACGCCGGCAAGTCCTCCAGAAGAGGAGTCCCCGGACGTCCGGGGAGAGCGATGCAGAGAAGGGGATGCGAGAGGTATCCAGAATGCCCTCCCTTCACCGGAGGTGCGGGGGAGGCAGGACTACGAGGGGAGTGGAAAATAATACCTCACCCAGAGGCATTGGCAGGTCGAGGAGAGAGATGGGGCGGGTCAAGCGCGGGGGCGTGCACGTCCCACCCACGCCGACCAGGCGGGCGAGTTCCCCCTCCAGTGGGTCCATCGACCGGGCCGGAGAGGGGTGTATCTCAGCCCCCACACACGAGGGCCGTCGGGGACCCCAGGGGGGAGCGTGCATAACGGTTGCGCAGTGGGGACGGTGAGGACACCGGGGCGGTAGGGCGAAGGGGCGTTTGTGTTTGGGAGAGGAAGGTGATGCGAGGCTTATGGCTTCGAACCTTTCGGGGTCACCACTGGCGCGGCGCTTGCGGCCCCTACCCCTCCGTCGTGCGGCCCGCATGGGTGACGGCGGGTCACGATCCGGAATGGGGGTGGCCGAAGGCGCCGGTGGAGAGGCGTAGAAGGGGCAGGGGGGTTGCCGACGAAGCATCGGCGTTCGCGGAGGGAGCACGTGGGTACGCGCTGGTAGTACGGGGAGCCGCGGTAGGAGTCCGCTGGGCGGCAGAGGATGGACTGGGAGTAGCGGACACGGTGGGTGGAGGCGCGTTGGGAACCGCCGGTGAGGACGGGGTCCGGGAACGGAGAGCCTCGGCGTACGAGGCACCACGCCGGGCCTCGCAGCCACGCAACCGCTCCCGCGCCTCCCGAGCGCTGAGAAACTCTGATGAACAGAGGGCCCGAACCTCCCTTTCAAAGAGGAAGGACGGGCAAGAGCGGGATGAAGCAGGGTGTGGTCCATGGCAGTTGGTGCAGGAAGGCGGAGCAGTACAGGGCAAGGGGTGGGGAGGGCCGCCGCAGCGGACACACAACGGGGCCGGCTGACGGCAGGAGCTGCTCACGTGGCCAAACCTATTGCACTGAAAACAGCGCGTAGGATCTGGCACGTATGGTCGTACTGAGAATTCGCACGCTCGTCTCTCACCAAAGCCCCAGAATACCGAAACGGGGGGCACCAGTGAGTCGAAAGTGAGGAGCAGGCGAGGAGAAGGGGCGGTTGGGGACCGCGATCTGTCGGGAAAGCGGTACACCCTCACAACACCCTGGGAGGCGAGGTCAATCTGGAGGTCTTCCACCGGGATGGGTAGAAGACGAGCAGCGTAAATCGTGCCCTGGCACTGATTGAGGCGGGGGTGGGGAGTCACCGTGATCCCGCAGCCCAGGACATCGGGGATAGCGAGCAGAGAGGAGGTTTCGGCAGAGGAACGCGACGTTATCAAAATGGAGCCATCCCTCTGAGGCCGAAGGTCAAAACGCGCCGTCCCCGTCTTCCCATGGATCGCTCGAAAGAGGCGTTCGTGGTTAGTGGGGGGGCTTGGAGGAGGAGGGGCGGAGGACGAGGAACTTGTCCATCGTCCTAAGGCCGAGTGAAGCCGTCTGGCCAAACACCACCGGAACTTCGAGGGGGCGAGAAGACGAGAAAGGCGGACGGCGACGTCGGGTCCCACGTCCCCCAGGGGCCGAGGGGGCCGGGGGCGATGAGGCCCGACCGGAGTGGGAGGCGACCGGGGCCGCGGGCCTCCCACCTGAGGGCGAAAAAGCAGGTGGGTCCCTATCGGGACGTGGAATATGGGGGGATCCAGGGGTCGGGGGGTCCACTGCAGGTCCATCCGCTACTGGCGGGGGTCGGGCAGCGGCGCCACGAGGCCTGGGGAAGAGAGGGAGAGGAGGTGTCGGCAAGAAGAGCAGACGGGGTGGGCGAGGGCTGCCGACTGCCCTTACCAGACCCACGGTCCAAAGAGGTAGTCAGAGGGAGGTCAGATGCACAAGCCGGGTCGTCAACGAGGTCCATTAGATTTGTAAGTGTTTCCATAGAAAGTTTTTATTGTTGTTTCGCGCCCGGGGCCGCGGGGAACCGATTACCCGGGGCCCAAGGGGACCAAGCGCACGCCGGCGGGGGATGGGTGCCTCGTCCCATGTAGGTACCCCCGTTTCAAAAGGGGCCCTTGCAGCGTCGAAAGTTCTCCCCCGCCGGCAGCAAAGACCAAGGCCCCCCAGGGTCCCAGGCCTGGGCACCCTACCAGCCAACTTAGTCCGGCCCCGGCCATGGGGGCGAGACCCCCAGCGACCAGCCCCGGCAGCCCACGGGGCGCGCGAAGTGAACAGAGAAAGCAGAAAAAACAGAGGGGGCAAGGAAGAGGGTAAAGAGGGGAAGACAGGAAAGAGGGGGCTATAGGATAGCAGGGTATGCTAAAAGTCCACTTCGCAACCGGGCGGGGACCCGGCCGGGCCCCCAGCCGCGACTGACCCCCCTCGCCACATGGAGGCAGGAGCCCGCGGGCGATCCACCCCAGAAAGACCGCCCGCGGGGAGGGGGAAATGCATGCATATATTAAGTCTTATTTCCCAAAGATTTTTGGTGAGAACGCTGGAACAACCCAGATGTAAAGTACAGAAGGTAATGAAAAGGAGAAACGGCAGGAAGTGAAAACGTACGCATCCATCCACACGTTCTGGTGGACCAGCGTCCCCGCACAAGGCAGAACTCCATATCTGCAGCGTTTCATAGGTCGTGCGTGGTGATGCTACTAGACCTCAAAAAATAAAACGGTCCCGAACTTGCATACTTCTAACAAACCTCCACCATTTCAACCTACTTCACCACATTCATGACTACCATCAATCCCATATACTGTATATTCAAAACCTTCCACAGTGCTTCTCTATTTTCACTATCATGCCCTTTCTAAAGATCCAAAAAGAGTCGTGTACACATTGCAATTCCTTTCACACACGCTTTGTTACTTATCTCGCTGCAAATACTTGATCCTACAACCTCTTCCACCTTGGAACCCTCTTTGCTCATCACTTACCAAGCATTCTGTAATACCACAAACTATTATTATCCTACTATACACTTTCCCAACTACTCATCAATTACTTTCTTCGTCTTCAGGCACATTACAATTTGCCAATGCCCTCTGACACATGCATCATAACGTCTCGCATAATATAAAAAAAGTTTCCAGCGATGAAGCCTGATAACCAAGAGTGCTTCCAGGACCAAAACTTCTCTAGCAGATTAAATGAATCTGGTACACCTTTATTAGTTATTTTACCACAAAAGGATTTTATCATATTCATTTATTCATTTTCACATTTTTACTAGTTCTTGTAAAGGTCTGTTGGTTCTCTCAAATTTTTTCATTCCTGCACTTTCGCAGATCCTTCCAGAACAACTTTCTCCTCTACATAATTCTCATTCAGGCTCCTTCCAAACTATTCTAAATACACTGATCCAATAAATTTGTCATTTACCTTTATTAAAGCAAAAACTTTAAAGACCAAAGGTGCCTATTTACTTGTTAATGTGGAAGAGCACACGCTTTTGATAATCCTTACATTAAATATGCAATGAAAATTAAATTCTTACATGAAAGAGTAAGTTTAAAGTCATAAATTTATTTACAACTTATAACTGAAGTACAAAACAAAAAACAAGGTCATGAAAAACAACTTGCAGAAACTATACAATTTATGGGGTTTGAGATAAATATTTAATTAATTCTTCGTATAAAAGATGATCATCCCTATTCGATTTTGTAATCTGAAAAGAAAAATAGGTTTTATTAGTTGCTAACCTCAATCGATTTTCCACGATTTGGCACAGATTTCGATAACTTTCTTTCCAGAATTCTAGTAAAATATGTCCTCACGCAATACCTTGTAATAAATAGTTAATCACGAAGAAACTTCAAAACTAATTGCGGCAGATTATTTCAAAAGGAATTAATGAAAAATATGAAGATCGATATAAATTAGACTCCAAAACGTAAAGGTAGAGAGTTCAACTGCCCTTCCGGCCGCCACCTGGGACTGAGTTAGGGTGGTCACATACACTACTTATGGATGGAGGTAAAGAAAGACACTCACTCACTCACTAAGACACTCACTCACTCACTCAAATTAGATCAGCCAAACGTGAAGAAGCTAGAGTTGCCTCACTCTGTAAAGTTAACACGTTAAGGACTTTAGCATGTACCCTACATGGTCCATTGGATTCGTATCCAGAGATTTACCTGGTCATGGAAGGCAATTCCATGGATGTTGAGAGGCTTTTGCGCAGCACGAGGTGAGCTCTGGCATCATCTTGCATGGATAAACTCTGGTATGGAAATATATTTTTATTGGGAGTAAATGGGTAGAAACCTATCTTCTAGGATCTTTATATATATTTGAATTAACAGCCAATTCTTCGTCCAAATTGCATCTCCCACCAAAGTTTATAGCTTAAGGATGCCTCAAGCTTCTTGGATTGAACTGTGTACTTTCACACGAAATGAAGCAAATCGTAGCTCGGATTATGTTTCGCCGTCGCTGGCCACAGCTTTGGACGTGCAATGTTACGAGGGGGGCGAGCATGGGCTTACTTCTAGCTATTCTGCAATAGCTCGTCGTAAAGTGTCTGATAAATAATCGTAGAGATAAACCTTAATTTGAACTAATTCGGCAAAGATTAGTTTCTGAAAGTTAGACTGCATGAAGCGTTTTTATATTGATCTAGGCGATTAACAAGTTTCCTCGAACTGCACAATGAATGACTTTCCCCGAAGTGTCGCACTGCAAAGCTTATTGCCCTCCTTCTTCGATTTACTTGGAAGCACCCCATCAGTATACTTCGGATTTGTTCCTACGGCTCTTGCTTTCATCCACGTATTATCCATTTAGAGGGTTTCAGCACGTTCGAGCCCCACAGTTAGGTTACGGTAACAAAAATATGAAAGTACGGAAATATATACTACAGACAAGTAATACACAAAAACGGTCCATATGAAAATTTAATTAGTTCCGCCTCTACGTATTTACTGTACAATATTTCTAAAAGTGAACAGTTTAAGATTTCAGATCAATTTCTTGAAAAAAAGCAAATTTTTCACTTCATCGAAGTTCTAGAAATCAGTTTTGAAGAGTTACAATAGCTGTACTCTAAAAGTCGCGATGCCATGACAAGTTGCCTCATTGCAATTACGGTTAAACGGAGTTAATAATGGGAGTCACAATACGAAGTCTTAAGTTGAACAGCAAGTTGTAGTTACAATAGTTAGCCTCCAGATGACAAACTAATACAGGGTATTCGAAAAGAAACCCAACACGAAACAAAGAAAAGGGTTAGGTTACAATGATATGCATTTTCCAGTGGATTGAGTTTTGAATACCCTGTATAATTGAAAATAGTATAAAAGACCAAGCACACTAAAAAAATTGAGACTTAAATTTCTTTAAATATTTATTCCGTTATAAAAGCCAGTAAACAAAATAGTAAACAGTTAAGCTACAAGTGTGTTGGGGGGGGGGGACATTATATATATAATAATCTATCTTCGAAAGAAGTCCAGGAGTGCGTTAGTTTTGGGTTTGATAATTTTTTGTTGATCAGAGAGAGATTTCGCAAGATCTTCAGATTCTAGACTAGGAGACGAGCCTTGTGATATAGGCGATGCATCGCAGGGGCTGAAAGAAGTATCAGAAGAGGAAGGAGGTAAAGTATTTAACGTAGTAGAAGAATTGTCCAGAGTTTGGAAAGTGTCAGAAGTCTTTTCCAAGTCTTGCGTACTTGAGTTGCAAAATTCATGTACTTTCTCTTGGCCGAGAGGATTATTTGAAACAACGTTCTGCGGAAGAACTTCGTAGTAACGAGGGTCTGTAGATTCGCCGGATCCCTGCAATGCACAATTTCAAGTTTACTTTCAAGGGCTCAAGTAACGTATAATTTATTTTCACTGATCATTCGTAGCACCAACCATTTCCTCAGCATTTTCATTAGATGAAGTTCCCACTTCCTTGAATTCTTCTTCTGGAACCTTTTCTTGGGGTGAAGTTCTCTCTAGGTCATTTTGTTTTATAGGTACTTCCTCAGAATGAATTAAACACCCCTGGAACAAGAAATTTAAATCGTTAGTGTTCCTACAAATTCTATAAAAATTAAGAACTTCACTTATTCATGTCTTACCGCAGCCATTTGTTTCGAGTTCATTAAGAAAGGTAAACGTTCAAGGACATCTTTCTGTAATTTCTTAGAAATTTCTACAATCATAGCAACTTTCCGTTGAGCATTTGCATAAACTTCATTGCGTATATGGATAGAAAGTCTTGAAGTTGCGTATACAGCCGCTTTAGATTTGATGATCGTCACTCTGGTTAATTCTTTCACTCCAGGTAGTGTTGCTTCCACAGCAACAATTGCACTGAGCGTTGTGCCAATTGTTAACAGAGTGGATAACCTCAAAGCTTTCATTAGTATTCCTTCTTCCGTTGGTTTAATCTGTAGTCTTTTGTACGAGTTCGACAACCAGTGCTCCGCAATATTCACCTGCAAAGTTTGTAGTTAATTCAAAGCCTACGTATATCTGATTAAACCACGATTGTACGCAGTGTTACTTCTATCACCATAAATTTAAGTCTACCAGTTTAAAACACCACGCCAATCAAAATTTTGATATTTGCAAACAAAGCCAGAAGCAATTCAAGTAGCTGCAGAGCTTAAAATAAAGGTCTCGCCCATTTAAAAAAGATAGTTCGCATGAAAAATAGACCGACTAGATAGAATTTTAGTTAAATTACCATGTAAAGGTATACTGCCTAGATAAATTAGGAATTTAAAAATTTACCATATCCTTTATAGACAGGAGTTTTGAATCTGTAACAGTTTCCCCTTTCAAGTGCGCAACACGTTTGGCAGTAGTGAGAACCCAGATTCTTATTTGGGAAATGATGCAAATTCCTCTTTCCAGAACTCCCTTTTCCTCTGAAAAATATATTTGTATCGGTTCCTATCCACTACATTGCTATTCCTACTTCATGCCTAGTCTTAATAATAACGCGAGTAGGCAGGAATCTGAGGCAGTATTTAAATCTTGCAGGATTTCTCAAGTTTTGCTACAAGAAAAATAGCCCTCTAGCTCTTAACTGCTTCAATTTAAAAAACCGTTGGATTTGGAGGTTTACATTTTTAATTTAAAGTTTAATTACCAGTTTTTGTAGACTCATTTTCTTCGGCAGGAAAAGCATAATCAATCATATTTTCTACCTTCTTTAGCGTTGTTTTAGTTAAACACGAAATCTTTCCGGTATAGCTTGTATTAAGTGCTTTGATAGAATCGGGTATCTGGAAGATTAAAAGTTATTTTTATTTAGTACTTCATACCTATTTGGAAGGTTCCGACGAACTAATTTCAGATCTACAAATCGCTGATATAGCGCTTTAAAAGCTGAAGTTCAGTGGAATTAGTGCCAATTAACAGTAACTTCCAATTTTCTGTGAACCAAGTACTAAATATAAAGCTTTCAGAGTCATGGCAGAAACTGAATATTAAGCCTAAACTACCTTTTTTCCAGTATTCTTGACTAGCAAGAAAGCCGCTTCAATTTTGTCAAGACTCGTAGAAGCTAATTTATCAAAGTATTCATAAGGAACAATTTTCTTAGAAAAGTTATATGCAGTAGTAGTTATTCTCTTGAAGCTTCTTTCAACTCCGCTAAGGAATGCTTCAACTTTTCCATTTACACCCTGCAAATTTGAGGAATCTTTAAATTAAAGACAAATAGCCTCAAAATTACTTTTTTTTTTTTAACTTCACTGAAAAATTATAAAGCATTAATTCAGCATTTACCTTGACGTAGCTGTACTTGGAGCTTATGTAAGACATTGTGTTAGCTACCATTGGTATTGAACTTCCTCTGTCGAAGAAATTAACAGACCTTTCCCTCTGAAAAGTTGTAGGGAAAAACTACACATGCTTACAATATAGTATCTTATGCTATATCTTTATTTCTTAAATACAATTCTTTGAATTAAATGTATAATAGGCCCTACCTATGCTTGCAGTGTCTTTCACAAGCTGTATGATACATGGGCACTTGCCACTATGGAAAACTGATACGCGTGGGTAGTTGGAGGTAACTAAAATGGTCCACCGAGTAGGTAGGTAGTTACTCTAGCAACTTATTAAACTCCTTTTAAGTTAACTGGGGATTAATCCAATTGGTTGCTCCAGTGTTATTCTCCATAGTATTTATATACCGTGAAAGAGTGCTTGGTAGTTTCTCACTAATGAACCAACCAACTAGTTCAGTGTATACTTAAGATTGTATTTGTATGTTAGGTTAAGTGGCATGGATTGTGAATGATCCGCAATAAAGAAATTGTTTAAATAACTCAAAATGCGTGGGGATTGGCGACATCCTATTGGGAATGAAAATTACCATATATAGAACCTAATATGGAGGCATTGGGTCCACATGAGGGGGGGGGGGGAATCTGTTGCCGACTCGAAAATTACTTGAGAAACTCAAAAGGATAGGCCTATCTCTTTTGGCATGTAAGTAGCGATTGCCTATATTAATTGAATCAAATCAACCGTGTGTAACTGCATCATATAGCGACACTACATCGAGAGAGATCGCGCAGTACAATCAGAAGCGAGATACTAGAAAACTTAGTTTTTGTCGTTAACTGGACACCGAAATCGGCTAGAAATTTTCAGTTAAGAGGTATCAGGCAATAAACCCTTAGCCCTATTTAGTCTTTCCATAAATTAGATTTTTCATACTAGTTATTCAGATAATTTTGCACGATTTTTAACTGACGTAAAACGGTCTCGCAACATTCTAAACTCGTTTAGTTTAGGTCAAACTAAGTTGTTAAACCAATTTCAAATTAAGTTGGGATAAAGATCAAATCTAGCCAAAATCTAGATTAACAGAAATTGAACAAAGTTCGCGTAAGTTCTTCATAAATAGAAGATGCAAGAGATTAAGCTAAATACTAAAGTTGAGAAGCTGTGTAAAGTAAAATCTATGAGCATTAAAAGTAGAAGTATTTAAAGAATTACGAAATATTCGCCTTCTAAAAATTCATAAAAAAAATTTAAGTTACCTCAATTTTCGTAGGTTAACAACAGACCTTAACACCATCACGCATTATAAACTACAGTTAAAGAAAATATTCTCGCACTGTTTAAGTTTCCACTACCCATAATAGATATTAATTTCATTAGAAGTTTTGCCCACTTCTTAAGTACTATTTTAAAACCATCTCAAACGACTGAAGTTATATACTGCACACAATTCATCAAATAATATTCAATAAGAAGAGACGGCGAACACTGAAACCTAACCAATAAAAAAATATATACTTATTTAACATTTTCACCAGTAAAACAAATTACAAAAAGTAAATTAAAATAAAATACTTCGAAAAAAAAAAAACAAATTACCTCGTTTGTAATCCCATTCGCGGATGCGGTAGTGGTGGTGGTGGTACTCATTTCTTATAAATACTCCTTTCTCGTTCAAATCCACTTTCTAATTGACTTACTGTAGCCTTTCAGTTCTGTCATAAGATATGATTTTCATATGGCTTCGAGCGTCCTTCAAAATATATAATTAAGTTGGTTGGTTGATTGGAAACTTGTTTGTCGTTTTATCAATGATTTCATTTCTAAATAGAGTACAGAGTGTATCAGTTTGAATGGGGATGAGGGGCTATGTATCACATTGAATAGCAAATAATTAATAAGTAATTTAAGAAAAGCATAACAAAATAATGTTATATATAACATATTTGTCAGAAACATTATATATATATATATATATATATATATATATATATATATATAGTGTATATAAGATCTTTGTTTGCTGTTGTGCGGTTACACGTGTTTCGATCGAAGTCCGAATAAAAGCGGTATTACAGTAAAAATCCTGCAGTTAATCAGTTTTAAACGGTGCCGATATTGTGAGTTAATTGATAGTGCATAGGTATTTCTTTTTAAAAAAGTAAAAATCGCGGCGTATACCAAAAAAGTAAATAAAACAAAGTGAATTAATATATACAGCATTTTGTTTTTCCGAGTCTCTTTGTGAGGAAAGTTTTTTTTTGAAGTGCCCGCAAATATCCCCCCATTATCCCCCGCAGCCACAGTCGAGAGGACCAATCAGTGAGAAGTATACAGCGTGCCACACATCCCCTACCCGGAGTAACGGAAAATTCTTTCCCTCACACAGCTTGAGTCATCCCCCACCCAATACCTCCCATAATACCCCTTTTTGAGTCACTTCACCAACATGGAAATTAATGCATACCGCAACTCTGTGGTATCTGTAAGATGCAACAGATGAGACAGAGGCGATGAGGTGTGATTTTTGTCAGCTACTTTTTTATTTTAAATGCCTAGAATGGGGAGAAGAAAAAACCTCCCTTATAACGAACGCAAAGCAGTTTAATGGGATAAAATTTTTCTGCGAAAACTGCTTGACCGAATTAAACTCTTTTACAGTATTTAAAGCAGAAAGAGACTACGAGAAGAGAATGAAAGAGGAAAGTGGGAACAAAGAACAGTGGAAAACGGAAGAAACGGAGAAAAAGTCAAATACCGTCACAAAACGAGGCCGAAAACACACAGGCGACAAAGTGTGTAAAGACAACACACAGCGTAAGGGCAACGAAAGACACAAACACAACTAGCACAAATGGCACAAATAGGACAAGACAAGAGGGCAGTCAAGAAAACGGAGTGAAACTGTCCCTCAATAAGGAGCAAAAAACAAAGGCCAAGAGTAAATATGGAGAAGGAATTATATGCAGGTATTATATAAAAGATAATTGCAGATTTAAAAGAGGACAATGTATATATGAACATCCCCCAATGTGCAATTTCTTCTATAATAATGGTCATTGTAAATTTGGAGACGGGTGTAAATTCTACCACCCGGACATTTGCAGGACTTACGCAAAATATGGAACCTGCAAATTTGGGAAAAAATGCTACTATCAACATCTCCCGACGGACTCAACGAACAAAGGAAAAAGTTTAAATGACAATAGGAAAAAATAACAATAGGAACAACAATAGGAACACAATAAGCGAACAAGAAATTTTTTCAACATCGCACCTTACGAATGCTAAATGTCATCCACATGCAGTTGACACAGCTGGAAACCCCCGAGCCAAATCGCTACCGGGCAAGAAGCTACCAATACAAGTAGGAGGAAACGGATCTCTTCGGAGGATCATAGAGCAACGAATCAAGCGATATCGAAGGAAAACGAACTTGAAATGCACAAGGGGCAACGAAAAACAGAGAACATAAAAATTGTCCTGGCTAATATTCAAGGAATAAGACCAAACCAATCACTCAATAAGGTTTCGTACCTGAAAGGATTTATGGACGAAACAAGGGCGGACATCGCATGCCTCACAGAAACTCATCTTAAAGATTGCCAAGGAAATTGTGAAAACTGCGAACATTGTATTGATAAGAAAGAGATAAATATAGAGGGCTTCAACTTACTAAGAGCGGATAGAACGACGAGACGGAAAGGTGGCTGTGCTATATATGTCATATGACAGAGACGATAATAAGTAAATCAAACAGCTATGTGGAACTCCTAGCAGTGAAAATAGAAAAACTAAACTTGATAGTAATAGTCATCTATAGACCTCCAAGCACCCCAACCGAAAAATTCTCGGAGGCCATTGATGACATTAGAAAGCTAATAAAGGCCATAAACCCTCCATCCCCCAATATAATGATCTGCGGAGACTTTAACTTCCCATTTATAAAATACAAAAAGGTGAATAGGAATATATATATTCACCAGGACAAGGGGGGCACAAGAGAAGATCAGGAACAAGCAAAAATGTTGATGGCTCTCACAAATGAGTTTATGCTGACACAGGAGATAACAGAAAATACCAGAAAAAATAACTGCCTGGATCTGGTATTCACGAATAACACGAACTTGATTGCTGATATAAAAATAACCCCAACCATTATCTCAGACCACAACTTAATCGAGATATCAACAAATATGACGCAGCATTAAAGACAATACACATATTGTGGAAAGAAGTAAATTCGGGGCCTTTAACTTAAACTCGAAGACTATAAATTGGGAAGCAATCAGATCGCACATGGCCCAAATAGAATGGAGAACAATTTTCGAGAATAAAACAACTGAAGAAATGCTAACAACCTTGGAGAAAAAACGCTGAGAATTTTAGAAAAATATGCTCCGAAATCACAGCCAAAAGGAAAGAGGAGCTGGCTAGAAGGCAAAAGAGAAGACTATTCCGCAAAAGAAAGAGAGTGGAGGCGAAGTTAGGAAACTGCGGAGATAATGACAGGAAAGCAATAAAAGAAAAACTGGAGGGTATCGATAGGGAAATACAAGCCCTGATTAAGGACCATACAGAGAGGGAAGAGGAAAAGGCGGTAGAAGCAATAAAGGAAAATCCAAAATACTTCTATAGCTATGCAAAAAGGAAAACAAAAACGCGCGCCGCTATTGGGCCCTTAAGGACGGAAATAATGAACTAACCGACGATCCAAAAGAAATATCTGATACATTGAGAGCTCAATATGAATCAGTTTTCAGTACCCCAAAAAGTGACAAAGCGATACCTGACATAAATGCATTCTTTGAAGAGGAATTGCAAGGAGAGTATATAACAGACTTTGATTTTACACCAGAAGATGTAGCGAGAGCTATAGGACAAATGAAACTACATTCAGCTGCAGGTCCGGACAATTGGAACGCATTATTGATTAAAAACTGTAAAAATGAAATAGCTACACCTTTATACTGGATATGGAGAAGATCCCTAGACACTGGGGAAATACCGAGCATCTTGAAAAGAGCAAACATTGTCCCTATATATAAAGGAGGGGACAGATCTCAAGCAAAGAACTATAGACCAGTGTCATTGACGTCCCACCTCACCAAAGTATTTGAAAGAATAGTTAGAGAGAAAATTTATGATTTCCTGGAGACACGGGAAAGATTCAACGAAAATCAGCATGGATTCCGATCAGGTAGATCATGCCTATCACAACTAATAGAGCACTACAACAATATCCTAGATGCATTGGAAGGCAATGACAACTACGATGTTATATACACAGATTTTGCTAAAGCTTTCGATAAATGTGACCATGGTATAATAGCACATAAAATTAAAACATGGGAATAACAGGCAAAGTGGGAAAATGGATCTACAACTTCCTTAGTGATCGTCTGCAGGTCGTCAAAATTCAAGGTATATCATCATCAGAATCGGAAGTACGCAGCTCAGTACCACAAGGGACAGTACTGGCCCCACTCCTGTTCATTATCATGCTAACAGACATAGACAGCGGAGTAAACAGCAATAGTATAGTAACATCCTTTGCAGACGATACAAAGATCAGCAGAAAAATCAGCGATGTACATGACGTGGAGGCCTTGCAGAGGGACACGAACAAAATATACAAATGGTCAGAAGACAACAACATGTCATTCAACGCCGAGAAATTTCAGCTCTTGAGATATGGTAGAAAAGAAGAACTTAAACAGACTGCATATTATGCTCCAGATAGACAGGAAATTCAGAGAAGCATGAAAGCGATTGATCTCGGGATAATAATGACAGATGATGCGAAATTCGAAACACAAAATCAGATAGCGATAAATAAAGCAAAAAGAGTCGCCGGACAGGTTCTAAGAACGTTCAAGAGAAGGGACAGGACAGTAATGATTCCCCTGCTAAAAACACTGATTATACCAAAACTTGAATACTGCTCAGTTTTGACGTCCCCATATAAAAAGGAAGAAACTAATAAACTAGAAGAAACGCAAAGGCATTTCACAGCCAAGATTGATGGCTGCAAAGAACTCAACTACTGGGAAAGACTACGTAAACTAAATCTGTACTCACTGGAAAGAAGAGAGAGGTACATCATAATCTACATATGGAAAATGATCGAAAAACTGGTACCAAACCTAAAACTAAACCCAATTACCATTCAAACAACACTGGAAAATAGGAAAGGCAGAATGTGTAGTGTTCCCAAATTAAAGGCCGACAAGGGACCTCCTCAACCCTGAAGGAAAATAGCTTGGTTGTCAGGGGGCCAAGACTTTTCAACCAGCTTCCTAAGGACCTCAGAAACGTAACGGGGGTCAAAGTTGAAGTCTTCAAGAAAAGACTGGATGCCTGGCTCAGGACAGTACCAGATGAGCCGGGCGTGCCTGGCTATGTACGGTGGAGAGCGCAAGAAAGCAACTCGCTCCTCCACCAGGCCAGACCTAGAGGCGGGGCCACCAGCTTGACCTCCGTGTGAAGAGAGACCAACGCACGAAACAACATAAGGTTCATAATATATATATATATATATATATAATATATATTCAACTGCAAAGAACACGCAGTATAAATAACGTAAAGAACGACGCTTGTATAGGAGATATTCCGCGCAAGACGAGAGAGAGAGAACGAAACAAATGAAAAAATGAGGTAACCACCGGGAATCGAACCCGGTGTAATGGTATCGCATCTGACCGGCAATCGGAAGATCCCGGGTTCGATTCCCGGGTGGTTACCTCATTTTTCATTTGTTTCGTTCTCTCTCTCTCGTCTTGCGCGGAATATCTCCTATACAAGCGTTGTTCTTTACGTTATTTATACTGCGTGTTCTTTGCAGTTGAATGTATATAATGTTACGGCATGCGGGAGGTGCCCCCTTGGGGCATTGGTTTCTGCGAGTATGTAGAAGAATTACGGCATTTGGAAGAGTGAGGCCCATGGTGTAATGGTATCGCATCTGACCGGCAATCGGAAGATCCCGGGTTCGATTCCCGGGTGGTTACCTCATTTTTTCATTTGTTTCGTTCTCTCTCTCTCGTCTTGCGCGGAATATCTCCTATACAAGCGTCGTTCTTTACGTTATTTATACTGCGTGTTCTTTGCAGTTGAATGTATATTAGGGCGGAGTGAAAAACTCATTTTTCGAATTTTCAAATTGGCTAGTGTGGAAAATGTGTGGAGTAGTGAGGAAATAAGCTGGTATAAATTTAAAATCATAACATTAATATCTTCAGGTGCCACAATGACCTTCAATATTGAAAAAAAATTGAAAAAAGCAGATTTTAACCAATAATTACAGAAGAGTCCACGATGCACAATAGACAAGAATTTATTCACACTTGTATAAAAATAGCTCAGTCAACCTTTAAAAAAAGTTTCTATTCTCTAAAAACAGTTTTCTATAGTCAGCTCACTCAGCTGTCACGTGAGTACCTCGGTTCAGTGTAGCTGTCGCTCTCGTAGCAGGTGGGTGTTCTGTTGTTGGCGTTACTCAGATAGTCTAAACTATATTTCTTATATATTTTGCATTTCTGTATTGTGTTGCCCTAAGTTTGCCAATGAACTATTAACTGAAATTAACGTATAATTGATATAGCTCTTTCTTTTTCAGATTTGTATACTTTCAAAATGTCTCGAGTTTGTGCAAAATCAACCAGGGCCTCAACTGAGTGCCCCATGTTTGGTATGGGGGAAGATTTGTGGCACAGGAATCTTCCTACATACGAAGGAGTTTTTAAATATTACTTGTTTGTAAGAAACGATTTGAAACAGAATACTAATAAAGATCCTTCAATATCTCAAATATTAGAACAAGTTGATAAATTGAAAACAATTTGGGAAAGTGCTTCCGTCCCAATTCTGTCAGACAGGCGAATTGAAACAATGTTCAGAAGCTACCACGAAAAGTATCGTGTCATTATGAAGCCATACCAAAGCAGAAAAAATTCTGAAGCTTACAAAGCAAAGATTGATATGTTCAAAAAAGAAGCACACACGAAACCTTTTGACATTGCAGCGTGCAAGTGCAAAGTACTAACACAATGTTCTTGTCCCAAAGAAAAAACGGTTCCAAAGGAAGAAGTGACGTTCCTCTTAGATCAAAGGAGTGAAAGAAAACTGTTTATTGATAGAGTAGATATTACACTCTCAAAGAAAAAAGCATCTACGTTGCTAAGAAAGCAAAAAGAAGCTGTGAGGCTCACCAAAGAATCTTCACAGGAGAAATTGCAGGATACAAATGTTGAATTATCATCATCGACATCAAATAGTGAAAGTGAATCTGGCGAAATATCAGACGATACATTTCCAGAGCCAGTTAGCTCGAAGAGCAAGCTCGAACAACCTGAAGAACAATTATTCAAGAAAAGGAAAACTACAAATCTACCTTCAGTGGCTACTGCTTGTGACAGGACTGCAGTTTCAGATCGAGCTGCAGCATTCATTGTTAGTGCAGTATTGCAAGATATTGGAGAAGTTTCTATTGACAATACATCTGAAGTAGTGGATAGGAGTAAAATCAGAAGAAAGACAAAAGAAGAGATCAGAAATTATGAAAGATCAAAATCAGGTCCCAATCAGAGGAATCCATTTTGATGGTCGAAAAGATTCTACACTCTTCCAAGAAAAAAAAAGAGTCCAAAATATATCAGAAGAAGGTAACAGAAGAACATATCACTTTAGTGAGAGAACCTGGTTCAGATTATTTGGGCCATTATTCTGTGAATTCTTGATCAGCTGAAGAAATGTGTAAAGGAATGTTTGAGTATATTGGAAATAATGACATGAACCTGGAAAACCTTGTTGCCATTGGATGCGATGGTGCAGCAGTCAACACTGGAGAAAAGGGAGGCGTTATAAGGCTTATAGAATTGAAGCTGAAGAAGCCAGTTCAACATTTAGTGTGCCAGCTCCATGCCAATGAATTGCCATTACGCCATTTAGTTGCAAAGCTGGATGGAAAAACATCTGGCCCCCGCGGATTCACCGGTCCTATTGGCAGGGAATTAGAGAACTGTGAGAGTCTTCCTATTGTCGAGTTTGAAAGGATTGATGCTGAGGAACCAACTGTAGACTGTGAAGATCTTAGCACCGACCAAAAATATCTAATTGATATTCATCAGGCCATAACAAAGGGATATTGCTCTCCAGATCTTGCTTTGCTCATCGTAGTCCAGGCAAAATGGCGCATTCACGATGGCTGACTACAGCAAATCGTTTGCTTCGTCTATACGTTTCAACTGTAAGTCCATCTGAGAACCTCATGAACATTGCTTCTTTTATAATGAAGGTCTACATCCCAATGTGGTTTTCTATTAAGCAAAGTACGTCTTTTGTCAATGGCTCAAAACATGTTTTCAAAACTATTGAACTAACAAGAACACTGAATGACGAAGTAAAGGATATTGTAAACCCTGTCATACAAAGAAATGCATTTTTTGCAAATCCAGAAAATATTCTAGCATCAATGATTCATGATGACCGCAGCGCCATAAGAGAATTAGCGTGGAGTCGAATAAAGAAAGCAAGGCAAACAAACAAGGAAAAAGTTGTGAGGCGTTTCACAGTACCTGTTATTCAATTTGAAGCTACTGATTATACTGATTTAATTAATTGGCAAAAATGCATTGTCACTGAACCACCTGTGACAAGACACCTGACAGAAAATGAGATTGAAGAATTCATAGAAAACAAGAGTACCCCTCCATTCGAGAAATTCCCTTGTCATACACAAGTAGTAGAAAGAATGGTAAAATTAGTGACTGAAGCATCATCAAAAGTATTTGGATTGAACGCGCGAGATGGCTTCATAAGATCAACACTTCAGTCACGTAAAAAAATGCCATCATTCGAAAGTAAAGCTGAATATAAAGTTTAAATAAAACGTTAATAGAAAAAAACATGCGCAAGATGGGTGGTTGGGAGGGCATGGGTGGAGCTCGACACGCAGCCACCTCCTCGTAGTGAGTTCTGGATTATTTAGATCATTAATCAAAAGAACATTGATCTAAATAAACTAAGAGCTGCGTAATTCAGTAACTATTTTGGTAATTGGAACACTTAATATATAATAATAACAAGTAAGTTTCAGTTATTGTACTAATGCAGAATATAAGAAAATCATTATATTTCACTTTTTTCGACGGCTTTGTGGCACCTGAAGATATAATTTCGCAGGACTAATATTTATGCACAGTCATTATCTATAGCACCCACATATTTTCCGCACTAGCCATATTTGAATTTCGAAAAAAAGTTTAAAAACCTCATTTTCGATCCGCCCTAATGTATATAATGTTACGGCATGCGGGAGGTGCCCCCTTGGGGCATTGGTTTCTGCGAGTATGTAGAAGAATTACGGCATTTGGAAGAGTGAGGCCCATGGTGTAATGGTATCGCATCTGACCGGCAATCGGAAGATCCCGGGTTCGATTCCCGGGTGGTTACCTCATTTTTTCATTTGTTTCGTTCTCTCTCTCTCGTCTTGCGCGGAATATCTCCTATACAAGCGTCGTTCTTTACGTTATTTATACTGCGTGTTCTTTGCAGTTGAATGTATATAATGTTACGGCATGCGGGAGGTGCCCCCTTGGGGCATTGGTTTCTGCGAGTATGTAGAAGAATTACGGCATTTGGAAGAGTGAGGCCCATGGTGTAATGGTATCGCATCTGACCGGCAATCGGAAGATCCCGGGTTCGATTCCCGGGTGGTTACCTCATTTTTTCATTTGTTTCGTTCTCTCTCTCTCGTCTTGCGCGGAATATCTCCTATACAAGCGTCGTTTTTACGATATATATATATATATATATATATATATATATATATATATATATATATATAGTGAGGAATAAAAGGACGAGAAGGTGGTACATGTTTAATAAACAGACGTTTCGGATATTCAGTTTCCATCATCAGTGCTAAGAAATAAAAAAATAACAATAAAAGTGAACAAATATAGTAGAAGATTTTATACAGTATATTACAGTCTTATGACAATAATTTAAAATTAAAGTGATAATAATTTAAAATTAAAATTAAAAAAGAAAAAATTACATAAAATGTAGAGCAGCAAGATATATAAATAAATGTTATCGGATGAAACGAATATTGAAAATAAAAACTTACTGGGTTATTGTACGAGGGGGGGGGGGGTAATCTAACTGGATGAAGGTTGGGAATGGTTTAACTGTTGAAGTGGCCATGTTAGAAATCGAAGAGTGATGACGCAATAATAATTCAGAAAAATTATTTAGTTATGTTTAAGTTGAAGGCAGAACTGTAATCGTTGAGGGTTGGTTTTGTCCTAAGAATGTATAGGGATTCGAGGATGCGGAGGTCGGTTGGTTGGTATGCTGAATTGATAACTTTGAAATTAGTGGGGAGCAGTGGGTGATTGTGGAGGTGGCAATGATCTCTTATTGCTGATTTCGATTGTTTATTTAAAGGTTGTGCGGTTCTAGTAGAAATGCCGCGATGTTCGTCCACTCTTGTTTGTTATTGGCGAATGGTGCTGCCAATATAACTTGCTTTGCAGCGAGTACAGTTGAAACAGTAAACGATGGACGAAACAAGGGGCTGAGGTTTTTTTTTCTTTATGGTTGAGATATGATTTAATGCTAGTATTATTGGTGAATACAATAAACATTTTAAACACTTTTTATCATTTGAAAAACTATTTCATAGTTTAAAACGATTCCCAATAGCTGACGAGACAAAACTTCCATTTCTAAAGTCTTCAATTACCCATATCGCTAGTAAACACTTTCATAACTTTAAACCTCATAAAAAATTTTTCCCCCTAATCAATAGTAAAGATATCGCTTGCCTAAAAGGATTATCCAGGAATGACTCCATCATAATTTCATGTCCTGATAAAGGCAAAGGTACCGCTCTTCTTAACAAATTAGATTACATTAATAAGGTTAATAACGTTCTCAACGACGACTCCAAATTCAGAAAGATTAATGATAATCCTCTAACACTTTCTCTAAAACTTGAAGATAAAATCAACCGTTTCCTCAAAAAATTATATGATCAAAATAAAATTTCGGAAGATGTTTACAACCAAATACGCTCTTCCGGTTCGTCTCCAGGTACTCCTTATGGCCTCCCTAAAATACACAAACCAAACTTACCCATTAGACCTATCCTTTCTGCTTACACCACCCATAATTACCACCTAGCAAAATTCCTAATTCCCACCCTAACCCCCCTAATGCAGAATGAATATTCCGTCCCCAGTTCTTACGAATTCGCTAATGAAGTACAGACGGTGAACAATTCAAACAACCTCCATATGCACAGTTTTGACATAGTATTCCGCTACACCAACGTACCAATTAAAGAAGCTATCGAAATCTGCATCAATAATTAATTTATTTTCTAACAATCAGAACACAGTCCTCAACCTAACGAAACAAGAATTTACCAGACTGCTAACCCTTGCCGCTTCAGACACCTACTTCTTTTTCAATAAACAACTTTACCAACAAACCGATTCACTAGCCATAGGATCACCCCTAAGTGCCACACTAGCTAACATCTTTCTCTGCTATCACGAAAATAACTGGCTACTCCATTGCCCCACTCATTACAAACCACATCTATATAAAAGATATGTTGATGACACTTTTCTCCTCTTTCACAATGCTAACCACGCTCCTCTTTTTCTTAATTATCTCAATTCCCAGCATCAAACCATCAAGTTCACTAAAGAAGACGAATTTAACAACACCCTACCCTTCTTAGATATAACAAAAACAAAACAAAATAAATTCAGCACTTCCATATATCGAAAACTTACATATACAGGCCTAGGCACCAACTACTTAAGCCACATTCCCTTACTATATAAAATTAACATCATTAAAATTTTAACACCGTGCTTATCAACTTTGTTCCTCCTACTTATCCTTCCACAACGAAATAGAATTCATTCACAGTTTCAGCATTAATAACTCTTTCCCGAAACATTTACTACAATCTCTAACCAGAAATTTTCTCAATAACATTTATCAACCCTCCCTTAAAGTCCCCACTGTTAAAAAAGATATACAATACTTTTCTTTTCCCTACTACGACTACATTAGTTATAAAATACAATCAGAACTTCGCCACCTACTCACCCCTCTTTACCCTCAAATTAACCTTCAATTTGTATTCACCAATAATAATAGCATTAAATCATATCTCAACCATAAAGAAAAAAAAAAACCCAGCCCCTTGTTTCGTCCACCATTTACTGTTTCAACTGTACTCGCTGCAAAGCAAGTTATATTGGCAGCACCATTCGCCAATATCAAACAAGAGTGGACGAACATCGCGGCATTTCTACTAGAACCTCACAACCTTTAAATAAACCATCGAAATCAGCAATAAGAGATCATTGCCACCTCCACAATCACCCACTGCTCCCCACCAATTTCAAAGTTATCAATTCAGCATACCAACCAACCGACCTCCGCATCCTCGAATCCCTATACATTCTTAGGACAAAACCAACCCTCAACGATTACAGTTCTGCCTTCAACTTAAACATAACTAAATAATTTTTCTGAACTATTATTGCGTCATCACTCTTCGATTTCTAACATGGCCACTTCAACAGTTAAACCATTCCCAACCTTCATCCAATTAGATTAAAACCCCCCCTCGTACAATAACTCGGTAAGTTTTTATTTTCAATATTCGTTTCATCCGATAACATTTATTTATATATCTTGCTGCTCTACATTTTATGTAATTTTTTCTTTTTTAATTTTAATTTTAAATTATTATCACTTTAATTTTAAATTATTGTCATAAGACTGTAATATACCGTATAAAATCTTCTACTATATTTGTTCACTTTTATTGTTATTTTTTTATTTCTTAGCACTGATGATGGAAATTGAATTTCCGAAACGTCTGTTTAATAAACATGTACTACCTTCTCGTCCTCTTATTCCTCACTAAGTTACGGTTCCCTAAGAACAAACCCTTCAATCAAGGTTATATATATATATATAATATATATATTATATATATATATATATATATATATACACAGTGTGTGTGTGTATATATATATATATATACACACAGTATATATATATTATATATATATATATATATACACAGTGTGTGTGTGTGTATATATATATATATATACACACAGTATATATATTATATATATATATATATAATATATACAACACAGTATATATATATAATATATATATATATATATATATATACACAATGTGTATATATATATACAGGGTGGTGCAAAAGTCTGGACCCATAGGCGATTTATATGGAAAAAAAGTGTGGCCTGCAGGAAGTTTATTATGAAATGAAATTTAATTAACCATACACCAGTGACTAAATTATGTTAAATTTAACGTTCTAGTTCAGAATTTACAATAAGTGTTCGAATTGATACGCCTTGATACACCTGTTTCCTGCGATACTTTCCTTAATGACTTACGTGGGCTCCCTTCCACATGCCTGCATACCCGTGTAGATGTTTCGGGATCAGTTGAACCTCTTCTTCGTCCACTACGTGTTCGATCGCAGATGCTTCCCGTTTCTTTGAAACGAGCGAAAGTCTTGCTGACAGTTCTTTGTTGAATTGGTCGCCTATCGGGGTGCTTAGCATTAAAACTATCTGCGATGAACGTGAGGTGGCTTCTTTTTGCGTACAAAAGCACAAGCTCTATTCTTTCTGCTATTGTTAACTTCTCTGCCATAGGGTAACAATCTGAAAAATATTTAGTAAAATTATAAACAAAAATTAAATTATAAAAACTATTATAAAAATCGAAAGATATTTTTTATATAGTAAATTGCCTATGGGTCCAGACTTTTGCACCACCCTGTATATATATATATACACACTGTATATATATATATATATATATATATATATATATACACTGTGTATATATATATATACACACACTGTATGTATATATATATATATATATATACACTGTGTGTGTATATATACAGTATATCAGTGGCGGCTCGTGGTCTGAGAGGGTGGGGAGTAGGGCGGAGTGAAAAACTCATTTTCGAATTTTCAAATTGGCTAGTGTGGAAAATGTGTGGAGTAGTGAGGAAATAAGCTGGTATAAATTTAAAATCATAACATTAATATCTTCAGGTGCCACAATGACCTTCAATATTGAAAAAAATTGAAAAAAGCAGATTTTAACCAATAATTACAGAAGAGTCCACGATGCACAATAGACAAGAATTTATTCACACTTGTATAAAAATAGCTCAGTCAACCTTTAAAAAAAGTTTCTATTCTCTAAAAACAGTTTTCTATAGTCAGCTCACTCAGCTGTCACGTGAGTATCTCGGTTCAGTGTAGCTGTCGCTCTCGTAGCAGGTGGGTGTTCTGTTGTTGGCGTTACTCAGATAGTCTAAACTATATTTCTTATATATTTTGCATTTCTGTATTGTGTTGCCCTAAGTTTGCCATGTACTATTAACTGAAATTAACGTATAATTGATATTAGCTCTTTCTTTTTCAGATTTGTATACTTTCAAAATGTCTCGAGTTTGTGCAAAATCAACCAGGGCCTCAACTGAGTGCCCCATGTTTGGTATGGGGGAAGATTTGTGGCACAGGAATCTTCCTACATACGAAGGAGTTTTTAAATATTACTTGTTTGTAAGAAACTATTTGAAACAGAATACTAATAAAGATCCTTCAATATCTCAAATATTAGAACAAGTTGTTGATAAATTGAAAACAATTTGGGAAAGTGCTTCCGTCCCAATTCTGTCAGACAGGCGAATTGAAACAATGTTCAGAAGCTACCACGAAAAGTATCGTGTCATTATGAAGCCATACCAAAGCAGAAAAAATTCTGAAGCTTACAAAGCAAAGATTGATATGTTCAAAAAAGAAGCACACACGAAACTTTTTGACATTGCAGCGTGCAAGTGCAAAGTACTAACACAATGTTCTTGTCCCAAAGAAAAAACGGTTCCAAAGGAAGAAGTGACGTTCCTCTTAGATCAAAGGAGTGAAAGAAAACTGTTTATTGATAGAGTAGATATTACACTCTCAAAGAAAAAAGCATCTACGTTGCTAAGAAAGCAAAAAGAAGCTGTGAGGCTCACCAAAGAATCTTCACAGGAGAAATTGCAGGATACAAATGTTGAATTATCATCATCGACATCAAATAGTGAAAGTGAATCTGGCGAAATATCAGACGATACATTTCCAGAGCCAGTTAGCTCGAAGAGAAAGCTCGAACAACCTGAAGAACAATTATTCAAGAAAAGGAAAACTACAAATCTACCTTCAGTGGCTACTGCTTGTGACAGGACTGCAGTTTCAGATCGAGCTGCAGCATTCATTGTTAGTGCAGTATTGCAAGATATTGGAGAAGTTTCTATTGACAATACATCTGAAGTAGTGGATAGGAGTAAAATCAGAAGAGAAAGACAAAAGAAGAGATCAGAAATTATGAAAGATCAAAATCAGGTCCCAATCAGAGGAATCTATTTTGATGGTCGAAAAGATTCTACACTCTTCCAAGAAAAAAAAAAGTCCAAAGTATATCAGAAGAAGGTAACAGAAGAACATATCACTTTAGTGAGAGAACCTGGTTCAGATTATTTGGGCCATTATTCTGTGAATTCTGGATCAGCTGAAGAAATATGTAAAGGAATGTTTGAGTATATTGGAAATAATGACATGAACCTGGAAAACCTTGTTGCCATTGGATGCGATGGTGCAGCAGTCAACACTGGAGAAAAGGGAGGCGTTATAAGGCTTATAGAATTGAAGCTGAAGAAGCCAGTTCAACATTTAGTGTGCCAGCTCCATGCCAATGAATTGCCATTACGCCATTTAGTTGCAAAGCTGGATGGAAAAACATCTGGCCCCCGCGGATTCACCGGTCCTATTGGCAGGGAATTAGAGAACTGTGAGAGTCTTCCTATTGTCGAGTTTGAAAGGATTGATGCTGAGGAACCAACTGTAGACTGTGAAGATCTTAGCACCGACCAAAAATATCTAATTGATATTCATCAGGCCATAACAAAGGGATATTGCTCTCCGGATCTTGCTCATCGTAGTCCAGGCAAAATGGCACATTCACGATGGCTGACTACAGCAAATCGTTTGCTTCGTCTATACGTTTCAACTGTAAGTCCATCTGAGAACCTCATGAACATTGCTTCTTTTATAATGAAGGTCTACATCCCAATGTGGTTTTCTATTAAGCAAAGTACGTCTTTTGTCAATGGCTCAAAACATGTTTACAAAACTATTGAACTAACAAGAACACTGAATGACGAAGTAAAGGATATTGTAAATCCTGTCATACAAAGAAATGCATTTTTTGCAAGTCCAGAAAATATTCTAGCATCAATGATTCATGATGACCGCAGCGCCATAAGAGAATTAGCGTGGAGGCGAATAAAGAAAGCAAGGCAAAACAAGCAAGGAAAAAGTTGAGGCGCGTTTCACAGTACCTGTTATTCAATTTGAAGCTACTGATTATACTGATTTAATTAATTGGCAAAAATGCATTGTCACTGAACCACCTGTGACAAGACACCTGACAGAAAATGAGATTGAAGAATTCATAGAAAACAAGAGTACCCCTCCATTCGAGAAATTCCCTTGTCATACACAAGTAGTAGAAAGAATGGTAAAATTAGTGACTGAAGCATCATCAAAAGTATTTGGATTGAATGCGCGAGATGGCTTCATAAGATCAACACTTCAGTCACGTAAAAAAATGCCATCATTCGAAAGTAAAGCTGAATATAAAGTTTAAATAAAACGTTAATAGAAAAAAACATGCGCAAGGATGGGTGGTTGGGAGGGCATGGGTGGAGCTCGACACGCAGCCACCTCCTCGTGGTGAGTTCTGGATTATTTAGATCATTAATCAAAAGAACATTGATCTAAATAAACTAAGAGCTGCGTAATTCAGTAACTATTTTGGTAATTGGAACACTTAATATATAATAATAACAAGTAAGTTTCAGTTATTGTACTAATGCAGAATATAAGAAAACAAAATTCATTATATTTCACTTTTTTCGACGGCTTTGTGGCACCTGAAGATATAATTTCGCAGGACTAATATTTATGCACAGTCATTATCTATAGCACCCACATATTTTCCGCACTAGCCATATTTGAATTTCGAAAACAAAGTTTAAAAACCTCATTTTCGATCCGCCCTAGTGGGGAGGCCCACCAATAAATAATTATTGCTATGTTTTATTACATAGTGCGCGGATAGTTATATATGGCATATGCCCATAAATAAATTACTTAAATTAAGATGGCTTAATCTGTACAAAATTATTCCTAATATAGATACTACCGCTAAGTTACTAACCGTCAGTGGCGGACTGGCTAGGCTGTCAGTCTGCCATGTGGCAGATGGGCCCCCCCTAGACCTGAGGTAAAAAAAATTGGCAGCCAATCTATTATACTCGTGTATAAAGTAAACATAAGTCAGTTGGGCCTGATGAGATATATCCTAGAATCTTAATTGAGGGTGTTGACAGTATTTCTATTACATGAAATAGATATAATTTATTTGGATTTTTGTAATTATTTGTTTGCATTTTTTTATTTTGTATTTATTAACAGTGCAATTTTTTTGTATTTTTTTATTTTGTATTTATTAATAGTATATAAAAAGGCAAATGTATTAATAACTTCTTTAATTTGTTAAAATTATTGCAGGTTTTAAACTTTTAGAAAGTAGCAAAAATTAATAAATTTACGTGCCTAAAATACAGTTTTGCCAACCTGCCTGTCACTGCGACATTTTTAACTTCATTAGTTTATTTAATAGTTGCCTACATGCTTCATTAAAATCAATTCCAATTTATCAAAGTAAGCCTCTTATTTTTGTTATTGCTGTTATATATGTATAATTATATTTTACTCATTTCTATGTCCATATATAAAAAATATATAGAGTTATGTATGTATTTTATATAAAGCTGCTATATATAAAGATAGATATAAAAATAAATAAGAAAATACATGTAATAGTATTGAGAAAAGATTACAATACATTACATTACAATTACGTTACAATACAGTTACAGAATACATATATTCATTCATTATAGTATAATTCAAGCATTGTTATTTGTTTTAAAATTTGTTGATCTTGATTATATTAAATGCAATTAGTAAATCAGATTACTTTATTCATTTTATTTATTTTTTTTATATTTCGGGTAAGGAAATGGAACACATGAAACGGAAATCTGGAGCACAGAAACGGAAAGATAAACGAGAAGCAGAAAGAAATGATTCAGCAAAAAAGTGCAGGCCTATAACCACATTTAAAAAAACAACACCTACATCTACATGTCAGAAAGAGGAAAGCGACTTACAGAGAAATTCAACTACAACTGTTCATGCTGATACTGTAGATCTAGGACATAAAGATGAAGGTATGCCTAACGTTTTTGAGACTGTAGATACTGATTTTTATGATTCTGAATTAGCTGTTGGAATAACAGCAACTGAACCTGGGCCTGTACATGTACATAATCAAAAAGATCTAGTAGCTGATTTAAATAATGATGAGAATCAACCAACATTTAGACAGGATAAGCTCTTTCAATATCCTGCACGAACAGATTTGAAATCTTTTTTCAAAGAGCATCCAATTCAGCCACATGATCATGATCTGCCATTTAATGTAAAGTTATATAAGCGAAAAATTATGGGTGACACTGTCTCACGACACTGGTTAACATACAGGGTGTCCATAAATGTTTACCCTGAAAACAGTATGCTCTCATGTTTTAATGACGAATCTTACATCCGTTTTCTTTTTACAGGTGATCTCGTACACGCATAGAGTTTCTGTGCTGGTGTGTTTCGTCTACCGTATTCGCCGCTAGGAGCGCTGTAGTAGCTGTTCAGTTAAGATAGCGTCTGTGACAGAGAAGGCACAATGTGTTGTGTGGCTTGCAGAAACAGAATCTCCTGTCAGTGTTCAGCGAAGGTTCAGAACAAAGTATGGAAAGAATCCACCTGATGTGAAGTTAATTAAGTCGTGGATGAAAACATTCTTGGAAACTGGAAACGTGGAAAAAGGAAAGAGCAGTGGTAGACCATCAGTTTCCGATGTGACGGTGGAAACACTGAGAACACTGTTTCCGCAACTGTGTACCTGGATATGCTCACCAATTACGCCATCCCCCAGCTGCAGGACAGGCAGCCAACTGTCATCTTCCAACAAGATGGGGCACCCCCTCATTGGGCGCATGTTCGTGAAACTCTCGACGCAACATTTCCAAATCGATGGATTGGCAGGGACGGGCCAATCCCATGGTCCCCAAGATCACCAGACATTACCTCGCTGGGTTTCTTTCTCTGGGGTCATGTTAAAGATTTGGTTTATGCAACAGTTGTGCCAGATATCAGGACATTGCGAGAACGCATTACGGATGCAATTGCAACAGTTAACCCACAAATGTTGGAAAATGTGTGACGTGAGTGTGAATACCGTTTAGACATTTTATACTAGGGGTGCGCATGTGGAAGCTTATTAAGTTCATTAACTATGTATCAAAACTTTGTATGTTTATCTACTTATGATTAAAACTGTGTTTGAATACGAGTGTTTATTTAAAAGTTATAGCATGCTTTAATCAGGGTAATCATTTATGGACACCCTATATAATAAGAATAGATCACTATATTGTTCATTTTGCTTGGCATTTGAGTCACCAACCTCTTCTAACCCATTTGCTTTTGTGCGAGGATTTAATGATTACAGACGCATTAGCCAGTGCTTATCAGAACATGAATCAACTGGTATACATAGCAAGCATGCTCAAGAATATATTAGTGTAGTAAATGATGGTGGTTTAGCTCGTTTTTTCGCTGCATCATTGCAGAAGCGAAAAGATGAAGTACTAAAGCAAAGAAATATTGTTGCCAGAGTTGTGGATATAATAAAGATGTTAGGTAAACAAGCTCTTCCTTTTCGTGGACACAGAAATGAGTCAGCATATTCTCTTCTTGATGAAACAGAAAATCATGGAAATTTCTTGGCTACTGTGCAGTTGATGGCAAAATATGATCCTATTATGGCTTCTCATGTTTCCATGGTGAAGGAAAAGTCTGAACAACGATGTGAAAGATTGGAAAAACAAAGAAAGGCACACAGTAAAGGTCGTGGTAGTCTTGTCACATTCTTGAGTAAAACAACCATCTCTTCTCTGACCCAAATTATGAAGAATATGATACAGGAAAAAATTACTCAAGAAGTTGCTGAGGCCAAGTATTATTCCATACAAGTAGATTCAACCCAGGATATTTCATCAATTGATCAATTTAGTATTGTTATTCGATATGTACTAAATGGTACTATCCATGAACGACTACTTGCAATTGTTCCAAGCAATGATGGTACAGGGCAGGGACTTTTTGACCTATTAAATGAAACATTACAACGTCTTGAAATAGGTCCGAAAAACTGCTTATCAGATAGCACAGATGGCGCTGCAAGCTACCATGGACAATATAATGGCTTACAGAGTAAAATTGCTGATGTAGCTGATCAGCGTGTTCATGTATGGTGCTATGCCCATGTACTCAATTTAGTAGTTAGTGAAACCACGAAGTGTTGTGTACCAGCAGTTTCCTTTTTCAATTTACTCCAGAATTTAGCAAAATTTGTGAAGGTATCATATAAGCGAATGGCCATCTGGATTGAAGTTGTTGGACATCATCTGGGGAAAGAAAAGATGAAGCGATTAAAGCTAATTGGTGAAACCAGGTGGTCAGAGAAGTCCAATGCAGCAACTACTATATTTAGAAATTTGGACGAGATATGTATCAGTAATTTTGTGGATCTTCTGACATGTTTATCCATTATTCAAAGCTCTAACAATTTTGATGCAAAAACAAAACAGGAGACAAATGTTTTACTGTCTAGCCTTCTAGAATTTCAAACAATATTGACAGCATTCACATACTTATATATCTTTCAAATTACAGCCCCTTTGTCAAGCTATCTACAGACAAGGGCTTAAATATGAACCTTCAGGTTACATGTGGGAAAATTGACTCCAGGTGGAGTACGTACAGTTCCTTTCAAGTTACAGCGGTCTGTGATAATCCAGGGGTATTTATGGATCCAGCAGTATGGCCGGAACGGGTATATGTACGGTGGTTCTATGAGAAGAAGGGAGGAAAAACACCTGCAGCCATAGCCTCTTTTATCTTATTAGCTAGGCGGCACTTTGCCCGCCTAGTAACAATTTTTTGCCGCCTAGTGATTGAAAAAATGTTGCACTGGGCGACATTTGTTTTTTATACATTTGTCCTTTATACATTTTTGAGTAAACAAGCGGAAGTTGCAGAATTGGCATTCAGGAATTTTAGGTATTGATTATATGTATGCAATCGGGAATTTTAGGTTTTGATTTTAAATATTTTTTGTATCATTTTTATTATGCTGTGGTGAACTTGATAGGCATTTTAGGCCCTTTTATTCACCCAATTTTTCGTATATTCTTATGAGATGATTTCTGGGTTTATTTACGTTTAAAATGTGTTGAGGTATTACATAATTCTTTTCATAGTCATTTAAATTGGGAAATTTATGAAATTCTAAATGTAGTGATTTCAAATGCTTAATAATATTTAGCCTTTTCTCATAGTAATAATATCTTTAATTGTTTATCTCTAATATTTTCAGGTGGTCATTAATCACTGGTAGATTTTATTATCAGCAACATTAGCTTTTGGAAACTTGTTAATGTTTCTTTAACTTGCACCATTTGGAAACACAGTTTTTAATGGACGTCTAACATTCCTGAAGGTGACAATATATTTTTCCTTTTCTTTGGCACATTGCTATTTGCCTTATTTAAATTCACAGATATGTCTGCTATGTAGCATTACTATATGTTTTAGATTTCATCAGACAGTATGTCACAATATTTTAGTTTTTTAAGAGTAAAGAAAGCTTAGATATTTTTTACAGTTCATGCACTTACACATTCCTGCATGTATACTGAATACACTCATTTTTTTATTTATTGAAATTGACTTTCTAACATTTTATTTCAGATATATGCATTATATGCATTAGAAATGGATATTCGAAATTTTTTTCAATCTAAAGGTGTTCAGAATAAGTCTACTGAAAACTCAACACTGCCACTAGATGTTACAAATGATGATGAATGTTCTGGTGGTTCTGGTGCTACTAGCAATCAAGGCAATAAAAATCCTGAATCAGTGCATTGGTATAAAGGTTGCAAATGTGATGTTTCTTGGCTTCAACAAACTTTTCCAGTTTTAGTATCTGTTAAGCTGGGCAAGCGAAAGGGATTGAAATGTACCATGTGTTTTGATAATATACTAGCAGCTAAGAAGGTTTCTCGTAATGGACAAGTTCCTTTAGCTGATGGAGTAAGGTGTGATGAAAAAAAGCAATTATCAAGAATTATAAAAACAAACAAACAAAACATCTTTATTGCGGATCATTCACAATCCATAGCCACCTAACATACAGGAGCGGCTCGCAGGTAGGCACTGTGGAACTGCAGCACCCCCATGATCTTATGATCTTTATATTTAAATATTTAAAATAGCCTCTCTGATTGTTTTTTTTCAATGAACTTTCAGTTTTTAAATCAGATTATATCCTTTTTTCCTTAAACTATTTCAATGCCGAACGAATGAATCACGAAAGTAGCTTCAGCCTTCCCGTGGAACTGCGTACTTAACAGTTCCAGATTTTGTTCGAAACGCTTGAAACCTCGGTGGCGGACGTACGAAGAGCGAGTCAGAATCGCGGGTTTAAGAGGATCCAAAGCACTGTGGGCAGAGCAGTGCCGATTTGTTTGTTTGACGTGGTAGTTGTGTTGCTGTATCGTTTGCTAATTCGAAATTTAATTTCCGAATTGCATTTATCAATGATTCGTTATCATTTATTTTTTGTCGTGAGATTGAAGTTAATTATATAATAATTGGATTATTTACAATATATAGCTTTCATTTCTTAGAATATTTTTTCGCTCAAAATAAAAACAGAAGAATGGAATTTCTTTATAAATAAAATTTTTGGCAAATTCGAAATTACCCGTTAAGCGTAAGTACCCTATAAGTGATTTTATGATACTATTTTACTTATTTTTATGACTGAGTAGTGAGTAGTTATCTATTTATCTATTCGACTTTCTCTCTCTCTCATATATATATATGTATAATCGACACAATTGTTCGCAATTTCCGAGGCAGCACCCCCATAACTGAAAGTCACGAGCCGCCACTGCTAACATACAAGTACGATCTTACGTATACACTGAACTTAATACAAAAATAATATAAAAATAAGGCCAACATAGCCACTTAACCTAGCATACTGGCATACTATTTGATTAATTATCTGACAATTTTATGTATATTGTTATTACCTGAGATATCTTATAACACTTATAACACTTATTATAACATAGCCACTTGCTATAACACTTATTATAACACAACTTAATATGCATATATAATCTTTGCTATATTACAAAAATAAGTATTGTAAACCAGCAGTTGTCTGAACCAAGACTGCCATATAGGTGAGAGGTACACAGTATCTGAAGATAGGACATTGTACAATAACACATTAGAACTGTGTTGGACGCTAGTAATGAAATTATATATATTCTTCCGGATTAACATTTGGCTGGTAGGTAGATTACGCGTAGTAAACATAAAGCTGGCACTGCACCATTTTGGTTTCCTACATAGCATACGAAAAATATTATAATAAGCAACAGAGTTTATTCATAGCAGTTTTTGTATAATTCCACGACAGATGGGATGTATACAATGCAGTACAGTAAGTTCTAAAAAGATAAATTTTAACTGATTCTGAACACATACCAAATTTCCTTACGAGCATGTTACCCTGTACGTACAGCTTTTTATGTTGCCTCTCAATATCAAGTTCATCTCGCAGCTCGTGAGTAATTACATGACCTAAGTATTTATATGTGTCTTTGACAGGTATAGTCTGACCTTTCATTTCAAAAGACCCACATGATACATGTTTCAGTAGATTACACCTAAAAATCAAAATACAACTCTTTGCCCCATTACAGGTGATGTCATTTTCTATACCATATTGTTCACATACCTCTAATAATACTCTCAGCCCATGGGGAGAGGGTGACAGAAGAACAAGGTCATCAGCATACATTAAATGATTAATTTTTTCCTTTCCAATGACACAGCCAGTACGTGCAGTTTTTAGTTCATTGGTAAGGTCATCCATGTATATACAGAAAAGATAGGGTGATAATATACCTCCTTGCCTAACACACATGAATGGTGAAGTGCATGCTGCTGCTGAACAAGCTGCTCAGTTAAAGAAAGCATGGAATGCACAGTCTGATTCACATCCATGGGTACGAATTATGAAGAAATATGACACTGAAATTGTTCAGACTCTTATTCGTTTAGCAGTTGATGTGCATAATGATTCGTTGGTAAAGACGTTGTCTGCCTGGTCCTGGCCAAGTCGTTATTTGTCAAAGAAACATGCCGATAATCAAATTACTCAATACATTGACCATGGGCTGTCTGCTGATTTTGTTGCTTTTTCTCCATCTGAATCTACACTACAGTATGTTAATCCATCGACATATAGTGATATGTTAGAAATTGTTGCAAACAATGAGCTATCGACATTGATTGAAGCAGTCAAAAAGTGTGATTGTTTCAGTGTGCAGCTTGACAAGTCAATTGATAAGTTGGTGTGTTGCTCATAGGAGTGATTTAGCTTTCGAAAGCATTGAAGCGGTAGTTCCAAAATTCCGTCACTCAGTGGCGTATCAAGGGAGGGGCGAGAGGGGCGACCGCCCCGAGCGGCACTTCCCAAGGGGCGGAAAATTACTGTCAGGCGGGCGCAGTATGCAAAATTTTGGGTTTTTATGTTTTAAAATGCAACCCTCCAAAAAATTATATCTCATCATTGTCGCGCGTTATTTGTGTACAAAATATCCATGGTTTTGATGAAAAATCATCATTAAATGCTATATATGCCACCTCAATGCCACTATTTCCACAAATAGTTGTGTTAAATTTTCACATCGGAAAGGTTGCCAGCCCTATTTTTCAGACTTTCCCTATATTATTTAGGTTAGGCTTTGCATTCTTTGAGCTTTGATGATGTTAATAATTAATGGTTGTTTTATTTTGCAGATACCCTACTGAATTAGCAAACATGAGCAAACGACAGAGACTGAGTGGTGCTGCATACAAGAATCTTCGCGAAAAAAAAGAGGAGGAAGGCAAGCGTGCTGCTAAGCGATTTCATCAGTTAATGGGATTCTCAGACACACCTTCAGTGCCTTCTGGGAAGCAAAGAGATCAACGCAGAGAATTTTTTGAAATCATGGATCGTTTATTAGCAGAAATTGAAAAACGCACAGTTTGTCTTAAAAACATGAATGATCGCTTTGAAGTTCTGTCTCCTTCGTACCTTTTGAATCAGTCCAAAGATAAAGAAATTAATACCAAGGTCAATAATTTTTCTTCCATCTACAATGACATTAATCCAGGAAGTCTACTGGAAGAAATAAAGCGTTTGCGCAGACATTTGCTCAGTTTCGAAAGCATAAGCGTCGACGATGATCCAAAGAACTGGGATATGTTAAAACTACTTCAGCGGATCGTTAAATGGGATCTAGTGGAATTTTTGCCTCATATAACAATTGCCCTCCGGATCTGTCTAACTACATGCATGTCCGTGGCAAGTTGCGAACGAAGTTTCTCGAAACTGAAACTTATAAAACTTACCTCAGGTCAACTATAAGTCAATCTAGACTGAGCAATATGGCGATTATTTCAATTGAACGCGAAGTTGCAGAGACAATGGACATAGAAAAAATCATTCATGAATTTTCTGTTATGAAAGTCCGAAAATTTAACTTGGCATTATACATTATATAGTTATTGTTAAAATTATGTAGTGTATTATGTACGGTACATTATGTAGTATTGTTAAAATTGAAGTTGCTTTATTTAAGTTTTTCTTCCAATAAAAGTTTTGTTTAGAAGTGTATTTTTGTAAAGGAATTGTTTTTAAAATTGAAAATTGTTGCAGGGGGGGGGGGGGGGGGGGCGTTGGCATTTTCGCCCCGAGCGGCAAAAAGTATTGGTACGCCTCTGCGGCGTCACTGGATTGCTGATGCTACAAGTGTTGCTGCTTATTTTCGGGGATCTAGCATACGTGAAGAAGATCTGAAATTTTATGCTCAACAGACAGCTAGCGTGAAACATATCAAAGATTCCCTCAGTATCATGAAGTGCGTTTTGCTGAACATTTATTAAATCTTGTAGAAGCAATAATTACCAACTTAACTTTTATACGAAAACACTGGCAACGCATAACAGAAATAGGAACTAGAAGTGAAAAGGCACAAGCCATCGACTTTCTTCGTGATTGGTCTGCAGAATCTTTCAATGTTAAATTCACAGTTGTCGTTGCAGACATTCTTCGACAATACAGTAATCTTCAAAAAGAATCTCAGCGTTCATTCATCACCTTACCAGACCTTCTGCATCACAAGGACAGGGTTCTGAAAGCTCTCGAGGTGATGATTTCTGCACCGTTTCCTGGTGGACAAGAAGAAGCAATGCACTCACAACAGCAACAAGCTGAAACTGGAGTTAACGAAGATGATCGATCAAGTAGTGAAGGTTTAGAAGTTCCACCAAAGAAACATCAAAAATTTTATTCGTTCGTGACCAAATCTAATCGCAACTTTCAGGCAGTCTGTCAAGAGCTTATCTTAGCTGCAAAGAATTTTTTGAATGAACGAATTGCAGATGAACAGGATGTGTGTGTGTGTGAAAGACATAATTCGGGTGGCGAATGCCCAGAATGCAAGAGAATTAATAGATGCAAGCAGAAACGTCGTCAAGCTGCTATTTGGTGAAAATGCTGTACAATTATTCGCGGATGACGCAATTAGATATTTTATTGGAAATAGAGCTCGCTCTTTCAATAAGAAAGCTTTATGAGCTTCTGCTGAATTCTAAAAAGAATATCGTGCTCAATAAACTTATTCAAGCCTTTCTTGTAACATCGCCACACAGTATGCTTACGGAACGAGCAGTGAAGTGTCATACGCAACTTAAAACGGACTCTCGAAGCACTATGCCTCGAGAAGTTGTAAACAGTAGAATGTGTATCGCCCTAAACTCAAAGGGCACAGTTCATTTTGATCCAAGGAAGTCGGTTGCTGATTTTCTGCAAGCTAAAGAGCGACGCAAGCACTTTCCTAACCAAGAATTATATCGTTGCCGTGAATTTGTTAAAAAGTTTTTTAGTGCTGATAATAATGTATAAATGCAGTAATGTATAAATGTTTAGATTTACAAAAATAATGATTTATATTGATATATGTATATAAGAAAATGGTTCGTATTTGTTCATGCTAACATGGATTGTTATATTGCTTATTAAGATATAATTGATATTTTATTTAGTTTTTATGCCGCCTAGTGGTAAGTCGCTAAAAGAGGCTATGCCTGTAGCCCCTCTCGCAAGTGCTGGAGATGGTAATTATGAAGACATCATGCGTCCTACTGTGGAGGAAAATCCAGCTCGGTCTAGTGCTGTAACTGCTGTGCCTGGTATAAGTGGAATTCAACATGTAGAGAAGACTGGCAGAACTCCTGCATCTTCCTAATTGCAACATTGAAGGTAATCTCTTATAAATGTAGAGGCCAAAGCTTAGACACTAACAGCAAACACAAGCGGATCATAATTGATAAGCTGTTAGAGGATGCTGATATTCTCTGACTGCAGGAAACATGGCTATGGAAACAGGACTTAAAGGACCTGAATAGCCTGTCCAGTAACTTTCATGGGATAAGGGAGGCCACCAGAGATAAACGAGATGGTTTCCTTGCAGGCCACCCACCTGGTGGGGTAGCTATTCTGTGGAGGTTGGGGTATAATGCAAATCAGGCAGTTCTGAATAAGGCAGTTTTGTACTCCTATACTACTTCTGACCACATGCCCCTATTAACTGAGTTTGACATTATTGTATTCCAATGCTATCACAGGTAAATGATATACGTAAAGCGAAGTTAGACTGGTCCAAAGTTGATGGTGAGGGCAAACAACAGTATTGTAATAAGTCTGATGTATTGCTAAGTAATATATGTATCCCTAGTGATGCTCTAGCTTGTCAGGATGTAAACTTTACAATTCAAACTAGGGTGGGTCAAAAGTCTGGCCCCATAGGAGATTTATGTTCACATAGACTAAAATTTTTGTCTATAATTATTTTTATTTTTTCAGATTGGTAGATCGTCGTAGGGAGTATTGTCAGTGGTTTATGCAACATAGGCAGTTGGAAAAGCGTATCATGTTCACTGTTCAGTGACGAAGCAATTTTTTACCTAAACGGTTCAGTCAACAGACATAATGCACGATATTGGGCTAAAGAAAATCCACACTGGATTGAGGACGGACGCTCGCAGTACAACCCAAGAGTTATGGTATGGGCTGCTATGTGGGGAGATACGATAATTGGCCCATACTTTTTCCCCGACAAACTGGTGAATCATACCTTCATTTGTTAGCAAATTTCCTTACGCCTCGATTGTATGAACTACCATTACGGCATTGGAGAGCTATGTGGTTTCAGCACGATGGGGCTCCGCCGCATTTCGCAAGGGCCGTTCGCGAATTTTTGCAAGAAACATTTCAAGGGAAATGGATTGGTCGACGTGGGCCAATTGAATGGCCGCCCAGATCTCCGGACCTGACTTCTTTGGATTACTTCTTATGGGGACACCTTAAATCAGTTGTGTACGTTAACAGGCCAAGAACAATACATGCGCTAAAGGATACCATAACAGCAGAATTTGAAGCCATAAGAACGAATATTACCATCTTCAGGAATGTGCAAACGTCTTGCGTCAACCGGGTTACAAAGTGTTTAGAAGAAGGTGGACGTCAATTTGAACACCTATTGTAATTTCTGAATTAAAACATTAAGGTAGGCCGAAATTTTCTTTTCCATTATAAACTTCCTATGGGGCCAGACTTTTGCCCCACCCTTATTTTGGAATTTAAAGACATGTATGAACAAATCGTTTCCTCTCTCAATAAAGCTGACCTATACTTAAATACCTTTAGGAGAAAAAATTGTATATGTAGACCTGGCTGGAGCGATTATGTGGCTGAACTTCATAATGCATCCAGCGATGCTTTTTAATGTGGTGTGAACAAGGGAAGCCAAGGCAAGGCCCTGTATTACAACAAAAACAGAGGGCTAATGCCAGTTTCAAGTATGCATTGAGGTATATAAAAAATTATGGAAAACTGATGAGTGGGTAGTTGGGAGGTAACGAAAATGGTTCACTGAGTAGGTAGGTAGTTAATCTAACAATTATTAAATTCCTTTTATGTCAATAACTGGGTGGATGAAACCAATTGGTTGCTCACCAGAGTTATTCTCCACACTAGTATTTATATACTGTGTGAGAAGAGCGTGCTCGGTAATAGATATACATTACCGATCAACCAATCGGGGAAAAAACCAAGACAACGCTGGTGGAAAAAGCCCCGCGAAGAGGAGAACAA
The DNA here is from genome assembly GCA_023014485.1 of Bathynomus jamesi. Classification (NCBI taxonomy): domain Eukaryota; kingdom Metazoa; phylum Arthropoda; class Malacostraca; order Isopoda; family Cirolanidae; genus Bathynomus; species Bathynomus jamesi. The sequence continues at coordinate 136,905 of JAJOZX010000486.1, forward strand.
GGGAGAACGAAAACGAACAACGGGGCGAGAGGACGGAACTGGAGAAGGGACGAGAACAGACACCGAGGAAAGATCCCCACCAGCAAGTGCGCTCTCGACAATTATAGTGCGCTCTCGACAATTATACAAGGAGAAAAGAGACTCTCTAATAACTAGCAGTAAGTGACTAATTGTGTTTTTAACCCAGGTTTACATAGATTCATTAAATTAAGCTGGGTCAGACAACTTAGGCCTACATTGTGGCCTAAGACCCAGCATCAACTCATAGCTTAACAAAGGTGAAGGTAGATTGCCCTAACCTAGTTTGGTGAGGAATCCTACTGTGGACCTCAATTTATCTGCCCGCTCTGGACCATTTCCGGAATCTCTAGGCTGACCCCTACAGGGCTAGACTTAATCTACTCTATAGTTAGACTGGAAATATAAGGGGTGGGTTAATTGTGGACCAATTCAAACAGAGCATTTTTCGCATTGGTGGCCCGTGTGGGGAATTTACAAACCTTAACCTTACTTAACAAAAATTGCAGAATTAGGCTAAATGGTCTAGCCTAAGCCTAAGCCTAAGCCTAACCTAATCAAGCCTAATTAGGTCTACAACCTAGGGCCTAACTAGGAAACATTTACATTTAAGGAGTCTCATTCTCTTATAAGCTTAGACCTGAGTGACACATAAGTACTTGGGGGGGATTAAACCAAATTTAAACTTGACTGTTTTGTCTGTGCTCTCTCTTCTCTGGTAATTTCTTCTTGTCCTCTATTTCATTACGATCCCCAGTTAAAAAATTTTGACTTAGACATGGACAGTGCGGAATTGAAAAAGTTAAAAAAGAAAAGGGGGACAAAGTTGGGAGCTGTTACAAAGGCTGTGAACACTTTTAACAATATTACACAACCAGGTAAGGAAGATTTAGAGTGTGTAATTCTTAAATTGGAAACTAAAAAGAAGGAAATAATAGCCATTAATGAGAGTATTTCAGAGTTAGTTGAATCCGAAATGGCTGAAGAACAATTGATAGACCTTTACGCTGATAATGATGATCAGGTAATCTCAATTGAACAGCAAATAAGGAGACTACGGTCTCGTTTGACTGACTTAACACCAAATAAACCTAATTCTGATTTTAATCAAAGTAGAGCTAACCTTCAACAAAATTTAAGTGGCATGCTAAATCCTGAGTCACAAGAATTGAGGGCTCAGTTACCCATTTTGCTAGTACCAACATTTGAAGGGGACACGGTACAATTCCCATCTTTCATTGACAAATTTGAGAGTTTAATAGGTAATAAACGTTATATTTCAACTGTTGAAAAGTTTAGCTACTTAACTAGTTTCCTTAAAGGCCCAGCCTATAACCTGATAGCCTATTTACCAGCCGTAGGGAATTCATATGAAGTAGCTATTGATCTCTTAAAACGTAATTACATTAATAAAGATGAGATTGTATATGAATTATCTCAACAAATTTTTGATTTTGCACCCATAAAAGATAACCATAGAGATATGGAAAATTTTTATACAAAATTAGAAGCTATTATAGGACAACTAGTTAGCAATGAGATAGATATTAAAGCTTCATCTTGGATTATACAAGGCATAGTTCTTAGGTGCCTTCCTTTGAGGGTTAAAGATATTTTAATTCTAAAGACGGGAGAAAATTATCCTAATCTTGAAGATATAAGAAAACATTTCCCCAATATCCTAACTAATTACAAATTGAGAGATTTTCCAACACAAAATAAGACCCAGACTATGGATAAACCAAAGACTGTTCCCAGAGACCAACTAGCTACAGCCAAACAGACAAAACTTGATACTGTAGAATCAAATGTGACCAACTGTAATACACGAACATCTACATTACAGAACTTTAATGTAACTGCTGCCTCAACTTACACACTACATTGCAAATTTTGTGCAAGTAATGAACACAGTAGTACTGGGTGTGACAAATATTCAGACTTTAACCAGAGCTAAAAGATGTGAACAGTTGAACCTGTGTAAAAAGTGTACTGGCCAGGGACATTATAAGAAAGACTGTAAATCTAGGTTAAGATTCAAGTGTAAGTTTTGTAAAAGTTTACGACATGTCTCATCAATGTGTGATTCACCAAAGTGTCCAAACAATAGTACTCAAACTCAAAAGATACCTCCCCCAAACAAAGGTAATCAAGAAAATACCACTTTCATGGGACATTCTGTTTGTTCAAACAACGTAACAAGAAACACTGAGATTCTTTTACCAACTATTACTTTGGACTTAGTGAATAGTGAGGGTAGCACCACTCCAGTGAGATGTCTTATAGACTGTTGTTCTCAACAAACATTTGTTTCACAAAATGTAGTTAATAAATTGGGTTTGACACCAAACCCGAATGAACAAAACCTCAATATTGCATCCTTTGTTAAGGATAACTCGGACAAAAATAGCTATAAGACAATTGACCTGGAACTACATTTAGAAAATAAATTAGAGAAAATTGAAGCAGTTATTATTTCTAAAGTAGGACAAAACAAACTGGTTATACCCAAACTAGAACAAACCATAAATCATTTGGGAAAACACTACAAAATAGCTGATAGACATATCACTAACAACACAGTAGCTAACATTGAAATGTTAATGGGGGCAGATTATATTAATCTTATTCATAAGGGCATAGTGAAGATAGGTAATGGTATAGCTATTCAGACTCCATCAGGGATAGCCCCTTTGGGTGATCTATCCAAATACAACCTAGACCTAAACCAAAATAGTTCATGACCAACAAATACTATGTGCCTCAACTCAGTCCTACATAAGTAGGGCAGTCAAAAGTTGACCGAAAAAATTAAGAAAGTTGACCTTACGAATTGAAAAAATTGACTTATGAAGTTGCCTTTACTTTCAATAATAAAAACGATACTTTAATTACTTATTCTTGCTCTTCTACATTAGTTGACCGATTGTGGTAAATTATGAAGTATTTGCCGACATTTTCTGGCAAAAAATTGCGATCCTTACTTAATAATTTATTAAGCATGGAGAAAGATCTCTCTACAGCGGCAGTTGTTGGTTGACATTGCAAAAGCTGACCATAAACTGTTGGTGAGATTTCAGGTCTACTGAGGTTAATTATTTCACAAATACCATTTGTCTTGAGTCTTGTTTCAATGTATTGTTTGACTGAACACATATCTTCGCCAAGGTTGATAGAAGAAATGGTTTCATATGCCTCTCTAATGGTGCAATCAGATGCTTCCATCCTAGTCACTAAGCTAGCAATCAAACTATAATTCATTTTGATTGACATTAGTTGCTTTGGCAGTTTTTCATTAGCAACACTCTCTTTAGCCTTCTGAACAATGATTCCTTCATCTTCAAAATTTTCCACAATTGTCTTCACATTTGGAAAATTGTCTGCATAATAAAAAGCAGCGTTCAGCCAGCTTGCCCAACGTGTTACAATCGGTTCTGGAGGAGTTCCTATTTCAGCAAACAATTCCTTCCTTCCTTTTGTTTTTAAGAGTAGAAGCCTTGACACATGCAACTAAAGTGTCAACATCACTATAAAATGCTCTTATTTGCATCGTACAATTATGTAACAGATGCGCAAGACACGTTACATGGAAAAGTCTTGGAAAAAGTTGCTTGAGTGTCGCTCCAGCTGACACCATGTAACGAGCTGCATCAGACAGAAGTAAACAGAAATTTTCTCTTGGTATCTCGAATTCTTTTACAGTATCGTCAATCTTGTGTATGGCAGTTCGTGCATTAACATTTCCAAGAACAACATCGCACCTGATTAAATATGTTTTCTTGGGAACATCAATAGATCCAGCAAGTATGTTTAAATATTTTGAGCCCCTTACTTCACTTTCATCAACAAGTAGGAAAACTAATTTACCCTCTAGCAAATGTTTTATTCTACTTAACTCGCTTTCTGCCTGTTTCATTGCTATTGATCTGCAAGTTGACACGCAAGGCACTGCTACACCTAATTCAGAGAACAATTGTTTCACATGCGGGTTGCTCAACTTATGAAGAGGTATGTTGGCTGACAGAAATGTAGTCACAAGTTTTTCCGAAAAATCTGAAGACTTGTACTTTAAAAGGGTTTGCGTCTTTTCATTTCCCACATTTTGGTCTATACCACGCTGGTGCTTTTGGGTAGAGCGATGTTTATCCACAAAAAAGGATTTGTCATGCTTGACCACAACACAACAAATCTGACAGTATAGCTCATTTTTTCCTGAACAAATGAATTCATTAGGATATTTTGCAATTATAGCGCGCACTTTAGCAATAGAACTAACTGCAACTTTTGGCATTTTAAATATCTGACATCAAAAGAAATCTAAATCAGTGAAATCGCAAATCAGAAAAAAATCACAAATCAAAAATGGTAACCAGTAACCACAATACATACAACACAACCACATCCAAAACCAGAACGGACATAACTTAATAAGACAAATACGAGCAGCGAAGTTGCCAGTTAACCAAAAAGATGCCAATTTTTAGTTATTTTAATTATTTATTCCAAAAAATTGACTTTATTTACCTCATTGCTATTTTTTGACCTAACAGGTAAAAGTTGACTTTTGGTTGACCTATTAACTTTGGTAATATACCCCCTACAGGTGTTTTTATTGCATTTTCAGTCGTTTCAGCGAAAAGTGCCCCATAGGAAACAATTTGACTTTATTGACTTTTGACCGCCCTATACATAACACCTGTAAGAATAGCAACACTTTGAATAATATTATCTCAACTGAGAACATTAATTCATCATTATCAAATGAAACTTTGGATGAGGCAATTCAAACTTTATGGTTGCTAGAATCTGTGGGTATACATGACACAAATCAAACTTCAGAAGATCAGTTAATGGTAGAAAGATTTGAAGACACCATTCAGTGCAAAGACAATAGTCATTTTATTGAGTTACCTTGGAAAATAAATTGTCCAACTTTAAGAGACAATCTCAAAGTAGCTAAAGGACATTTATATAAAGTAATGAAAAAACTCAAACAAGATAATAATATTAAAACATATAATGATGTCTTCAAAGAACAGCTACAGAAAGGCTTCATTGAAGAAGTAACAAATAACCCTTTTAAAAAAGATGGTTGTCATTATTTAACCCACAGGGGGTCTATCGACAAGATGCCCCAACAACAAAACTCAGAGTAGTATATAACTGTAGCCTCAAAGACAGTGATAAACACAGTTTGAATGATTGCCTGATTGAGGGTCCTAATCTCATTTCTGACCTTGTGAAGATCTTACTGAGGTTCAGGTTAGATAAATATGCCGTACAAAGTGACATTTCAAAGGCATTTTTGAGAATAAATCTTAAAAATGAATATGATAAGAACCAACTTAGGTTCTTATGGTTCAAGGATCCATTTGATTTGAATAAAGGGTTCATACCTATAGATTTAATGTTGTGTTGTTTGGAGCCAATTGCTCACCTAGCCTATTAGCATTGGCAATTAGACATCATTTAAACCAGTTTAATAACTCTTTAACATTGAACTTCCTTAAGGAACATTTTTACGTAGACAATCCAATAGGCTCAACAACAACAAAATCTGAATTATCTGAAGTCTATGAACACTCTCAAAACATTATGCAACAAGGTAACTTTGAACTTAGAGAGTGGATTTCAAATGATGAGGATTTAAACAAAAAGATTTTAAAGGATAATAATGGTCTTACTGAGCCATCAGACAGAGTTAAAACTTTAGGTATGAACTGGTATTTGGATGCAACTTCTAACAGTCATGATTCAATCTGTACTAAAGGTTTTAAACTTGATGAGGAAGCAAATACTAAAAGACAAATATTATCAGAGGCTTCCAAAATTTTTGATCCTATGGGTCTATTTCTGCCTTCAACAATAAAATCAAAGATTCTCCTCCAAGAAATTTGGAGGACAAATGTTGGGTGGGATGATCCAATAACAAATGAAAATCAAAAATCTTGGAAGAAGTTAGCTGCTGATTTAACAAAAGTGCAGAACATTAAAATTCAAAGGTGCTGTGGGTTTAGGGATAAGCCCCAGAGACTTCATGTGTTTGCTGATGCAAGCACACAAGCTTATGGGTGCTGTGCGTATCTTGTAAGTCCTACAGAAAGTCATCTAATTTATGCAAAAGGGAAAGTTGCACCTCTCAAACCTACCCGAACCATACCTCAATTGGAACTATTGGCTGCTGCATTAGCCATTAAAACCATTTCATTGCTTAAGGATGCTTACCATGATGTGAACGTAACTCATATCCACATCTGGCTTGACAGTCAGATTTGTCTTGCCTGGATACGGAATGATAGCATTAATAGTAAGAATATCTTTGTAAGAAATAGGCTAAAAGAAATAGCTGAAGCTAATGAAAGCCTACAAGTAAACTTTCACTATGTTCCAACTAAACAAAATCCAGCAGACTTTCTGACCAGAGGTTTATCCTACAAGTTGTTGAAGTCAAACAAAACTTGGTTCATGGGACCTAAGTGGCTCTGTAATACAGACCAATGGCCTATGGAACAAGTTAACTTGACATTAAATTTAATCTTTTCAAATGAAAAGGTTGAACCAATCACTAATTATGAAATTTATTCTGATTTCAACAAACTTGTCAGGGTCACAGCCTACTGTTTGAGGTTTGCTCACAACTGTTTAACTACAATTAACAAACAGCTAAATAAAAATAATCATAATTATACAGAAGTTACAACCAAATACTGGATAGGCCATGCACAACAAAAAGAGTACAATAAAGAGTTAGAATTCTTGACTAATGGGAAACAAACAAAAGAACCTGTACCATCAGTAGTTGTGGATCTAAACTTGTTCAGAGATGAGGAAGGCCTTCTAAGGTGTAAAGGGAGATTAGACAAATCAAAACTGTCATACAAAAGCAAACATCCAATCCTTTTACCTAGATTTAGCTATTTGACAACATTAATCATCAGAAAAATACACAATGATGTATATCATATGGGGGTACCACAGACATTAACTACATTAAGAAAAACTTATTGGATACCCAAGGGAAGGATCACTGTTAAAACAGTCCTGAGTGAGTGTGTCACATGTAGGCGTATTCATGCTAGGCCCTATAGGAAACCAAATCCTCCTGCTTTGCCAGAGGAGAGTTACTCTCAACAGACCCTTTGAGACTGTAGGCATTGACTATACAGGACATTGACTGTAGGGGTGGGTGACACTGAACAAAAAATGTACATTGTACTGTTTACATGTGCTGCCTCACGAGCTGTTTATTTGGATGTTGTGGAGGACCTTACAGCAGAATCTTTTGTTGCTGTCTTTAAGAGATTCTGTGCACGACATTCAGTACCAAAGACAGTTTGGACTGACAATGCTACATATTTCAAGGCTGGTGAACAAGTCATCCACGACTTGTTAAGCAATGAACTCACACAATTATATATACAAAATTCAAACATAAAGTGGAAGTATATTCCGGTTGCCTCTCCTTGGTATGGTTCTATCTGGGAGAGGAATATACAAACAGTAAAGAATTGCTTGAAGAAAGCAATTGGTAAAAAACAGATACACTTATTTGAGTTGCTCACTCTCCTGGCTGAGATTGAGAACATCATCAACAATAGACCACTCACTTATGTGAGTGACAACATTAATGACCCGGAACCATTAACTCCAAACCATTTGATTCGGGGAGAACAAGTTAGTCTCCTGCCGGACTACAATATAGACTCTTCAGAAGACCCAAACTGGACTCAACGACATGATAAGCTCCAGACTAAGTTACAACATTTAACTAGAGTTAAAGCTCATTTCATTAAACAGTGGAAAACTGAGTACTTGATGGGTCTAAGGGAGAGACATAAACAAATGACTAAGAAGGATTGGTCTGACACAATTAAGGTAGGGGACCTTGTTCTCATACATGACAGTACTCCAAGACAATACTGGCCTCTGGCTAGAGTTTCAGAACTCAGACCAGGGCAGACGGGGTAACAAGAGTGGTCAAATTAAGGACTTCAACGGGTGACACAACAAGAGACATTTCTCTTTTGTACCCTTTAGAGTCTGGACCCAAAACAATGGACTTTGGAGAACCTTCTCCACTGACAGTAACAACTGGAGACACTGAACTTCCAGTAACTATTCCTTTGACAGTAGGAGTGGTAACGCATCCTACTACAACATTGACAGACACAAACCTCAGCGACAAACAGCATTAAAGGCGCGACTATTTTTACAACAAAAATAGATGCTGGGGAATTGTAATTTTATCTTCTAACTTTCACTTTTTCTTTTCTATGGTAAAGACCATAGACAGTTTCATCCTATGGATGTATATTTTCTCTTCTAATTAAATGCTACACCTTCTCCATGAGAAGGTGAGGATAGGCACTGTTAATCAGATTAACAGGCATTTACAGTCAAATAGTTAGCTAGTCTACACTCGGACGTAAAAATTGGTGACAATGACACCAAAATTTTTATCTCCCGGGGCCCCCAGTATATGGAAAACTGATGAGTGGGTAGTTGGGAGGTAACGAAAATGGTTCACTGAGTAGGTAGGTAGTTAATCTAACAATTATTAAATTCCTTTTATGTCAATAACTGGGTGGATGAAACCAATTGGTTGCTCACCAGAGTTATTCTCCACACTAGTATTTATATACTGTGTGAGAAGAGGGTGCTCGGTAATAGATATACATTACCGATCAACCAACCGGGGAAAAAACCAAGACAACGCTGGTGGAAAAAGCCCCGCGAAGAGGAGAACAAGGGAGAACGAAAACGAACAACGGGGCGAGAGGACGGAACTGGAGAAGGGACGAGAACAGACACCGAGGAAAGATCCCCACCAGCAAGTGCGCTCTCGACAATTATACAAGAAGAAAAGAGACTCTCTAATAACTAGCAGTAAGTGACTAATTGTGTTTTTAACCCAGGTTTACATAGATTCATTAAATTAAGCTGGGTCAGACAACTTAGGCCTACATTGTGGCCTAAGACCCAGCATCAACTCTAAGCTTAACAAAGGTGAAGGTAGATTGCCCTAACCTAGTTTGGTGAGGAATCCTACTGTGGACCTCAATTTATCTGCCCGCTCTGGACCATTTCCGGAATCTCTAGGCTGACCCCTACAGGGCTAGACTTAATCTACTCTATAGTTAGACTGGAGATATAAGGGGTGGGTTAATTGTGGACCAATTCAAACAGAGCATTTTTCGCAAAATCATGAGGATGAGTTAAGCAGGAATGCTCTGGCTAGAAAGCTTGCCAGAAGAATCCAAGAAACTTGGGAAGAATTATAAACAATGAATAATAGTGCAATGTCTCTTCCTGCTAATATTGAAAATGTAACTGGGACTGAGAATATAGTCAAATTATGGAAGGAATACTACAGTAAGTTATTCAACTCTGTACATAAGAACAATAATGTTAATTGTGATGCTTTCTATAGTCCAGATATAAGAGTTAGTGTATTTGAGACTAAACAGGCCATAAAATGTTTAGATTGTAACAAATCATGTGGTATTGATGATATTTCTGCTGAGCATCTGAAATTTAGTAGTGACAGATTAGTGCCTCTGTTAGTTTTATGCTTTACAGGTTTACTGATATATGGTGTTTTGTCGGATACAATGTTATCCGTTGTTTTGGTGCCAGTACTAAAAGATAAAAGGGGTAAAATCAACAGTAAAGATAACTATAGACCAATAGCCGTGGCCAGGATTATGTCTGTGTTTGAATATATACTCATTAATAGACTTGAATGTTACCTGTATTCTAGTGATAGCCAATTTGGTTTAAAAAAGAAACACAGTACTGATATGTGTGTATGCCTTGAAGGAAATGGTCTGCAAATACCAAACTCTAGATGCTAATGTATTTTTGTGTTTCCTGGATGCCTCTAAGGCATTTGATTGTGTTGATCATGACACATTATTCATGAAACTTGTAAATCGTAATATACCTGGTTACTTGGTCCATATATTAATAGTCTGGTATAATCACCAGACAATGATTGTAAGATGGGGTGGGGTTAATTCAGAACCATTCTTTGTGACCAATGGTGTCAGGCAGGGAGGGATATTATCCCCCTACTTATTCAATGTTTGTTTGGATAATCTATCTATTGTGCTGAATACCTGCAAAATAGGCTGCTATATTGGTACAATGATTGTTAATCATCTGATGTATGCAGATGATCTAGTTCTTTTTTCTCCATCTGTAAAATGGCTCAGCACACTTTTGAAGGTGTGTGAAAGGTATGGGAAGGATAACGACATAAAATATAATCTTGCTAAAAGTCATGTTATGATTATGAGGACCAAGGCCTACAAATATATAAAATTTCCTGAATTTCAATTGAATGGTATGGTGCTGTCAGAAGTAACCCCGACTAAGTATCTTGGCCACATACTAACTGATAGTCTTTCAGATGATTGTGAGATTCTAAGGCAATGTAGACAATTATATGCTCAGGGAAATACTTTGGTTAGAAAATTTCATATGTGTACATTCGCTGTTAAGTTGATTTTGTTCAAAACTTTTTGTACTCCAATGTATACAACTCATTTGTAATGGAACTACAGGATGTATAATTTGAAGAAGTTATATGTTGCACATAATAATATTTTTAGGAGTTTATTAAGGACTCTAAGATTTGTAAATGGTGCTGCTCCTAGTGTCACTATGCTCTTTGTCGTCAATAAGGTGACTAACTGGCGGCTTGGTGAGTCAGTCAATAAGATAATAATAGAAGCCATGGTTAGTGGACTGGTCTCCGATGTATTTTATAAATCTCAAATCTGGAAGCATTGGTGTAGGCAATTGTATGTTCATTATGCACAGTGATTCACTGGCCTAATTATTCAGTGCTCCAGACCTAACTTAACTAATCGTCATGGGCGTACAGTTGATCTAACGATTGGTTAGGTTAGGTCGTGATATTTTCGTTAGTTAGCCTTATAAAGCTAACTAAAGAAGGCTGGGGGTAGCTTTCTTTCATTGATCCTTATTTTTTCTCTGACACCTACCATTTTTTCAGAAAACTACGTTAAAATTTCACAAACTTATCAAAATTATACGGCTATTGGTTATTATTGTGACACGTGTTGCTTATTGATTGGTTATTCGAAATGTTGTGTTGTTCTTGATTGGTCTAAAGGTGGTCAGGTGATTTCACAGTGGCTGCCAAGTGGAAAATTGTCATTTTCTTTCATTGTTTCAGGTGCTCTGTTGATATTTCGTGTTAATGTACTTTTCTGCTGGATCTACTGTTTATTAACTTTTTTTGTCGAAAACATTCATTGCTTTCGCGTTTTAACTTCAATAATGTCTAGAAAATGTATAACCAGTGCCGATTTATTTTGTTATGTGTGTGTGTGGCGAACTAACATTGAAATCCCAAAACAAACAAACAAACAAACAAACAAACACTTTATTTCAGACTCAACAGGTACAAACATTATACAAGAGGTCCATAGAAAATTAAGAGATAGTTGTCTGGAGCACTAACTAAGTAGGCCAGTGAATCACTGTGCATAATGCATAATGCTTCCAGATTTGAGATTTATAAAATATATCGGAGACCAGTCCACTAACCATGGCTTCTATTATTATCTTATTGACTGACTCACCAAGCCGCGTGATTAATCTAAATACAAAATTGCGAATGACACTGGCACATTTAGTCACTTTATTGACTACAAACAGCATACTGACACTAGGAGCAGCACCATTTACAAATCTTGGAGTCCTTAATAAACTCCTAAAAATATTATTATATGCAACATATAATTTCCTCAAATTATACATCCTGTAGTTCCATTACAAATGAGCTGTATACATTGGAGTACAAAAAGTTTTGAAAAAAATCAACTTAACATCTAATGTGCACATATGAAATTTTCTAAACAAAGTATTTCCCTGATCATATAATTGTCTACATTGCCTTAGAATATCACAGTCATCTGAAAGACTATCAGTTAGTATGTGGCCAAGATACTTAGTCGGGGTTACTTCTGACAGTACCATACCATTCAATTGAAATTCAGGAAATTTTATATATTTGTAGGCCTGAGTGCAGGTTCTGCAACTTACAGGTATGGAACCTGCGCACAGGTTCCAGAGCCTACTGTATATACACGTAATAGCTACAGAACCTGCTAGACTCTAGCAAAGATTTCAAACTGTATGAACTGTCGGAATCATGTAGAAAGATTTTTGGCTTATGAAATAGGTTGGTACTACTAACTATAAAATATTGTAATCACAACAATTCTGATAAACATGATCAACAGGGCAATGAATTAGTTATATGATTAGTGAAAATCTGGATACAGTTAGTATTAGTGAGACTTGGATTAGTGAGGCAGCATTCAATGACACTAGAGCAGAGAGTTAAATACCTTGAACTTAACTTGAAGCGCCTCTGCCTCAAGGGTGCGCTACGCCCACGAAGTCCACTCGGCGCCTCCTGAGGCAGGGCCACGACGTATTCGCCACCTTTCTTTTCTCTTGCTCTTGCCATACGATTTGGTCCACTATTCAATTTGTCAGTTATACAATGTATATTTACCAGAGAATAGATAGGCAGAGGGGGAGGTTTGGTCTTATATATTAAGAATGATTTAACTGTTAGAAAATCTAGAAGAGGAAGAGCCATTGTTGTTCCAAGGCGATATGATGACTAAGCTGATTGATGCAGCATCTTGTATATATTAAGTTAAGGTGTATATATATATCCATCTCATAATTGTAAAGTTAGTGAAAAATTTACCTAATTTAGAGCTAGCATTTTTGGACTCTTGTGGCATCATTGTTTGGGCACTCTTGTGGCATCATTTTTTGGGAGGCAGTGGCGCGTCCTTTCTACTCGTTTGTTGAATGTGGCACTTGCAGGGCGTGGTCTTATAGAGAGCTCTCTTGCAATTCAGTTTGGTTGTTTAGATACAAGATTGTTGCATCGTGCAATGGTGCAGGTTGTGTTGTTGTTGCAAGGTTTAGAAAGAAGACCTTAAATGGTGCCCCTTTTGTTTTTTATCTTAATTTTATGCAACTGAGGCCTAAGGTAGGCCCACATCGAGTCAGCAACCCTGAAGTAGGACCTAATAGGACCTCCAAGTCCGTAAGTTTTAGTCTAGCTTAACTTGGGCTATGTGGCCCTTCAGAGCTTGGCCGTTCAGGGCTCAGCTGGGATTCTGAACCCAATAAAATAAAAATAACATGGTCCTTCGAAACCGGATTCTAGCCCAAGACTGAGTCAGTGACTATTTTTCGGCAAAGTTCTGATTGTGCAAATTGTACCCCAAATTAGGCCTGGACGGGTTGAACATAATTGAGTTAAGGTCACAGGGTAGAAAGTTTGGTCGCCCAATTGCGAAACTTGGCCACTCGTCTGTTGTTGTTTTGGGACTATATTTTTACCGGTTTGTTTAATTTTGGTTTTATTGTTCGTTGGCGAAGGTTGCAGACTTCAGTGCGCCAGTTACTTGGGTAGAAAATATTGGTCAGTACCCCAACCAAGCAATTCAGTTTATTTGAAAAAAGGCAAAATTTGAGTTTGATCAGTTTGGTTAAGTATTTTCGCCAATTCACATTATTTGGCATTGAGCCCAATTGTTGTTTGCATTGAAGATGAGTGCAGCTGAATTGAACAAGTTTAGAAAAAGGAGAAGCGCCTACAAAGGTCTAATTACAAAGGTCATTGCCACTATAAATTTTGCCATAGAGCAAGAGGATTTAATTTTAGTGAATGCACAGCTTTCCATATTAGAAACTAAAAAAAGTGCGCTAAGCGAAGTAAATGTTAAAATTGAGGCTCTTATAGAAGAGGATGAAATAGAAAACGACATAATTTAGTTTGAAGAGATTATTGTTGACATAATTAAAGCATACCACAGAGCAAAAGAGTTTAGCAGCTCAGTACAGTTAGAGACCAGGTCTAATAATCAGACACAGCCCTCAACAAATAGTGTTTGTGAAGTTAAGGTTAACAGATCTGCAGTTCAATTACCGAGGCTTGTACCTCAAAATATTTTCTGGGAGTATTCAGTAATGGCAAGGATTGGCAGACAGTTTTCAATCAGCAGTTCATTCTAGTCAAATGTTAAGTGCGGCGGAGAAGTTTAATTATTTACAGTCCCTCTTGGAAGGGGAAGCAGCAAAGACAACAGCAGGATTAGCATTAACAGAGGCTAATTATAATGTTGTTTGGGATATATTAAAGAAACGATTTGGTAAGCAACAGATCTTAATTAAAAGCCACCTCCGTGAACTTTTAGCTATACCTCCTGTTAATAATCACAATAGTGTCAAGGAGTTACGGCAGTTATATGATAAATTTGAAGTTAGAACTAGGTCCCTGGACAACTTAGGTGTAGGAATGGAAAGATATGGTGTAATGTTGGTTACTGTACTGGTGTCTAAATTTGCCTAGTTCAATTTTGCTTCAATTAAGTAGGGGACACTCTACAGAACATGTGTACAGCCCCCTTCAGCAGATGTTAAGCCTTTTAGGCACAGAATTAGCAAGACGAGAGGGAATTGAGTTTGCACATTGGGATGTTAAACAAGGGGACAAAGGCAGTAACAGCACCAAAGTTTTTACAGAAAGGAATAGCCCAGGCACAGTGTCAGCTCTACATGCATCATCTGAGAATAAATTAAAGGGAATTAAGGAATGCATATTTTGCGAAAGCAAAGGGAGTAAAAGTAAAGGGGGATTATTGCAAACAGCTGCAGCATTATTAATTGGGAATGATGGAGAAGCTACTGTAAGAGTGTTGTTTAATAGCGGTAGCCAGTGTTGCTTTATTAAAACCAGAATTTCCAGAAAATTGAAGTTTAAAGAACTTAAGAGGGAAAATTTAAGAATTTCTGGGTTTGGGGGTTCAGTTCAAAACCGAACCAAAGTTAAGAAGGTAGAAGTTCTGGTTAAGGGGTTGTTACCACAAAGTCCCACTATCAAGGTCCAAGCTGTAGAAATTGAGGAACTTTGTGCTCCAGTCACTACTTGTTTAGATATGGCATGTGTCCAAGAATTGCAAGTTAAAGGAATTAATTTGGGCAATAATAGGTTTGAAGGAACAGAAGATTTGCGCTGACTATTATTGGGACTTCATCACTAGTAACATTGTCCGCACATCTTAAGGTCCTGTAGCTATTGAAAGTAAGCTAGGCTGGATGTTACATGGTAGCTATTGCAATGAATTGGGAGGGTAAAGCTCTTTGGAAAGGCATTTGAAAGCTTTTTGGGAACTTGAATCCATTGGCCTAAAGGACAAACAGGAGAAGCAGGCGAGTACAGCGAACAGTGATGTTTTAGAGCAATTTGAAAAGGGTATTGGGTTTAGAGATGGTTACTACGAAGTTGGCCTCCCTTGAAAGGATTCTTGCAAACCCAACTCAAACTTTCAGCTAGCTAATAGGAGGTTGGAGACTTCATTGCACAGGCTAAGGAAAAATGAGGAGTTGTTAAATGAATACAATGAGGCCATCCAAACTATATAAAAGAGGGCTATGCTGAAAGGGTGCAAGGTGGGCTGGTGAACCAGGAGACACATTATCTGCCACACCATGCAGTGGTACGGCGAGACAAAACTACCACCAAACTGAGAGTAGTTTTTGATGGCTCAGCCACGGACAAAGGTGGTGTGTCCTTGAATGACTGTTTGGATGCTGGGCCAAATTTAAATGCAAATTTATTTTCCTTATTACTGAGATTCAGGTTTGGTAGAATAGCACTGACCGCAGATGTGAAGCAAGCCTTTTTGAGGATAAAGTTAAAACCAGAGGACAGAGATGCAGTAAGGTATCTGTGGGTGGATACGAAAGACTTGTTGGAAAATGAACTCAAGGTTCAAGCATATCCAGTAGAATGAAATCAGTGTTGTTTGGCCTCAGCTCTAGTCCATTTCTGTTTGCAGCTACGATGCAGTACCATTTTAAGAAATATTCTGAAGTCTCTCCGAATACTATTGAACACATAAGGAAAAATTTTTATGTTGATGATTTGCTGTGTTCAGTTGATAATACAGAAATGGCTAAAGAAATATTCATGGAGGCTAGAGCTATAATGAGAGAGGCTGGCATGGAGCTTAGAAAATGGCAGACAAATCATTCTCAGTTACAACAGTTTATGAGTCAGTCCTGTGTAGGACCTGATCAAAGCCTGGCACAAACCATTAATCCGTTAATCGTTAATTAACGAAGTTAACTTTTTCGTTAACGATTTAACTTTTAAGTTAACTTTGAAAATCATTATCGGACTAATTAACTTCCGTTACATTTAACTTCCGTTAACTCAAGTCCGTTAACCCAAAAAATTCATAAATAAACGTTTAAAAGTTTCTATTATTTTCAGTGCTGAGCAGGTGCGCAATTAATCCGCCACTGTTAATAGTGATGAACGAATTTCCATTTCCGCAGTGCAAAATCAGGCGATATATTTGTTTCCGCCGCCACAATTTGTGTCTTACCAAATATGGTAGTTATTTATGGCATTGGTTTGAGCAAAACATGGTCGACTGTAAAATCAGGCGGAAAGATTTGCCATTTGAGTTGAATGTTTCAACTTCTTTCAAGAAATATCACGAGCATTTTAAGGCACTTTCAATAATATATATGTAACAATTACAACAAATAACTACATTCGTTTCATTTGCAGTCTGTCTCTTGCGCAACATGTTTGTGCTAGTGAATATTTAAAAATAATCGTTGTCAAGTAAGTCATGTATATTTATAATATGTCTGTGAGTACCTTATTAGTAGTCTCCTTGATACATTTCAAGAACCATAAAACTGATCAGGTAAGATTTCAATTCTCATGTCACTTTGATGACATAAATTAAGTCAATTGATGTCTTACAATGGGAGCGTTTTCACCTTAACCCTTTATGTCCTGGCGGTACTTCTAGGTACCACATCTTTAAAATCTCCATAATTATTTTTCTACCCGGTTTTTCCAGGGTGAGGAAAAGCATGGAGGGTACAGTCGAGGAGGCCATGAAGCAGCAGTCCAACGAAGTGGGCAGCAACAGTGGAGGCAGCAACAACGAGGAGGAGGAGGAGGATGACTTCTTCAGTGCTGTCATCCAGACAAAAGAGAGCAGCAAAAGCCACAGGTCACTCAAGGGCAAGGCCCAGAACTTGGTCAAGACCTGGCTGGAGACCAACTCCAAGGACTTGCTGACAGATGCTGCCTTCTTGGGTGAGCAAGTGTTGGTGGACTTGTTCATCAAGTTCAACACAGCCATCCCCTCCAGTGCTGCAGTGGAGCGTTTGTTCTCTATGGGCAAGGACATCCTGAGGGCCAAGAGATCATCCCTGTCTGATGAAAACTTTGATATGCTAATTTTCATGAAGGGCAACATGCATCTCATGGACAAAATGGAGAACGAGAAGAAGAGGGAAAATTAAATTATATATATATTGTTTTTCATTTTTTTTATAATAAAAGTTAACGTTAACGGTTTATCGGTAACTTCCGTTACATGTTTAACGAATTAACGGATTAACGGTTAACGAAGTTAACTTTTTGGTTAACGGATTAGCGGTTAACGAAGTTAACTTTTTGGTTAATGGTGCCCACCACTGGACCTGATGCAGCAGAAAATATTGAGGATTCTGGTATTAAGGAGTTGTGGGCCATAAACACCAAGGTGATAGGCATTGTTTGGTAGCAAGGAGAGGATTTGTTTACCTTCATTTGGAAATTTTTAGTAGAACTTTCTGAGAATGAGACAAGGTGGACAGAACGTACAGCTCTTAGTTTGGCTTCAAATGTCTTTGATCCTTTTGGATTCCTGGCTCCATTTGTGATAAAGTAAAAAATTTGGTTTCAGAGCCTCTGGGAAATTGGACTTGGTTGGGACCAAGAGTTACCCGATTATATGGTGGTAAAGTGGAAATATTGGTTTAAAGAATTGGCACATCTTGGAGACACTGAAATCCCAAGATGGTACTTTGGAGAGTTGAACAATAGTCCAGACAATTTGGAGCGGCACATCTTTTGTGATGCAAGTGAGGAAACCTAAGCAACTTGCATTTATATAAGAGGCACATTCAAAGAGGAAGTAAGTTGCAGGTTGGTTGCTGCAAAGAGCAGAGTAGCACCTTTGAATAGGCTTTCTATTCCAAGGTTGGAATTGATCTGTGCAGGTATTGCTAGGCAGCTTGCAGTTACAGTGCAAAAGTCTTTGGCCCTTTAGGAAATTCCAAGCTATTATTGGACAGACAATAATTTGGCACTATAGTTTGGCACTGGTTAAGAAGCCAGGCAAGGAAATGGAAACCATTTGTTGCCAATAGGGTGGAGGAAATTCAAGCACACACAGATCCAAAGCAATGGAAGCATTGTCCAGGCACCCAAAACCCAGCTGATTTACCAACACGAGGAATTTCAGTGAAAGATCTTGCACAGTCAAGTTTGTGGTGGAATGGGCCAGAGTGGCTAAAACTTGGAAGTTAAAATTGGCCTTCTAATCAGCCTATTGTAGGAGAATGCTAGGCTGAAGAAGAATGGGTGAGTGAGATGAGAAAATGCACTGGGAACAGTCTTCAAGTTATGCAGCAGGACCCGATATTGAGGCTTGAGGACATTAGCAGTCTGAAAAGGTTGTTAAGAGTGATAGCATGGGTATATAGATTCACAAACAACATTAAGGGAGAAACAAGAAGGGAAGGAATTCTGAACAGTAAGGAGATTCAACAAGCCAGGCAATACTGGGTGGTATATGTGCAGAAGTAAAAATTTGGTGGAGAGAGAAAATTACTCACCAGCAGTCCATTACAGGTTCTACCAACACATTCTGCTCTCAGGGGTTTGGATGTGTTTTTGGATCAGGATTTATTGAAAGAAGGAGGTAGACTACGGTTCTCTGGGCCTCCAGAGGAGAAAAGACATCCAATTTTGCTACCTTCTGGTGGGGCACTTTGTGGAACTTTTGATCCTGGATACGCATCATAAGTTGTTGCATGCTGGAGTTAGAGAAGTGATAATAGAGATCAGACAACAGTTTTGGATTCCCAAAATTAGACAAGTAGTAAAAAAGGTCTTGCATAGATGTGTGGTTTGCAAGCGATGGAATGCAAAGCCTTATCATGTAAAGGTGGCTCCACTTCCAAAAGAATGGTGTGTCTATACTGCCCCATTTGATGTAGTGGGAGTAGACTTTGCAGGTCCAGTCTATGTGTATGAGCAAGGGGAGTCTAACAAAGGTTATATGCAGTGGCGGCTCGTGACTAAAAATTCTAGGGGTGCTGTCTCTAAGAATGGGTTGAAATAATTACTGAACTAAAAGGATGAGCATTGAGCAATGAATAAAAGTTTCAAACGTTATTGAAAAAGTTATTCAGTGAGTTCATCCTTATATTGTTCTTGATTATTTCAATTGTAAATAAAAAATTTAGGGGTACTGCAGTTCCGCAGTGCCTACCGAGGAGCCTCCACTGGTTATATGTCTTTTCCAGGGCCGGATTAACCATTAAGCAAAATAAGCCCGTGCTTAGGGCATCAAGGGAAGGGGGGCACCACAGAAATTTTCCATTGTCGGATTTACCATGGATTTATTATACTATTATAATCGCGGCTTATAGCCTATAAGCTGTTGAAAACTGAATTATATATATTCATATATAGTATTTATTTTTTTTCATTGTTTGAATTTGTAGTGAACAACAACCCTTTTGAGAGAATAAATATATTTCGTTGTAATCACACACTTTACGCTTTGCGTTATTATTTTGTTTATATCAAATCTTTGAGCGCCATATTAAAAATACATATAGATTAAATATTTTCGTGTGCTATAGGAAGTTATTCTGAACGTGTGATTTGTGCATATAATATTAAATATATATTTTACATAATCATTTGGTTGTTTTACAGAAAGATTTAGGTTTATAGAATTGTAATATAATTAATATTAAAATAAAAGAAACTATAAACTCTCTATATTGCTGTTGTATCAAGTGATGTTTATCACGGCCATTATAATAATAAGATATACTGACCTAAGTTAATTAGCGTTGAAGAAGTTTATCTGTTGCTCTCTCTTCTTCTCTAGGGTAAGTCTATGAAGTGTACTTTATTTGTATATATAACAATATTTTATCATACACGTATCTTTATTTTATAATTTATTTATCTATTGTCATAACAGTATAAAAGAATTTAGATTGTAATAACCAGAGTGAATAATTTGTAATGTATATATAACATCAAACGTAGTTAGGACAATTTAGGCCCTAAGCAAATGTTCATATTTCCTATAATTAAATATTGTGTTTTAAATAAATAAATAAATGTAAATATAAAATGTGGCTCGTTAATAGTGAAATGTTAATATTGATATTTTATAGATTGCGTATTATTAATTCTAATGTTAAGTATTTTTATTTATAGGTTTCGGTTCCTTCTTTCGGTTCCTTCTTTTGGTTCCTTCTTTCGATTTGATTTGTATTCAACATTTCGAGTTGATATTTCGGTTGAGTTATATTTAATTGCCACTTATATTTAAATTGCCACTTTGGTTGTGTACGGTTCCCATTTTGTCTTTCTGAGAATAAAAGAACAAAGCCAAGATTGTGATATGTGTAACTGTGTTGATTGCCACATAATATACAAATAAAATATTCTTTTTATTTCTGTATTTTACAGACCCCAAGAACCAAGATGAAACGTGTTCAGTTAAGTGGTGCACAAAAACGAAAACTATCAAAAGAGAAACAAGAGAAGACTTTGGATTTAGAGTCCAAGACTGCAAAGCTGACTGATTTCTTCACACAAGTTCCACGACCACAACGTCAACATGATATACCGATTCTGAATTAAAACCAATCTCCGTCATCAGAAGTGGACACAAATACCACTTTGATCACTTCAAAATCAAAATATGATGACGTTGGAATCACCGAGGTGTCACAAGCAGGTTCATCTACCACATGTCTCACTACTGATCTCACATATATATGGGGCACCAAAATCTTTTAAGTGCTTAGGGCCTCTAAAGGTCTTAATCCGGCCCTGGTCTTTTCACATGTGCTACCACCAGAGCAATCCATTTGGAGTTGGTAAGCAACTTAAATGGTGATGTATTTCTTTTGACCTTTAAAAGGTTTGTGAACAGAAGGGGTTTCCCAAATAAAATCATATCGGATAATGCAAAAACCTTCAAAAGGGCTGCAAAGAAATTCCAAGAAGTTTGGTCCTTGCTTAAAGAGGAGGGATTCCAATCCTACTTTTCACACTTGGGATATAGTGGGAGTTTATTGTTGAGAGAGCACTATGGTGGGGAGGATTTTGGGAAAGGCTAATGAGAAGTGTAAAGTGTCCATTAAAGAAACTTTTAGCTAATGCTCATTTGAGCAAAGAAGAATTCTGCATTGTTTTGTGTGAAGTAGAAGCAATGGTGAAAAGCAGGCCTATCACCTTTGTTTATAACAATGTGCAGGATGCAGAGCCATTGACACCAAATCATTTTCTTTGTGGTATACGATTAACATCAAGCCCCAGTTTGCCAGGAGACTTACGGCCTATCCAGAGCACTCAAGAAGAGTTAACCAGAAGGTTCAAGTACCTTGAAGAGTTACAAGATCAGTTATGGAAGAGGTGGCAGATGGAATACTTGCCAGAACTCAATTATTACCCATCAGGCAATGTAAAGGGCTCCAATGCAAATTGAATCAAGGTGGGAGAAGTGGTAATGATTGAGGATGAAAGACCAAGGCAATGCTGGAAGGTTGGCATAATTGAAGAGTTGTTTGTTGGCAAAGACAATTTAGTTAAGTCTGCACTGGTAAAGACTTCAGGAGGAAAATTAAAGAGACCTATACAAAAACTCTATGCTTTAGAAATCGGCAGAAAGGTAATGACAACAATGCCTCTTCGGTGGGGAGTGTTAGAAAATCTTGAAAGACGAAGAACCAGTGTTGTTCCAAGGCGATATGATGACTAAGCTGATTGATGCAGCATTGCTTGTATATATTAAGTTAAGGTATGTATATATATATATATATATATATATATATATATATAATATATATATATCCATCTCATAATTGTAAGGTTAGTGAAAAATTCACTTAATTTAGAGCTAGCATTTTTGGACTCTTGTGGCATCATTTTTTTGGGGCACTGGCGCTTCCTTTCTACTCGTTTGTTGAATGCGGCATTTACAGGGCGTGTCGGAGGATCGCGCAAGCCTTACTGACATCTGCAAGTGTCGTCCAGAATGGCACCAACTCCTTCTGAGCTGAGATCATCCATCCCCAGTCAGTAGGATCTGGGATCTCTTGATGAAGCCGCAGCGCCTGACCCCAAATGAAAGCTGCCTGAAGAATGGCTCGTCTCATATGTTGAAATAGAGCTGTCTGGTAGGTGGGATATTGTTGAGGGTTCTGCTCCCTTGTGAGAACATCTCTCTCCGGGCTTGGTTCACGGTAGCAGTTCCACAAGACTTACTGTAAAGTAGGACAATGAAACGTCCGATGGTGGTCCATAATTTCACTTTTTAAAATTTTTAATGGTCCAACATGCTAATGTTATGGGCATTGGTGCAAGAAACAACATGGTTACCAGTTTTTGTAGTTCTGGTAATATCAGACCCCACCCCCACCCCCAATTTATATTTCATAGTAAAAAACTGAGTAAAAACGACATCTTTTAAGCATTTTTTTAAGATTAATCATATTTAATCTTAAATAAAAGCATACATATTGCATATCAATTTATTTAGAAATCAACTTTGCACATTTTGGTGTATAAATTGATTACACTGGTATGCATATGAAATTGTTTTGTCTGCTGTGAGGGTTTTTTCAACTCATATTATATAATTCGACCATGCTGAATTCGAAAATGACATTGGTTTTCCTCAATCAGCTCAGGTTTTTTCTCTATTGGCCATTTATTATTTATAAGTCCAATTTTATCCCCAAATTTATTGATTTTTTTAGCTTAAACACTGTAGATACGAGTAATATAAGAACACTCGTGAAAAATGAAAACATTGTGTGAATAAATACTTTTATTCATACAATGAATATGGAAAAAAGTTTATTGAGGAAGGAATGAAGTTTTTTTGGCTTTCCGTCTGTGTTTTTCTTCGGGCACGTCTCGCTTCAAACACAGCAATAGTCCGCCAGCATATTGATATCCCAGTTTCCCTGGTACCTCTTTCATTATTTTGATATCTTGGTGAAATCGTTCACCCTGTTCCTCACTATAAACCCCGCAATTTTCAGGAAAATAGTCCAAGTGGGACCACAAAAAGTGCATTTTTATGGACATGCGCGACCCATGAGCTTTGAAAGCTTCCATCAAGTTTTCGACAACGGACTCGTATTCTGGACTTCTACGCTTGCCAAGAAAATCAGTGACAACTGATTTGAATGCCTGCCAGGCATTCTTCTCAGTTGGAGTCATTGCGTTTTCGAACTGAGTATCCTTGATCAAAGTTCGAATTTGAGGACCATCAAAAACCCCAGCATTTAGTTTAGCATCAGATATATGAGGAAATTTACTCTCGAGATATCGGAATGCTGAACCCTCCTTATTCATTGATTTGATGAAATTTTTCATCAAGCCCAGCTTAATATGAAGTGGTTGGAGCAAAATTTTTGTTGGTGGTACAAGGGGCACTGAAACGACATTATGCGACCCAGGTTCAAAATTCTCTCTGGATGCCCATTCACGCTGTGCATAGTGCTTCTCATCCGCTCGGCTATCCCATTTGCAGAGGAAACATGGGTATTTCGTGTATCCCCCTTGCATTCCCAATACAAATGCCATAATCTGAAAAAAAATGAAAATATTTAAAGAATTTAGAGAATTTGTTCTATCAGATAAAAAATCTATGCATTGGACTGTATCACTTCTGTGGGGAAGTTAAGTGTTCTTATACGCTCTCAAATAACCTTTGGAAAAACAACATAGTCAATAGCAATAGTTTACTTATGATATTAGTATTACCTTCAAATCTCCACAGATCCTCCAGTTATGTTGGTCGTATACGAGAGCATCCAGTAAAATTTTCATGTTATCGTAGCTCTCATTAAGTTGTACGGAATGTGCTACAGGGACTGATGCAACCCTATTCCCAATGTTGAGAAGTACTGCTTTCAAACTTCGTTTAGACGAGTCTATAAATAGCCTCCATTCTGATGCGTTATATGGCAGGCCCAAGGATTCGATTAGCCCCTCAACATTGCAGCAGTACACTAAGGAAGAGGTATTTTCGTGCACTGCAAAAACTTGCGGAATTCTTCCTCTCGTTTCCTATACCAGGAGAATGTTGTTCCCGGAGCCAGCAAGTTGTCCTCTCGAAGTCGTGAGCCCAAGATCTCGGCAGCTAATTTGGAAAGTCCTAAATCCCTGGTAAGATCATTAAGTTTGGCCTGGTTGAGAGGCCTCGGCTCATTTGAAGCGGTATTTTGAGGTATATACGACTGGGACTGGTCATTGGCTTTGGTCATTGATTCATCATCAGAATCATCGAAGTCCAGGGTTTGAGGTGGGTCGGGTATTGGAATTCCAGGACCATGGGGTACAGGTCTCATAGCAGAAGGAATGTCAGGGTATACAACAATGTGTTTATTCTTCTTGTTAACTCCTGAAAATAGAAACACAGAAACATGGATATAAAACTTGCATATGAAATAGAAGAAGCATTCAGACAGTGGCGGCTCGTGAGGGAAGGCTGCGGTCTGTAAGATATGAATAGGTCGATAGAGTCTGTATATTTTCTTTCTTTTTCATTCATATTGTCCCTTCGGGGACAATATGAATGAAAAGAAAGAAAATATACAATCATTGTATATGTAAATGTAACTTGTATAACAATATGTATGTGTAAATGTATTTTCTATAACAATATGTATATGTAAATGTATGATTACCATTATGGTGAATATTATGCTATATATGGTGAATATTACATTATGGTGAATATTATGTCAAGTTTCATACGAGGATTTCAAAATATTTAAGAAAAATAAATTTATAAGCCCACCTTGGAGGTTTGTCATGCAGAAATAGCAATCTGTCACGTGATCCTTTCCTTCTCTCCAAATCATGGGAATTCCAAAAGGCAAAGATTTCGCTCTGCCTTTGCTCCATCTTCTCAAATTTTCAATGCACGTCTTGCAGCACATATGAGGGGCGAAATTTTTGTCCTGGTCCCCTAGCTTAATTCCAAAGAATGCTCTATACATTGTCTTCACAAATTTAGTGATTTGGGACTGGTTATTTGGCATGGTAACCGTCCCACATATGTAGCAGAATCTATTGGGATCATTTTTACACGCTCTATTCATTATGAAATATTTTATCTATATGCCTGAAAAGTAAAAAAAGATATTATACAAGTGAAACAAGTGATGATAGATGTTACTGTTCCAATTCAGCTTTGACAAAATCACGAAGAATTCTATTTTACTTATGAGGCCATAGCCGGATAACCTGAGCTGATTGAGAAAAACGGATTGCAGATTCGAAATCAGCAGGAACAACTCTATAAGAATCACTTACAAAACCCTTGACAGCAAAATTGATGCATACCAGTGTAATTCTTTCTAATTGCTTTACTTCATCACACCTTACTCCATCAGCTAAAGGAACTTGTCCATTACGAGAAACCTTAGCAGAAGACCAAAAGAAAAGATTCTGACTTTGGTAATGAGTATGAAACACAAAAAACACAAAAACAGGAATACTTTCGAAAATAAAAAGGATATTTTTTGTAAAAATTTAGTATGCTATTGGATATATCGGCAGCAGATGCTATTGAAACAATAATGAAAGACAGAATGAGAACAACAAGAAACAAAAGCGAAGATATAAAATTCCTTGAAGATCAAAGAACTATTCGGAATATGTACGTCTCCAGCCTTGATAAGTCTTATGTAACTTATGTAACCCTGTCTGGATGGAGACAGGGAGCGTGTAAGATCCTAGAAGAAATGATTGGGACTCAATTACTGTGGCTAGCATGTAAACATCATCTATACGAGCGCATTTTGTACTCAGTCTATACAAGTCTCTTCGGAAGTACAACGTCCCCTGAAAATGAAATGTTTAAAAGCTTCAGATTAAATATTTGGCCAAAACTGGACAGAACACTACCAACAAAAACACTAAAATTTAAAAATCGCCAATTGAGAGCCAAAGTTTCTGAGGTAAAAGATTTTCTAAAAGATGTACTTAATTCAACCAGTTCACCTCTATTTCCCAGAGGCGACAACAGAGAATGTGCCGAGGTTGCTCTATTACTTCTTGGGGAAAACGTCTCAAACACTGGTGTGAGATGGGCTAAGCCTGGGGCAGTACACTATGCGAGGTGGATGCCATCTGTATTGTATCCAGCAAAGATTTGCGCATTCTCTGATCAAGCTGGGTATGATTCAAATATGATAGCAAAACTAGAGAGAATGTGCATATTCAACTGCCTCTACTATATAAAACCTTGGTTGCTTGCTTCCGTCGCCTGTGATGCACCTGTCAACGATTTAAATCTTTTTAATGAACTCATTGAATATAAAAATTATGATCACGATGTAGCATCCAGTGCTCTTAAGGGATTAAATGGTCAGCTATGGTATCTGACTGAGGAACTAGTACCACTTGCTTTGTTTTCCCGGCAAATTTCAAATGCTCAAAAAAGTCTGATTGCAAAGTCAATGAAGAAAGTCTGTCAAATCAACCCGCAACACTCTCCTCCCAAAGGTCAGCCAATCTTCCCAAAGCTAACAAATACAACTAAGCTGTGTCAGTTAGTTGGTAAGGGTTCTTCAATTGTTTTCCAATGCTTGGGTACTAGTGGTGACTGGCTAAATGAACCTGTTACTTCTTGGAAAAATTACAAATCTTTCCAAGTTATGGAGAACTTTGTCAAAAATATGAAAGTTGTGAATGATCCTGCCGAGAGAGCAATCAAGCTGATTGAAGATTTCAAAGACAGAATTGTTAATGATGAATCACAAAAACAATTTCTGGTAAAAGTTAAAGAGCAACATCGACGCCTTCTTCCAGACTTCAAGAAAAAATCTTTGGCTGAAATGTATAATTATGTTAAGTGAGTGTTTATTGTGTAATGTTATTCAGAAGTATTTATCTTTTTAATTAGACTTTGGTATAATTTTTTAATCATTATAAAAGGAATTAATTTTTGTTTAAAAATAAATGCAAACAAAAAAAAAACAATGGGGACCTGGAATCAGGTTTGTTCCCACTCGAAATATACTGTAGCTGGCTTGATAAGCTGGTCTAATTTCGAGCCCATCGACGCGAAGCTTCCTGGGATGATGCTTCAAGGTGGCGGTAACACCCCTAGAATATATAATTAATTAAAATAATACATTATTACCAAGAAAAAATAATATAGTCATATGTTTAGTCACAGAGAAGCGGAAAAACTTTCGTTTTCTCAGTCAAATTTTTAGGTCCTATATAAATTGGGGGGGGGGGGGTCTGATATTACCGGAACTCCAAAAACTGGTAACTATGTTGTTTCTTGCACCAATGCCCACAACATTGGCCCGTTGGACCATTAAAAATTTTAAAAAGTGAAATTATGGACCACCCTAACCTGCACAGGTACAGATTCCATGGTGAAGCAGTCGGGATCACGCAATATTGCGAGCAGGCTATCCGTCAGTTCCGGAAAGAGCTTCTACACTTCCCATGCTGTCTTCTTGCCAACTCCTACAAAGTGTAATGTAGTGTCCGAGCCTGTTAGTGCATGGAATAATGGAAGTGCAAGTCCCAACTCTGGGCCGAGCTGCGACGCTAGCACGTGAATGGGGAAACATTGGAAGTGTTTTCCAGTCCCATAACCAACCCATAGTTCAGACAATGACAGTTCAGGGAACGATGAGATTGCGACAACCACGACATCAATGTCCACTGTGCGGAGGTATACTTTGTTATGGCCGTGCTGAGCTGCATGTTTGAGGTGGAGGATCATCCTCGTGTCGGCTTCTTGATGGTTACACGGTTTCAGACCCTCCGTGTCACAGGGTAGTTGTGTGAGAACCTTTTCCTCTTGTGTTGTGATGAGTTTCACACCCAGGTCTTCCTCAGCTAACCGCTTACTCACGAGTGTGAAGAGTTCTGTTTTGTTCTCTACATTTTTTAGGATGGCACTCCACTCTTTTCGATTGATGGGAGTCTTGGAGTAAATTTGTTTCCTTCGACCATCTCCTCGATTCTCATGAGCTTGGTCTTTCAGGCTTCTCTCAGGGTAGATATCCCATATCCAGTCCATACAATCCACACAACCAGAGGCATGAGATCTTGCAAATGGAACTAGTTGCTTCTCCATATATTCACTGATCGTGCTCACGGTTTGGGCAGGTTGAATAAAATGGATTACAGCAGGACCATCGAAGATTTTCACTGGTGAATCTCCATCTGGTTTCATTGACCTTCTCGAAGCATTTCAGGAGATCGGACTTCGTACTAGTTCGCAAACGACCAGCAACAGCTAATGATGGTAGTTCTTTTTGGTTTTCATACATGAAAAACTCATGTATGAAATAGGAACAACTGAATGACCAAGGCTGAGTTGTGTTTGAGAGCTTGACCTTTTGCATCTTTCTGTTTGTCAGGTACTTTTTCGAACGTGTTCAGTCCTTTACGCTGGGTAGTTTCAGTGATGGCCTTTGAGCATCAATGAAGCGTGTCTTGACGAAATCACTGTACATGGCAAATCCGATCTCATGAGCATCTCTTAACGAGTTGGTCACACATGCATCCATGACCAATTTAGTGTCAAGGGTAGTAAGGTAAGAACTTGTGTTACTGAATGGGTTGCCATGCTCTTTTAGGACTCGCACCAGAGACTTCATGTCACTGTGAAAACAAATCTGGAGGCTCTGTGCCTCTTCGTGATGAGAGGAGGAGCTCGACGTGTGATGCCATGACATGAAGTCCTCATAAGTGGAGATGATGCCTGCGCGCTGAGGAGAAGCTATGCTGCTTGTCCTTGTGACACTGAATATACTTTTTCCTTTGATATGTGAAGAGCAGCAAGGGACACTTGGTGTGCATATCGAGTTCTTTTCACGTTAGAGGCACTCAACGTCGAATGAGCACGACCAGGTGATAGAACGTCTGCTTCAGCCAACGCATGATCCCACCCTGAGCCATCAAGCCATCAATGTGAAGCCCTCATTGGATTCGTTTTGTCAGACTATACAGTGGTTGGTCCATGCCAATGACAGGGGTTTGCCCTGGATTTAAAAAGTCGATTCCATCTTTTACAACCTCCATTGAATGTTTGATCATGGGTGGGGATTGCGCTTTCTCTACAAAGAGTAGTAAAATCCAAATCTCTGCACGAGGGCACACATTGTCTTTTTGAAAGCTAACGTTATGACATCTCCCACCTCAATTCTCTCCTTGTCCAGTATGTGAGACACATGGGCTAACCAGGCCACTTCCTTCACGATGGACTCTGGGATTCTGGACGCTCCTGGAACAACCGGGTCATTGCAAGGAGTCATGAAAATATCTGTGTTGGGTAGTTCAGTTTGGAGTACTACAGCATAAGAAGCTGGTAAAGTAAGATTTTTCCGATCACTGGGAGTATCAGCATTAACGGAACCGGTCCCAGACAATTGGTCCAATGACAGTTGGTCCAATGACGATTGGTCCAATGCCGATTGGTCCAATCAGACAATTCGTCCAAGTGACCATTTTTCCAACGACGATTCGTCCAATCGGGCGTTAAATGGAATGAAGTTAAATGAAATTTAGAAAAAAACTTTATTTACAGAAATTTATACAATAATTATTTGAAATTACTTTGTTATTTATAAAGCATACTATAGCTAAAGGCTACATATTACTTTGTTTATTTATAAAACATACTATAGCTAAAAGCTACATATTAAACTAAAAGCATAAAGCATACTTATTAACTAAGAGAAAAATGCAGTATCAGGTATTCAGTATCAGATTAAAGCCTATGGTGGTAATGCTAATATATTTAGTAAGAGACAACCTTGGTTTTCTACTACAGACAGATTTGTTAATTATGGCGAGTTAATATTTGGAAATACTGGTGGTGTACAGAAGTATAATAATACTAATCCTTCTTTTTATTTGAAACAAACTTATTATATTGCTTTCAAAGGTTTTATTGGTATGCAATAAATGAAAAATGTTTATAATGTCGTATTTACCCTTTACATTAGTTTGGTCCTTGTTCCGGCTGCCCAGGCATGGTGGATACAGTTCCTCCACACACTTATCCCATTGTATAATTTAGGTCTCGGGGGTATGGGGACGGAGACCCCGTATAGACCACGTACCTCTACATTACGGGCCATAGGGTTTTTCCTTTCCTCTTTCGGATAACACTATTTCGCACACACGACGCTTCATGGGTTTCACAAAAGCAGTTGTAAAGGGAAAAGAGATGTGACTCTCATGAAATCTAACACAGTAATGTTGTAAGTCGAACCCCAACATTTCCACGTAAACTATTGGTTTTAAGCTATACTCGTCGTTGTATACGCTACCAGTTGGACCAATCGGTATTGGACCAATCGTCATTGGACCAATCGTACCAAATGCAACGGAACAGAGGTCACGCTTGACTCCCTCGTTAGAAGTGCTCAGATGATTTGTTAGGGATATTGTTATAAAATCTAGAAGAGGAAAAGCCATTGTTGTTCCAAGGCGATATGATGACTAAGCTGATTGATGCAGCATTGCTTGTATATATTAAGTTAAGGTGTGTATATACCCATCTCATAATTGTAAGGTTAGTGAAAAATTAACTTAATTTAGAGCTAGCATTTTGGACTCTTGTGGCATCATTGTTTTTGGGCAATGGCGCGTGCTTTCTACTCGTTTGTTAAATGTGGCACTTACAGGACGTGGTCTTATAGAGAGCTCTCTTGCAATTAAGTTTAGTTGTTTAGATACAAGATTGTTGCATCGCGCAATGGTGCAGGGTGTTGTTGTTGCAAGGTTTACAAAGAAGACCATAAATAGTGCCCCTTTTGTTTTTTATCCTAATTTTATGCAACTGAGGCCTAAGGTAGGTTGGCCGTTCAAGGCTCAGCTGGGATTCTGAACCCAACCAAATAAAATAAAATAACATGGTCCTTCGAACCGGATTCTAGCCCAAGACTGAGTCAGTGACTATTTTTCGGCAAAATTCTGATTATGCAAATTGTAGCCCAAGTTAGGCCTAGACGGGTTAAGCATAATTGAGTTAAGGTCCCAGGGTAGAAAGTTTGGTCGCCCAATTGCGAAACTTGGCCGCTACTTTGTCGTTGTTTTGGGCCTACATTTTTACCGGTTTGGTTAATGTTGGTTTATTGTTTGTTGTTGTTGTTGTTGTTGTTTAGCCGATCAGCCCACCCTGATCGAGCAAGCCGGCGGCACGCAGGTAACCGATCGCCCTCTCCGGAGTGGACCAGAGGTTCAGCGCACTAGTGATGTTGTGTTGTGTTCGTTGTTGTGCTAGAGCGGTACAGTCCGTCATAATGTGTTCAATTGTTTGTGGTGTGTCTTGGCACAGGTGGCAGGTGTCGTCTATGGAGTTGTCTAGTCTGTGTTTATATGTCCGTAAGTTTGGGTGATGTCCACATCGGAATCGTGCTAAGTTAACTCGATCCGATCTGCTCAGGCTGATCTCTGACCTGTTAATGGGTGGCGGCTTCGCACCTAGGACCGCATTCGGACCGAGTCGTGTCAGTGCTTTGTGGGTTAGATGTGTGCGTATGTGTTTTCTGTACTGTGTGATGTCTGTGGGGCGTGGTATGGAATGGAGTATTTCGTTATAATATCTCTCTGGTGTTACCTTAATGGTGCGAGGTGTTGGTGCATGATTGTACATGTAGTGGCAAGGGTGTTGTGGGTTAGTTGTCGCTGCTGCCATGAATTGTGTTCCCCTCATGTCTAAATGTTCCCTAACTTTTAGTATTTTTGTTTCTGTGTGCAGGTGTTCTATTGGTGTTGTTTGAGTGCATCCTGTAATGATACGAAGTGCGTTGTTTTGTATTGTTTGTAAGGTGTTTATGTGTGTGTTTGAGATAATGGGTGCCCAGCATGGGCTAGCATAGTCCATAACTGAGCGAATATATTGTTTGTATATGAGTGATGTTGTTTCCTGCTGGTGTCCAAAGTTTGTGCCTGTTAGTACCCTAAGCGTGTTAAGTCTTGACGTACATTTGGTTTTAATGTCCTGAATGTGGTTTGCAAAAGATAATGATGTGTTGTATGTGACACCAAGTATTTTGGTTCTGTGAGTGTGTGGAATGTTGATGTTGTTTAGTGTAAGCTGTGGAATTACCTGGTGTTCTTTTGTGTTGCTTGTAAGCAAGGTGATGGTTGATTTTGTGGGCGCTACTTTGAGTCTATTGTGTGTGAGCCAGTCTTGTATACTGTTTATGTATGTTTGTAGGTTATTTGTAGCGGTGTCGATGTTGTTGTGGGTGGATGTTAGAGTGATATCATCTGCATATGATGATAAGGTAAGCTTGTTATCTATGGGTGTTGGAATGTCATGCATGTATAAGTTGAAGAGTGTTGGTCAGTACTCCAACCAAGCAATTCACTTTATTTGAAAAAAGGCAAAATTTGAGTTTGATCAGTTTGGTTAAGCATTTTCGCCAATTCACCTTACCTGGCATTGAGCCCAGTTGTTGTTTGCATTGAAGATGAGTGCAGCTGAATTGAACAAGTTCAGAAAAAGGAGAAGCGCCTACAAAGGTCTAATTACAAAGGTCATTGCCACTATAGATTCTGCCATAGAGCAAGAGGATTTAAGCTTAGTGACTGCGCAGCTTTCCATATTAGAAACTAAAAAGGTTGCGTTAAGCGAAGTAAATGTTAAAATTGAGGCTTTTATAGAAGAGGATGAAATAGAAAATGACATAATTTACTTCGAAGAGATTATTGATGACATAATTAAAGCATGTCACAGAGCAAGAGAGTTTAGCAGCTCAGTACAGTTAGAGACCAGGTCTACTAATGAAACACAGCCCTCAACAAACGGCGTTTGTGAAGTTAAGGTTAACAGATCTGCAATTCAATTACCGAGGCTTGTACTCAAAACATTTTCTGGGAGCAGAGGCGGATTTAGGTTTCCTGGCGCCAAGGACCATTCTGATTTAGCCGCCCTTCGGACACTTACGAAGTTACCATTTAGCAATAAATAGTTATTTGATATAAGGATTTTCAGTAAAATGCAGTCACATGGTGTAAGCATTTACTCTAGCAAAATATATCTTAATATATAAGATTATAAGATATTTTTATATCAATCATTATATATATATATATATATATATATATATATATATACACAGTGGTGTAGTGCTAAAAAAGAAGTGAGGGAACGCATTTTGAAAGTGCTACTCAGATGCGGGGGGGGGGACAATGGCGAGCGCGGCGAGCCCATACAGCTGGGGGTCCCGGGGCACTGTAAGCCCCCCGGGAAATCTTTTGAAATCTGACCAATTTCAGGGATATTTTGAGGTCATATGCACTGGATATTAGGATATATTCCAAGGTTGAAGATGCAGTATTTCCAGTGTCACTAGATATACGACATCCAGTACGATCAATAAAAATAGCTAACAACTGGAATGATTAACTAAAAAAAGTTAACAACTGGTACGCCGTGGTGACTGTTTCACCAGATCTTTATAGGCTAGCATTGCCTCAGTCGAAGCTAAAAGAAATGAAGCAGTTAATGATTCTTTCTCATATTTCTTCTAGGGGTGGGAATTAAAATTTCATGACGTTAGAGATTTGTAAGTTCGGATTTATTTGAAATAGTGAGGGAACGCCGTTCCGTCTACCAAAAAAAGTAAGGGAACGCCGTTCCCACGTGTTCCCACAGCACTACACCACTGTGTGTATATATATATATATATATATATATATATATATAGCGGATCGACAAGAAATAGACCAACAGATAGACAGAAATCCTGTCCTTCCACGCTATCATCAAAGAGTCTTGGAAGACACACGTGGACACAGATTCAGAACAATGAACGTCTTGTCTTCCCAAAGGGCGCGAACGCAAACCTTTATCAACGAAAGGACGCGCTCACAAGGCGTCTTAAGATTTGGCGCGAAGTCCTACGTCACAGGAACTACGTATAAAAGCGAGCTTCCACTCACTCGTACTCACATTATCGAACGTGAGCAACACGTACACCAACCGCCTTCCGGCCCCCTCCGGCCGGAGGCGCGGCCGCTATTTCCTTCAAGGCCTACAATTTATCATCAAGTAAGATCTACAGACCGCCTGCAGAAGCAATCCTTCGAGGCCCAACCGGAATCGTTTCGGGCCTGCGGTTTGTCGGGTCGGCCTTCAAGTTTCTCCACATTCCTCGAGATATATTCAGCACCACGGGCCTACGCCTGCAAGATCATAAAACCATCCTGCACCTCGAGAAGTAACATCACCTCAGGCTTCCGAACGAAGCCTACATCCATCATCTCAAGAGGCTTAACGGACAACGACAACTCGAATCTGCGTTAAATGATTCGTCTTCAACCCGCCTTCAACAAGGTTACATCGTCCTAAGATAAGTACCTCCTATTCTAAGTACTCTTGTGAAGCCTACATTAGCCTACCGCCGAACAGTAGGCTATACTCCCAAAGTGTGTAATCAAGCGTTCCAACTGACTCTCGTGAAAGAACGCAGTAGGCCGTCATCCAATTCAAGTGTCATTTCAATACCGTAATTCCGCGTATCATCCGTCATTATGTTCAATTCATATATTTGTGTGTTAACTAAATATTCTCTTGACGTAATCATTTAACATCACATAATGTTCTTATATATAAATGATATTTGTGCAAGCATTTCAATCCATTATTATTAGGCCGCATCAATTATTCTATGTGCATCCATGCAATTATTTAGCCTACTTAATCAGTGTCAAGTATTCTATTCAATGTACCAAACGCACGTGCATTCTTTATATCATTTACTAGGCCCATTCAATGTTCCATGTCGCATGCCATTTACATACCATCAATGAGTACTGTACATTATTTATTACGTGTCAATTAAGCTATTAACATTTCATCTTATTAGCTAAGTCTATGTCATAAGCATAACGTAAAACTATCAATTAATTACTGTCAATTCTTTGTTATATCACAGTGAATAAATAACGGCTTTATTTTCATAATAAAATACAAAACTGAGGTGTCTTTTATAACATTAACATTAATTTGCTTGGGTGTAATCCAAGCTGGTGACCCTCGCTGCCATTTCGGTCACTTCCAATAGTATGGTGGATCTAATTAAATAACCACTTATTCCAATCGGTGATACTGTATGACATCATAAATTATTAACCCAGCCTTTTCATTAATAAGCAATCAGTCATTGCATTAATTAATCATTGCATACAATTAAATCATTATCACCTTAAACGGCTAAAAACTAGGTCCACTATATATATATATATATATATATATATATATATATATATATATATATATATGTGTGTGTGTGTGTGTGTGTGTGTGTGTGTGTGTGTGTGTGTGTGTGTGAACAGAAATGCATTGTAGGTTATCTTTACGATCTTTATGTTTAGTTACGAAATCGACCGTTGTAGAATACTCAAAGCAGTTTCGGCCGAGATTGCTGAACAGCGAAGGAGTCAATAAGATCTATATAGCTAAGAGCTCTCGTGAGTTCCAATTCAATACTAATGATAGCTAAAGAGTTGGGACGATTTTCTGACATCACTGACCGTAGGTAGTTCTTTAGTCGTCGCAGTACAGAAAAAGATCTTTCGGTAGAACAGTTGGAAGCCGGAGTAAGCCTACATTGAAAGATCCTGAGCGCAATATCGACATATGGGTAAACTTCTTTTAATCCTTTTGCTTGGATCATCTAACTCATCTCAAGAATGCTCGTAGGAGTTTTCTCCAAATTCAGAAGAAACCCACGGAAATGAAGACACTCATTAACAAATGCTTCCGCCAAGTCATCCTTGTAAAATCCCCAAACATAATAGCATTGGCAGTTATATCTGTCGGATTCAAGGTGGTGACTTTTGTAAAAAATACAAACCGTGCATGGAGGTTTTCATACACATCTTTGCGACGGTTTAATTCTGACAATAATCTGTCAAGTACCACAGGGTAAGTATTAATGAAGTAGTTCCTCCGTTCATCTAATTCCACCTCGCCTTCGCGAGTTTCGTCGACTCGAAGTTTTCTTTTCTTTTTTCTTTTCATTGTAACTTCATATTCGCGGATAGATGATTTCTTAATTGCTGCTGCTTCATAAAAGTCAAAGTTGTTCTCGCATCTTTTACATAGAATGTCAATGATGCATACAG
This sequence comes from Bathynomus jamesi, assembly GCA_023014485.1. NCBI lineage: Eukaryota > Metazoa > Arthropoda > Malacostraca > Isopoda > Cirolanidae > Bathynomus > Bathynomus jamesi. Next base: position 173,233 of record JAJOZX010000486.1, read on the forward strand.
TTCTGCTACGACACCAAGCTAATGTTAACTGCTTGGAGCTGTTTACTAGTAGCATTAAACTATTCCAGAATGTCACCCCACATTAAAGAAAGAATTGTAGTCTCAAGGCGTTGCAGTTGATTGAGGTAGCCTGATGCTTCACTGCGTGTGCAAGACTTTTCTGATTCATCTTCTTCAATGGACGTAAGTTCTTCTATAACCTCTTCCCAGTCTTTACTGAGACTCCTATACGCTTCTTCACGGGCTGACCATCGAGTGTCTGATAAGCTCTTTAGCGTTACAGTTTCAGATTTGGTGAAATGATTTTGTAGTATTTCCCAACGGTGAGTGGAGGCAGTGAAGAACACGTAAAGATTTTGGAGAAGTGCGAAAAAATCAATGGCTTCCTTACAGCAACTTGCTGCACACTGTCCAATCAAATTTAATGAGTGTGCAGAGCAGGGTACGTAAACTGCTACTGGGGACACTTCTTTTATTCTGGCTTGCAAGCCGAGTAAGTCCTTGACATGTTGGGAGCGTTATCATACGACTGTCCTCTGTAGTTTGCAATGTTGAGATCATGCATTTTTAATATGCTGGAAACTGAGTTGAAAAGCTGCTCTGATTTGTGGCCTATGCTGGGAAGGGATGCCAAAAATCACTCTCCAGGATGCCCATCTTCTTTTACGTATCTCAGAATAACTGCAAGTTCATCATCATATGATATGTCCGGGGTGGAGTCCATAATAATGGAATAGTACTTCACACATTTCACTTCCTCAGTTATTTGTTTGGTAACTTTGTCAGCCATTAATTTGATGAATTGCTCACATCTAAACGAAGACAAGTATGAGGTATGAACTTTTCCTGTATTTTTGTATTTTGCAATATGTTCCGCCAGAAAAGGGTCAAATTCAGCAATAAGTTCCAAAGCCATTATAAAGTTTCCACTGTGGACATAAACAAATTTGTGGCCCCTAAAAGGTAAACCATGAGATGCCAGTGACCGGACCACTGCAACAACTCGTTCTAAAACATTTCTCCAATACTTCTTCTCCTCATCAATTTGATAAAAAAGTTGTCTGTCAATTCTTCCGAGAGTTCAACTTCTCATTTTCATAGCTAACACATATGACTTATGTTCAGAGGAATTTTCATGGCTTGTTACTGCTTCACTGCCATGCTTCCAGTCATCAAATCCTTCCTTACCAATTTTAGTAGTTCCACCAAATAACTGACATTGAACGCAGAAAATTAAGCCTGTGCTCTCCGAATACATTAACTATGTTTTCTTCACCTCTCCGTTGACAAGCTGTGTTTCAAATAAGGTTTTACAAAAATATCTGAATCGTTCACCAAAACGTCTCTTTGATTGAGAAAAGTTCATGTTTTCTAGGTCCTGATTTATGCCATGCTCTGACACATAATGACGTGTAGCATCATTAACTTCCCATAATGCTGAGTCTTGTCCAATGGAAGTATTGCTGGAGGTAGTTGTGATGCTACCTACATCACAAGACTTAGCATAGGGTAGGCAGGATTCTTGAACTTCTCTACCAGATGATCTATAATTACTAGGACCTTCATTAACATTTTGATCTTCTTGGAAACTCCTAATCTCGGTACATTCTAATTCTTTTAAAAGAACATTCGGATTTGCTTCAACATTTTTGCTCTTTATATCAGAGTTCTTGAAGAAAGTATCAATTTTCACAGTTTTGTCAATGACATCTCGTTGTTTTTCAGCTTTCTCCAGAGCTCTCTTCTTATACTCAGCCGCTTAGTCTTTTTCTCCCATCACTCATCTGAAAAAAGAAATACATCTGAAATTAATTAAAAATATAAATAATATATTTTAAAATAGAAATATATTATTAAAATTAATAAAATATATTATAATTATATATTTAAAAGAAATAGCTCAGCCTGGCTGAGTAGGTCTCTAACAGCTAACTACTGTACATAATTATAGGCAGTTAAGTTAACATAAAAAATTTAAAATTGTCTTAAAAACTGCCTTCTTCTTACCTTGTATAAATACCCTTACTGTACTAAATTGAGATAAACACAATCTTGTCTTTAAATTTTAAATGTTGTCCAGTTTCAAAGTTCAAAGTTGCAAAATAGAAAAAATATAAATTCAATTTTATAGAGAAAACCTTAAACAAAATAATTGGCCAATTTTTGGCTTGATACTCTGTAAAATGTAAACAATAAATCTGAAATAAAATAATTAGCTTTAAAATAAAGATATTATTAAAATTAATAAAATATATTAAGGCCAAGGACCAACTTGAAATCGACTTCGTTCAAACGGAATGAGATTTTTTTTTAAGTGGTACTAACTTTTCTCCGTTTTTTTAGCTAAAAAAATACCAGAAATTTTGGATTTTTTCTCTACCTAAAAAGTGCTTTCTTGTTACCTTTGTTGCTACGACTTTTCCTCCAGAATTTTACTGCCCTCAAAATTTTGCCGCCCACTAAAATTTGCCGCCCTGGGCCATGGCCCATTTGGCCCATATGTAAATACGCACCTGACTCGGCCACAGCTGTTTCCCCTACCTGTCTCGTATCCCCACGTCCGAACGCCTCCAGTCCATACTCGCCGAAGGCCCCCATTTCTCAGCGGAAGCGATTTTCTCATATCTCACCCGCTCTCAACTACTTCACCGCATCTAAATTCATACCCACCCCCCCTCTTCCCATATATCCAATAACTGAACCTTTTCATTCCCTCAGTCCAATACTCCCATCCCAGCGACACTACCCACCCTCTGTCTCGCTGAGATATGTACCACTCTAGGTGCGAATCGGCGGTTAAGCAACTAAAATATATATATATATATATATATATTCCGGAATGCGCCTCGGTGATGTAGTGGTTAGCGTCGCTGATTACGAATCCATCGGCCCCGGGTTCGAGACCCGACGGCAGCCGACGCGCAGCAAAACCCAGCTGTTCATCCTTCCACACAATAAAAAAAGAAAGTGGTTGGTAGATAAATGGGTACCCTAGGTGGCCTAGTGGTTAAGACGCTGGCACGTTAAACTGTAGGTCTAAGGTGGAGTGAAAAGCTTGAACTTCGTCAGAATGAACAATTCGGGCAGAAGCTAACCAAAGGTTGTGTGTGTGTGTGTATATATATATATATATATATATGATGTGTGTGTAATTTTACTTTACACCGAAGCGTAGAGTATGTCACAAAATTAACATAAGTTTCATTACTTGTAAAAACTCGGAATGATATATTTAATTTAAAATCTATGTTCAGTTTTTCTTGAAAATCGAAAGTGGTTTGGGTTTTTTGTTTAAGTGTTTATTTTTTCTTTTTAGGGAATGAAAAGTAAAGCACGAGATCATTATAAATGCAAAAACTTCACTTTCCTCTACGTGAAGGTCAAAATATGATAATTAAAACCCACTAGATCTAATAGACAGAGTTTATTTCCACAACAGTGGGTTTTAATTAACGAGATCATTAATATACCATTCTAATTTCTACATTTGAGCAAAATATTTACGGTGTAAACTTTTGCACAAATTCGGTCGACCCATTCGTCTTGACTGTTTTCAACTTAAAAAAGTAACCAATCGATAAAATATCGAAATTTTAGTCAACAAAATGAGGTTTTACTTCAGTTTCAATAATTTTTATGAACTTTAAACGTGAAAATATAGCCGTATTCCATTTATATTCTTAAGAGGTATAACTCAATTTGAAGTATTGTAGAACGCACAGTAATACAATACTGTATATTAATGTCAGCCAAATTGTTAGTAGGATTAAGCAACAAAATATTAAGAGAGATTCTAAATTCTCTTGACTCTTCGGGCCCTTCAGAATTTCGTTTTCGCAGGTAACTGAACTTTGCCACTGTGTGTAATAAATTAAGTATTTATTCCATATTGGTTTGCAGAAATTTGCTTTACATTCATGAAATCAGAATCCCGTTATTATTCATAGAATTTCAAGTAGATTAAATTCAAATAGTCTGAGACAAGCGGTAGCTCGCTATCGCTCGCGACCGTTGTACAACTTGGCCCTCCGGGCGGGTAGCACTGTGATCCAGCTACAAAATTTTAAAAAACGCCATTACCCCCATTACCCCCACCCCTATCCCTATTACCCCATCCCCACTCCCACTCCCCCATTACCCCCACACACAAAAGTAAAAAACGCCATTACCCCCATTACCCTCACCCTTCTCCCACCCCTATTTAGAATAGAGTTTGGAAGGAGCCCGAATGAGAATTATGTAAAGAAGAGAAAGTTGTTCTGGAAGGAAGTGCGAAAGTGCAGGAATGAAACTAAGTTTGAGTAGATGAAAATGGAAGAATGCTCACAGCGGATGCGGATCTATGGAATAGATGCAAGGAGTATGGAAGAAATGAGAGGAGTGCAGTTTTAATGAAACACTCTACTAGCAGAGAACAAACAGATCTTTACAAGAATTAGTAAGAATTGGTAAAATAATTGTAATAAAGGTGTACCAGATTCATTTAATCTGCTAGAGAAGTTTTGGTCCTGGAAGCACACTCTTGGTTATCAGGCTTCATTGCTGGAGACACTTTTTTACATTATGCGAGAGGTTATGATGCATGTGTCAGAGCGCATGAGCAAATGGGAATGTGCCTGAAGACTGGAAGAAAGCAGTAATGGTTCACCTGTACAAAATGAAAGGTGAAAGGAGTGAATGTGAGAATTACAGAGGTGTAAGTCTGTTCAGTGTAGTTGGGAAGGTGTATAGTAGGAGAGTAATAGTTTGTGATATAACAGAATGCTTGGTAAGTGATGAGCAAGGAGGGTTCCAAGGTGGAAGAGGTTGTAGGATCAAGTATTTGCAGCGAGATAAGTGACTGAGAAAGCGTGTATAAAGGAATTGCAAGGTGTACATGACTCGTTTTGGATCTTTAGAAAGGGCATGATAGTGAATAGAGAAGCAGTGTGGAAGGTTTTGAATATATATGGGATTGATGGTAGAGTCATGAATGTGGTGAAGTAGGTTGAAATGGTGGAGGTTTGTTAGAAGTATGCAAGTTCGGGACTGCCTGTTTTATTTTTGAGATCTAGTAGCATCACCACCAGTGTGACCAGATCTAGTATTTTTATTACTATGTTAGTAAATTTTCATGAAAATTTGATTAGTTAGTATTTTAAATAGTAATTCTGGATATTTAGTAATTTTTTAGTAAATTCTGAATGTTTACCAGTAAATATTTAGTATTTTATTTTTATAGAAGTTGAGAAAAAATCATGATACTCTCAATTAGTTTAAAATAACGAAAATTATGAATAATGAAAATATGCTGCATCAGTCATTGTTTATGCGAGTCGGTTGTCAGTAAATGATTGTTTGTTAATTGATGCTGGTGATTTATGTAAATTATATACTAGTGACCAAACTTTTAAATTTACATAATTATTACTAATCTGTGAATATCATATTAAAAATCCTGCCATTTTAATTGACAGCTTTAGGGGAGAAATTAATAAAACGTCAAAAATATCCTCATTTATGTAGCTTAATTAAAAGCCTACTATCAATCCATGTAGCCAATGCTGAGCGGATATTTTCGCAGGTGTCTTTAATAAAAACAAATCATAGAAACACTAACTTCAATCCTACAGAAGAAATGGTAAAATTATGTAATAACGAAATGTATAAAAATGACTGAAACGGAATAAACTTTCTGTATATATATATATATATATATATATATATATCGTAAAGAACGACGCTTGTATAGGAGAACATTCCGCGCAAGATGAGAAGAGAACGAACAAATGAAAAAATGAGGTAACCACCCGGGTTCGATTCCCGGGTGGTTACCTCATTTTTTCATTCTCTTCTCATCTTGCGCGGAATGTTCTCCTATACAAGCGTCGTTCTTTACGTTATTTATACTGCGTGTTCTTCGCAGTTGAAATGTGTGTATATATATATATATATATATATATATATATATTCAGTATCTTTTTAGTATTTTTATGTAATGATTTAGTAAATGCTAGTAATATATGGAGATTTCTTTAGTATGTTCCTTCTGAAAAAAATGGTCGCACTGATCACCACGCACATCGTATGAAACGCCGCAGGTATGGAGTTTTGCCTTGTGCGGGGACGCTGGTCCACCAGGACGACTGTGTGGATTGATGCGTGCGTTTCACTTTCTGCCGTTTCTCCTTTTCATTATCTTCTGTACTTTACATTAGTTGTTCCAGCGTTCGGATCTTTTCCGTTTGACTGCCGCCATTGAAACAATTAAACTTTTTGTATTTTAACTGAAATGTCTTGATACAAAATAAGTTACTTTATAAAAAAGCTTTTCTTGATTTCCCCTTCAAATTTTCTTATAAACAATTTTAATTACTTTCAAGATCCATGCTTAATTTTTAAGTTTTAATCGTGTACTCAGAAAAATAAGGGGATCACCTGAATGAAGATCAGGGCCTCCAGCCTTCTTTAGTTAGCTTTATAAGGCTAACTAACAAAAATATCACGACCTAACCTAACCAATCGTCAAGGTCGTACAGTTGACCTAACGATTGGTTACGTTAGGTCGTGATATTTTCGTTAGTTAGCCTTATACGGCTAAGTAAAGAAGGCTGGGGGCACTCACCTCTTATGTTTCAATGGCGGCAGTCAAACGGAAAAGATCCCAGCGTTCTCACCAAAAATCTTTTGGAAATAAGACTTAATATATGCTTGTATTTACAATCGTGTTGCGTTCCCCTTTGCAATATGTAAAGCCGACACGTTTTAGCATTGATAAGCTTTTTGTTCTCTATGTACTGCAGCCTGTTCTTTCATGGCTTTGACGAGGCCTTCCCTGGGTGTAGGCTTTGGTTGACACTAAGGACTTAGCATGTACCCTACATGGTCCATTGGATTCGTATTCAGAGATTTACCTGGTCATGGAAGGCAATTCCATGCTGTGGCTGTTATGAGACCAATGCGTAGCACGAGCGGTGAGCTGGGGCATCATCTTGCATGGATACATTTTGGTATGGAGATGCATTTTGGTATGGATACACATTTTCATTGGAGTGAATGGGTAGAAACCCATCTTCCAGTATCTTTATATATATTTTACCGAATTGACAGCCAACTCACTCCTCGTCCAAATTGCATCCCGCACCATTACAGAACCACCCCAACCCAAGTTTTACTGTAGCTTACGGATGCCTTAAGCTTCATGGGATGAACGTCTGTGTACTTTCACACGAAGTCTGGAAATAAAGCAAATCGTAGCTCGGATTAGGTTTCGCCGTCGCTGCTGGCCACTGCTTTCGACGTGCAATGTTGCGAGGGGTGAGCATGGGCTTCCTTCTAGCTATTCTGCAATAATTCGTCGTGAAGCGTCCGATAGTCCTAGAGAGAGCCCTTAATTTGAACTAATTCGGCAGTAGTTTGGTGAAGAGTTTGATAGCTCGACTGCATGAAGCTTCTTTCAGATGGACCTAGACAATCAGCAAGTTTCCTGTAACTGCACAATGAATGACTTTCCCCGAAGTGTCGTACTGCAAAGCTTATTACCCTCCTTTATCGATTTCTCTGAAGCACCCCATCAGTATACCTCGGATTTGTTCCTAATGCTCTTGCTTTCATCCCACTTATCCAATTTATAGTGTGTTTCAGCACGTTTGAGCCCCCATAGTTCTGTTACGGTAAAGAAGTTATGAAAGCACGCAAATATATACTTGACAAGTAATACACAAAAGTGGTCCATAGGAGGTGGGGGGAAAAATTAAATTAGTTCCGCCTCTTCGTAATTCACTGTACAATATTTCTAAAAATGAACCGTTTAAGAGTTCAGATCGATTTCTTTAAACATTTTCCAGTTCATCGAAGTTCTATAAATCAGTTGTGAAGCACAATGTATTAAAGTACTGCGCGAAGAACAAAGGTTACCGAATGTTCCAGAAAAGCTTAGCCTTTAACCCCTTTAAGTTAACAAAAACTAGGTTCGATCGCGTATTAAGGACCAGATGTACCCGTAACTAGTATTAATTTGCCGTTAATCATACTAAATTAGGTACATTAGCAGTGATAATCAGGTGTACAAGATCACTGTTACAATACCTGTACTCTAAAGTGGAGGTGCCATAACAAGTTGCCTCATTGCAATTACGGTTATACAGATTTGATAATGGGAGTCACATTACGAAACACCTTAAGTTAAACAGCAAGTTGCAGTTACAATAGTTAGCCTCCAGATGATAGGCTAATGCAGGGTATTAGGCTAATGCAGGGTATTAGGCTAATGCAGGGTATTAGGCTAATGCAGGGTATTAGGCTAATGCAGGGTAGTCGAAGAGAAACCCAACCCGAAACAAAGAAAAAGGTTTGCATATCATTGTAACCTTTCTCCAGTGGATTATTGAGTTTTGAATACCCTGTATAATTGAAAATAGTATGAGACCAACTACCCTAAAAAAATTGACAAATTTCTGTAAATATTTATTCAGTTATAAAAGCCAGTAAACAAAACTTCAAAACAATAGTAAGCAGTTAAACTACAATTTAAAAAAGTGAAGTATAATAAATCTATCTTCGAAAGAAGTCCCAGAGGGCGCTATTTCTGGGTTTGATAATTTTCTCTTGTTGATCAGAGAGAGATTTCGCAAGATCTTCAGATTCTAGGCTAGGAGATGAGCCTTGTGATAAAAGCGATGCATCGCAGGGGCTGAAAGTAGTATCAGAAGAGGAAGGAGTTAAAGTATTTGACGTAGTCGAAGAATTTTCCAAAGTTCGGAAAGTGTCAGAAGTGTTCTCCAAGTCTTCCGTACTTAAGCTGCAAAGTTCATGCCCAGTCTCTTGGCTGGGAGGATTATTTGAAACAAAGTTTTGTGGAAGAACTTCGTAATAACGAGGGTCTGTAGACTCGCCGGATCCCTGCAATGCACAATTTCAAGTTTACTTTCAAGGGCTCATCAAGTAACATAATTTATCTTCACTGATCATTCGTAGCACCAACCATTTCCTCAGCATTTTCATTAGATGAAGTTTCCACTTCCTTGAATTCTTCTTCTGGAATCTTTTCTTGGGGCGAAGTTCTCTCTAGGTCACTTTGTTTTATAGTTACTTCAGAATGAATTAAACACCTCTGGAACAAGAAACTTAAATAGTTAGTGTCCCTACAAATTCTACAAAAATTAGAAAATGATTTACAAATTTCTTACCGCAGCTATTTGCTTGGAGTTCATTAAGAAAGGTAAACGTTCAAGGATTTCCCTCTGCAATTTCTTAGAAATTTCTACAATCACAATAACTTTCCGTTGAGCATTTGCATAAACTTTGTTACGTATATGGATAGAAAGTTTTAAACTTGCGTATACAGCCGCTTTCGATTTTATGATCATCACTCTGGCTAATTCTTTCACTTTAGGTAAAGTTGTTTCCACAGTGCCAATTGCACTGAGCGTTGTGCCAATTGTTAACAGAGTAGATAACCTCAAAGCTTTCATTAGTATTCCTTCTTCCGTTGGTTTAATCTGTAGTTTTTTGTAAGAGTTCGACAACCAGTGTTCCGCAATATTCACCTGCAAAGTTTGAAGTTAATTCAAAGCCTACGTATTTCTGGCTAAACCACGATTGTACGCAGTTACTTCTATCTCCCCCTAAATTTAGTCAAAGTTTAAAGCACCACACCAAATCAAAATTTTTAGCTTTGCATACAAAGCCAGAAGCAATTTAAGCAGCTGCAGAGCTTAAAATAAAGGTCTCGCCCATTCAAGAGAGTTCATGAAATTTAGTACAAGTAATGCAGAGAGACAGACTAGATAGAATTTTGGTTAAATTACATGTTAAAAGGCATACTGCCTAGAAAAATTAGTAACTTAAAATTTACCATATCCTTTATCGACAGGAGTTTTGAATCTGTAACAGTTTCCCCTTTCAAGTGCGCAACACGTTTGGCAGTAGTGAGAATCCAGATTCTTATTTTGGAAATCATGCAAATTCCTCTTTTCAGAACTCCCTTTTCCTCTGAAAAATATATTTGTATCGGTTCCTTTCCACTACAGTGCTATTCCTACTTCGTCTAAGAATAATAAAGTAGGCAGGAATCTGAGGCAGTATTTAAATCACCTTGCAGGATTTCTCGGCAAGTTTTGCTTCAAGAAAAGTCCTCTAGCTCTCAACTACGTCAATCTATGGTGGGGGAACGTTGGATTTGGAGGTTTACATATCTAGCATTAGAAGTTTAATTACCAGTTTTAGTAGACTCGGCAGGAAGAGCATAATCAATCATATTTTCCACCTTCTTTAGCGTTGTTTTAGTTAGTACAAAGTATACCGAAAAGATTTCGTGTTTAAGTGTTTTGAGAGAAGCGGGTATCTGGAAGATTAAGAATTGTAGGTTTTTATTTAGTACTTCATACCTATTTGGAAGGTTCCCACGAACTAATTTCAGATCTACAAGTCACTGATATAGCGCTTTAAGACTTTAAAAGCTTTAGTTTAGTGGAATTAGTACCAATTAAGAGTAACTTTATATTAAGTACTTTATTTACAGAAAACTTGCAAGCTTTCAGCGTCATGGAAGAAACGGAATAGCAAACCTAAACTGTACCTTCTCTCCAGTATTCTTGACTAGCAAGAAAGCCGCTTCAATTTTGTCAAGACTCTTAGAAACTAATTTTTCAAAGTATTCATAAGGAACAATTTTCTTAGAAAAGTTATATGCAGTAATAATAGTTCTCTTAAAGCTTCTTTCAACTCCGCTAAAGAGTGCTTCAACTTTTCCATTTACACCCTGCAAATTTGAGGAATCTTTAAATTAAAGACAAAGGATCTCAAAATTACTAGTTTTTTTAACTTCACTGGAAAATTATAATGCACTAAGTCAGCACTTACCTTCACGTAGTTGTACTTGGAGCTTATGTAGTACATAGTGTTGGCTATTATTGGTAGTGAACTTACAATGTCGAAGAAATTAACAGACCTTTCCCTCTGAAAAGTTATGAAAAAATATAACATGCTTACAATATGGTATCTTATGCGATACCTTTATTTCTTAAGTGCAAATTATTAGTTCTTTGAATCAAGATGTATAATACCTATGCTTGCAATGAGTTTCACAAGCTTATGATACATGGGTACTTGCCACTATGGAAAAGTGATACGTGTGGGTAGTTGGGAGGTCACGAAAGTGGTCCACCGAGTAGGTAGTTGATTTAATTATTAAAATACTTTGTTAACTGGGTGGATGAAACCAATTGGTTGCTCACCAGTTATTCTCCACACTAGTATTTATATAGTGTGTGCGCGCGAGAGCTTTGTAGTTTCTAACATTACCAATGAACCAACAAACCAGAAGGAACTTGGAAGGAAAAACGGCATGGCGAACGACGAGTCTAAAACAAAAGCTCTCCACTAGCAAGTACGCTCTCAAATTGAACAAAGAGGGACTGTCTAATAACACTCACAAGTGATCGGTTGTCTCTAAACCTCAGTTTCGACGTAACTTAAACTAGGTCCAGTTAAATTAGGCCTACATTGTGGTTGGTTTAAGACCAAGCATTAACTCTTAGCTTAAAGACGAAGGTAAATTACCTTAACCTAATTTGACGAGGAATCTTACTGCGGACCTCAATTTACTCTGCTCGCTCTGGACCATTTCCGGAATCTCTAGGCTGACCCCTACAAGGCTAGGCTCAACCTACTCACAGTTAAACTAGATATATTAGGGGTGGGTTAATTGGGGACCAATTAATGCAGAACGTTTTTCACACCACATTCCATTGTCAGTTGTATTGTTGCCAGTTAAAAATAAGGGTGCTAGCATCTGTGATAATTATAGGCAATAGCATTGGCGAGTATACTTTCTAAAGCGTTAGAAAGTCATTTATAAAAATACATACTTGCAGACTTAGACAATCAGTTTAGCTCTAGACTGAAACATGGTACAACAACATGTATTTATATGCTAAAGGAAGCCATCATAAAGTACAAATATAAAGTAGCAATGTATGAGTTTTTTTTTTGGATGCATCAAAAACATTTGATAAGAGTTAACCATCAAACTTTAAGAAACTTGTCCAGGGGTACCTAAATATATTTAGGATACTTGCATTCTGGTACACAGAGCAAACCATTTTGAAAAAATGGAAAAGCACTATCACCAGGTTAAGTTAACTAATGGTGTTAGGGTGATAACATACCTCCTTATCTCTGTATATACAGGGATGACCTTACCACTGACTAAAAACTGCACGTACTGGCTGTGTCATTGGAAAGGGAAAAATAATAAATCTCTTAATGTATGCTGATCTTTCTTCTGTAACCCTCTCCATGGGCTGAGAGTACTATTAGAGATGTGAACAACATGGTAGAGAAAATTACATCACCTATAATGGGGGTAGTTATATTTTGATCGAGATGTAATCCGAAAGATGGATAATGTGAGTTTTAAAATGAATGGCTACACTTACCTGTCAAAGACAGGTGTAAATACTTAAGTCATAATTACTCACGAGCTACGAGATGAACATTGAGAGGCAACGTAAAAAGCTGTAGTATTGGGTAACATGTTAGTAAGGAAGTTTGCCACGTGTTCAGAATCTGTTAAAGTCAGTTTAGAACTTGCTATACTGCATTGTAGATATCGCCTTTGTGGTGGAACTATACAAAATCTGCTATGAATAAACTGTTGCTTATAATGTACTTTTCGTATGCTATGTAGAGAACCAAAATGGTGCAGTGCCAGTTTTATGTTTACTACCCGTAACCTACCTACCAGCCAGATGCTAATCCGAAATAATATATAAAGTTTCATTACTAGAATCCAAAACAGCTCAATGTATTAGTATCTGAAGACAGGACATTGTACAATGTGTTACTTCACCTATATAGTAATTTTGGTTCAGAGAACTGCTGGTTTAAAATACCTTATTTTTGTAATGTAGCAAAGATTATACATGCATATTAAGTTATAATAAGCGTTATAAAATATCTCGTGTAGTGTAGACTAAGTTTCCAGATAAACAGTATGCTAGGGTAAGTGGCTATGTTGGCCTTGTTTTTTTAAGTTAAGTGGATATGCAAGATTGTAGTTATACATTAGATATAGTTGCTATGGATTGCAAATTATCCACAATAAAAATGTTTTGTTTGTTATAGTACACAATTCATCAAATTTTATTCAATAAAACAAACTTCCGATTGGGTTAAGTTTGACTTTTCACAAAGCAATATACTGTACTTATTTAACATTTTCCCCAATGAAACAAATTATAAAAAATAAGTTAAAAAAAAAAAACTTGAAAGACAATCAAAACAAATTACCTCGTTTATAATTCCATTCGCGGATATGATAGTGGTGGTGGTTGTGGTACCCATTTTTCATAAATACTCCTTTCTCGTTCAAATCCACTTTCTAATTGATTCACAACAGCCTTTCAGTTCTGCCATAAGATATGATTTTCATATGACTTCGAGCATCCTTCAAAATGTATAATTAAGTTGGTTGGTTGAGTGGAAATTTGTTTGTCGTTTTATCAATGATTTTCATTTCTAAATAGATAGTGTACGGAGTGTATCAATTTGAATGGGGATGAGAGGCTATGTATCACATTGAATAGCAAATAATTAATAAGCAATTTAAGAAAAGCATAAGAAAATAGTGTTATATATAACATATCTGTCATAAACATTATATATATATATATATATATATATATATATATATATACACGCGCATAATTACTTCACTTAATAAATAATAAACAACTCGAATATTGGTCGACATAACTGTAATGATGTGTAATAAATTTAATAAATGGCACCGAAAGAAATGTTTGTAATTAGCAATGTTAATATAGTGTTTTTATATATATATATATATAGTCGTTTTGGACTACCCCAAGGTACCCCGCAAGGGGCCTTGGTGAATCGGGATGCTGGGAATGCAGTCGTGGGTCATGATGACGATGCATCTTGGACAATGGTGGTAAGGAAGGGCTGGAAGCGAGCGACCCCTCCGAGAACTGCAACCACTGCGGTAGCTAATGGTGGTGGTCCCTCAAGTGTGTCTGGTCCCACTCATGCACCGGCAGTGCTTCCATTCCTAGGGTAATTACCCTAGTCTAGGGTAATCACGTATGTCTCAGGGTAGTTCTTAGGGTAATAAAAAAATATGCAGAATCTAGGGTAATCAGACCTATCTTGTTCCAGTTCATTAAAATACAATTACATGTACGTAGGTTTGCAACATTTACCTCATTAGTATGAAAAGAAAAACACTTTGACGACAAAACTGTTCTTTTAGTTCAAACAAACGCTGGGAAGTGGTAAGAGTCCTATCGCTAGCTCAGCCTAGGTGGATACTCAAACCTTATTTATCCACACAACGCACTGCGCAGTCTCTGTCTCAGACTTGCAGTGCCACAATCGTTTGGCGGGTGAATTGGCGAGTCAACTCAAACTTTCAGTCGAAGAAGTCTTTCAAAATATAGCATAAAACTCCCAATTTTTTCACTCCTGTATAACAGGTAAGTCGCACTCCTCTCTGGAGTATTTCATATTTTAGACATAGCTTTAGGAATTTAAAGGCTAACAAGCATTAGTCACTTCCCATTTCGATTGGATAATTCGACAATTTTATGATTTAAAAAATGTGCTGTTTGCTTAATTGTGCATAAAAATTTCACCTTATTTTAGATAAACGAAAGTTTTATAAATTTTATAGGCATCATTATTCAGTCATATTATGTATTTTTAAATTATTATATTTTTAAAATTCCCATATTAGCTACAAGCTCAATCTGGCAACCCTACATTAGGTTATTTGAATAAGCCAACTGTTTTCCATTAAAGTATTAGTATTACTGATATTCTAACATCGACTAGTTCACCCGTGCTATATCTTCTCATGAGGATACAAAAAGTTACATTATTTGAAAGCTTGAAATATATGATTCTTGAAATAAAAATAAAAAGAACCTAATAAAAGTTAGTTTAGATAGATTTACATGTATGAGACCTGATCATGTCAAAGAAAACGATATATATATTTTTTGGACGGGTACTATATTATTTATTGGTGAAAATAAGGATGAATTCTTTACCAATTTAAATTTACGTTTTACGTATATTATTTGATATTCTGTAATATATATTCAACTGAATTATATGATGAGTATGTAAAAAATAGCTGTGCATTTCCTTAGAAAAGCAATTTTCCTACAAAAAAAATCTTCAATTTAGTCTCGTTAGGTTAAACATGTTAAACATGAGTTATAGTCTCAAAGAAAACTTTTTTTGCACAGGTACTATGCTATCTAATTTGTGAAAATAAAACTCCTTATCATTTTAAATGTGTTTTACGTATATTTTGTGATATTCTATAACCTTCGACTGAATTATATATCTCATTTGGTTGATAACATATATAAGCTTTGCATTTTAACAAAAAAAAATGGAAATTGTCTTACAAGAAATCTTATACTTAATTATGTGTAAAATATATACGTTTTGTCATGGCTCCATTTGAGTATCTATGAAATTAATTTGTCTCTGTAGGATCACACAAAATGGATGAACATCGGCAAAGTACTTCCATTGTAGATGATCCCGTTACACCCCCTAAGAAGAAATCAAATACCAGTAAATCACAGACTTACACACAAAAGTGGAAGGAAAGCTGGTTGTCAGAACCTCAGTTTCTGGTTGGCTGGCGAAATCAACGAGATCAACAACACTGAAAAGCATTGCATTTTGTAAAATATGCAATCTCGATATAACCTGCGGTAAATCTGAAATTACTAGACACGGACAATCACAAAGACATAAACAATTGAGTTTGCAGATAGGTAAAACACGTTCAGTTGCAAGCTATATTTTGTCAAATGATCCTGTTGAGAAATCAGCTCGCAAAATTGAGCTCCGTATATGTGCCTTTTTATCAGAACATCATTTACCGATATCTTTGTGCGAACCATTCCTTGATCTTTTAAAAGTAATGTTTCCTGAAAATGTTCCAGTGAAAAAGGTTAAGTTGGGTAAACAAAGATCATCTAATATTATTAGACAGGTATTCGGTAGGCATTTTGTCGATGAACTTTGCGCAGTTCTACGTGAACGCCTTTTTTCTGTAATTATTGACGAAACAACTGACAGAAGCACATGCAAACAGTTGTGTGTGATTGTACAATATTTCCATGCAGGAAAATTCGAAAGTTCATTTTTCGATTTGATTGAAGTGTGTGATAGTTCTGCAAATGGTATTTTCACGGCTCTCAAAGAATGCTTTATTTCAAGAAACATTCCCCTTGAAAATATAATAGGTTTTTATTCGGATACAACTAATGTCATGATGGGAACCAAACATTCAGTGGCAACTTTGCTTAAATCAGTGATTCCCCATATCATCATAGTAAAATGTTCTTATCACATGATCCATCTTTGTGCATCAAAAGCATGCCTTAAACTTCCCACATACACTGAAGATTTGTGCCGTAATATCTTTTCACATTTTAATCTAAGTTCAAAGAGGCAGCGTGCATTTCAGGAATTCCAAAAGTTTGTCGATATTGAGCCTCACAAAATCCTTTCTCCGGGTCAAACAAGATGGTTATCACTACATACATGCGTGAAAAGGTTATTGGAACAGTGGGACGCCTTACAGCTTTATTTTACACACTTGGCTTTTAGTGATCCTACTCATGTGAATGACATGATTGTTGAAGCGTTGAATAACAAGCTAACGCGCGCATATTTAGAGTTCCTAGATTACAATTTGGGCAAGTTTAATAGCTTCAACACACTCTTTCAGTCAGAATCGCCTAACTTTTTTTGTATTAAATCTGAAACTTGCAAGCTCATCCGAAATTTCTGCTCAGACTTTATGAGCACAAGCTATGTAAAAAATGCTGAAATTTCTATGCTAAATCCTATCCATCCAGCATTTTCCAGTGCCTTTATCCCAGATGAAAGTATTTACGTTGGCTTAACTGCAGTAGATACCATAGCTGAACTGAGGGAGTCAAACACTATTACAAGGGAACAGATTTTACAATTCTTTAAGAATTGTAAGTCGTTCTTAGTAGAATCTGTTGCTCAAATTCAAGATAGGTTCTCCTTGAATGACAACATTCATGACATAGTCGCTTGTGTTGACCCTAAAGCAGCGTCAAATTTAAGACCACCATCATTAGCATTTCTTTTCGACGAAATACCGCAGCTTAAAAAATGGGCAGACAAAAATAAACTCAATGAGGAATGGAGAACACATTATTTAGACGAAGAGCTGTCATCTCAGCTTCCCTTCACTAAGTACTGGAGTATAGTATTTAGCAGGAAAAATGAAGCTGGTCTTCCTTGCTATCAAAACCTTACGCTTGTTATTTCGTCCCTTCTTTCATTACCTTTCTCTAATGCTTCAGCCAAGCGGTTTTTCAGCCAGCTTAATCTCACCAAGACTTCTCAAAGATCAAGCTTGAAAAATGAAACCTTATGTGGCCTGCTACATGCTGTCTATTACCTAAAAAATAAGGTACTATCTGCTCACAATATGGACATCAATGAAAAGCTTATTAAAGCGATAAATTGCGTAAAAAGTGATGCGACATGCGCTGAATGCTCCGAGTTGAAGTAATCACGGCATATATAACAAATATAATAATATATGGTACGGTACCGGCATATACTGTAGTTTGCAGATTTCTTTTGTGTGTGTGTGTGTTACTAGAAGGAAAATATATGTAGATATATCTAGATTCTAGAGGCTAAACTAGGAAGAAACAACCAGCAATTATATATATATATATATATATATAATATATATATATATATATATATATATATATATATAGGGTAATCATTTGCAATCTAGGGTAATATCACTTTCGAGCTAGGGTAGAGCGAACGCGACTCCTGGAAGCACTGTGCACCGGCTAGAGTGAGTCAGTCTGTGCCAAAGGCTGGCAGAGAATGGCGAAGTATCATAGGGGCTGCTGAAACAGATCGTATGATGGCTGTACGAACGAAGACTGCAGGTGACGTGTGTGTGTGTGTATATATATGTATATAGTCTAAAAGCCACTAAAGGGAAAAGTCACTAAAAGAAAGTTGAATGGCAACACAAAAGGATAAACAGCGGAACGTGGCCTGTTCGTTTATTTGGGCTGAACTAACATTATTATTTATATCTAACTAAATCGTTGGTGCTAAGTTTAATTTGGTGATGTTCTAAAGTGACAAAATGGAGTAGAAAGTTGTCTAATAATTATATCAGTTAGGGGTAATGTCTATAGCTTCTAAATTAGTAAAATTAGAGAGTTTAGGTAGGCTACTTTGTGGGACTTTGGAAATCTATGGTAGGCCCATAAAAAAATCTAAATCAAAGCACTGGTAAGTGCCTTTGTTGTTGTTTAGAAACGTAGTAACTTAACGGGGTCTCTAACCCCAAGTTATTACACTTAATAAATAATAAACAACTCGAATATTGGTCGACATAACTGTAATGATTTGTAATAAATTTAATAAATGGCACCGAGAGAAATGTTTGTAATGAACATTGTTAATATAGCGGTTTTTTTTATATAGTCGTTTTGGATTACCCCCCAAGGTACCCCCCAAGGGGCCTTGGTGAATCGAGATGCTGGGAATGCAGTCGTGGGTCATGATGACGATGCATCTTGGACAATGGTGGTAAGGAGGGGCTGGAAGCAAGCGACCTGCAACCACTGCGGTAGCTAATGGTGGTGGTCCCTCAAGGGTGACTGGTCCCACTCATGCACCGGCTAGAGGGAGTCAGCCTGTGGCAAAGGCTGGCAGGGAACGGCGAAGTATCATAGGGACTGCCAAAACAGATCGTATGATGGCTGTACCAACGAAGACTGCAAACATTTTCGTCTCGAAATGTCGACCTGATCTTACGGCCGAGGAGCTGCAGGCATTTGTGGAAGATAAAGTGAACCTTCAGGTTACATGTAGGAAAATTGACTCCAGGTGGACTACGTACAGTTCCTTTCAAATTACAGCAGTCTGTGATGATCCAGGGGTATTTATGGATCCAGCAGTATGGCCGGAACGGGTATATGTACGGCGGTTCTATGAGAAGAAGGGAAGAAAAACACCTGCAGCCCTCTCGCAAGTGCTGGAGAGGGTAATTATGGAGACATCATGCGTCCTACTGTGGAGGAAAATCCAGCTGGGTTTAGTGCTGTAACTGCTATGCCTGGTATAGTGGAATTCAACATGTAGAGAAGACTGGCAAAACTCCTGCATCTTCCTGATTGCAACATCCAAGGTAATCTCTTATAACTGTAGAGGCCTAAACTTAGGCAATAGCAGCAAACACAGGCGGATCATAATTGATAAGCTGTTAGAGGATGCTGATATTCTCTGACTGGAGGAAACATGGCTATGGAAACAGGACTTAAAGGACCTGAATAGCCTGTCCAGTAACTTTAATGGGATAGGGGAGGCCACCAGAGATAAACAAGATGGTCTCCTTGCAGGCCACCCACCTGGTGGGGGGGGTAGCTATTCTGTGGAGGTTGGGGTATGAGAAATATATTAGTGAATTAAAACTTGGTTTGAACTGGCTAGCTGGAATAGAAATTTGTGTAGACAATAAAAAATTTGTAATTCTGTGTATCTATATGCCTTTTCAGGCAGCGATAATGAAGATTACCTCATTAAATTGGGGCAGGTCAGCAGTATTATTGATGAGTTGGATACGACATGTGTAGCTATTATTGGTGATTTCAGTGCTAATGTGCTTAATGATAATTCTTTGTTTAGCAACCACTTAAAAGCTTTCTGTGAAGATAGTAACTTAACCCTTTGTAGTCTTCCTGGTGATATATTTACTTATGTTAGTGATAGTTGGCACACTACTTCATGGTTGGATCATTGTATTTGTACACCTGATGCAAATCAGGCAGTTCTGAATATGACAATTTTGTACTCCTTTGCTAGTTCTGACCACATGCCCCTATTAACTGAGTTTGACATTAATTGTATTCCAATGCTATCACAGGTAAATGATACACGTAAAGCGAAGTTAGACTGGTCCAAAGTTGATGATGAGGGCAAACAACAGTATTGCAATAAATCTGATGTATTGCTAAGTAATATATCATTATATATGTATCCCTAATGATGCTCTAGCTCAGCGTTTCTTAACCTTTTTCGACATCAGCACCCTCTGTAGTTAGGTCTAGGCAGTCCAGCACCCCCTTCACCTGGTTAGTAGCAAAAAGCAAACGCAAATACAAAACAAATAAGAATATGAGTACAATTTATAGTTGACCAATAATATTTGGAATAAAAAGATATCAAGTTAAAGCAAAGTGAACATACATTTAAAAGCAGCACATTTAGAGTAAAAAATAAACGAGAAAAATTTTAAAACGATATTAAGACAAGACACACAAAGAATTATATTTACAAATTCAAACCTACATACTTTCTTGAATATAACACTATAATAAAATACTTGTTCTTGAATATAACAATAGAATCAAGCGGCCAAAAGAAATGTTAAGAATAACAATCAAGGAGAATTACTTACCCCCTAATCTTGGGGTCAAAATCAACGTCTTCCTTCTTAATATTAATGGTGATAATGTAAACGTGCAATAAATCTTTCGTAATTAAATATATATTCAAATTCTCATACAATAATATCTGTTAATAAAATAGAAAAGATTAGGAGTTTGTGAAGGAGTTTGGTTAACGGACCTAACGTATCCATACTGCACATGACAGAAACCCTTTTCCAGCACCCCCTAAAATCGATTTCAGGACCCCCTGCGGGTACTAGCACCCCAGGTTAAGAAACGCTGCAGTCTAGCTTGTCAGGCTGTAAACTGTACAATTCAAACACATATTTTGGAATTTAAAGACATGTATGAACAAATTGTTTCCTCTCTCAATAATGCTAGCCTGGACTTAAATACCTTTAGGAGAAAAAATTATACATGTAGACCTGGCTGGAGCGATTATGTGGCTGAACTTCATAATGCATCCAGAGATGCTTTTTAAATGTGGTGTGAACAAGGGAAGCCAAGGCAAGGCCCTGTACTACAACAAAAGCAGAGGGCTGATGCCAGGTATATAAAAAACCATGAGGATGGGGTAAGTAGGGGATGCTCTGGCTAGAAAGCTTGTCAGTAAGAATCCAAGAAACTTTTGGGAAGAATTAAAAACAATAAATAATAGTGGAATGTCTCTCCCTGCTAATATTGAAAATGTAACTGGGACTGAGAATATAGTTAAATTATGGAAGGAATAATACAATAAGTCATTCAACTCTGTACATAAGAACAATAATGTTAATTGTAATGCCAGTGGTGGGCACCGTTAACCAAAAAGTTAACTTCGTTAACCGCTAATCTGTTAACCAAAAAGTTAACTTCGTTAACCGTTAATCCGTTAATTCGTTAAACATGTAACGGAAGTTACCGATAAACCGTTAACGTTAACTTTTATTATAAAAAAAATGAAAAACACAATATATATATAATTTAATTTTCCCTCTTCTTCTCGTTCTCCATTTTGTCCATGAGATGCATGTTGCCCTTCATGAAAATTAGCATATCAAAGTTTTCATCAGACAGGGATGATCTCTTGGCCCTCAGGATGTCCTTGCCCATAGAGAACAAACGCTCCACTGCAGCACTGGAGGGGATGGCTGTGTTGAACTTGATGAACAAGTCCACCAACACTTGCTCACCCAAGAAGGCAGCATCTGTCAGCAAGTCCTTGGAGTTGGTCTCCAGCCAGGTCTTGACCAAGTTCTGGGCCTTGCCCTTGAGTGACCTGTGGCTTTTGCTGCTCTCTTTTGTCTGGATGACAGCACTGAAGAAGTCATCCTCCTCCTCCTCCTCGTTGTTGCTGCCTCCACTGTTGCTGCCCACTTCGTTGGACTGCTGCTTCATGGCCTCCTCGACTGTACCCTCCATGCTTTTCCTCACCCTGGAAAAACCGGGTAGAAAAATAATTATGGAGATTTTAAAGATGTGGTACCTAGAAGTACCGCCAGGACATAAAGGGTTAAGGTGAAAACGCTCCCATTGTAAGACATCAATTGACTTAATTTATGTCATCAAAGTGACATGAGAATTGAAATCTTACCTGATCAGTTTTATGGTTCTTGAAATGTATCAAGGAGACTACTAATAAGGTACTCACAGACATATTATAAATATACATGACTTACTTGACAACGATTATTTTTAAATATTCACTAGCACAAACATGTTGCGCAAGAGACAGACTGCAAATGAAACGAATGTAGTTATTTGTTGTAATTGTTACATATATATTATTGAAAGTGCCTTAAAATGCTCGTGATATTTCTTGAAAGAAGTTGAAACATTCAACTCAAATGGCAAATCTTTCCGCCTGATTTTACAGTCGACCATGTTTTGCTCAAACCAATGCCATAAATAACTACCATATTTGGTAAGACACAAATTGTGGCGACGGAAACAAATATATCGCCTGATTTTGCACTGCGGAAATGGAAATTCGTTCATCACTATTAACAGTGGCGGATTAATTGCGCACCTGCTCAGCACTGAAAATAATAGAAACTTTTAAACGTTTATTTATGAATTTTTTGGGTTAACGGACTTGAGTTAACGGAAGTTAAATGTAACGGAAGTTAATTAGTCCGATAATGATTTTCAAAGTTAACTTAAAAGTTAAATCGTTAACGAAAAAGTTAACTTCGTTAATTAACGATTAACGGATTAACGGTTTGTGCCCAGCTTTGTGTAATGCTACCTATAGTCCAGATATAAGAGTTAGTGTATTTGAGACTAAATAGGCCATAAAATGTTTAGATTGTAACAAATCATGTGGTATTGATGATATTTCTGCTGAGCATCTGAAATTTAGTAGTGACAGATTAGTGCCTCTGTTAGCTTTGTGCTTTACAAGTTTACTGATACATGGTGTTTTGTAGGATACAATGTTATCCGTTGTTTTGGTGCCAGTACTAAAAGATGAAAAGGGTAAAAACAACAGTAAAGATAATTATAAGCCAATAGCCTTGGCCAGTATTATGTCTAAGGTGTTTGAATATATACTCATTAATAGACTTGAATGTTACCTGTATTCTAGTGATAGCCAATTTGGTTTCAAAAAGAAACACAGTCCTGATATGTGTGTATGCCTTGAAGGAAATGGTCTGCAAATACCAAACACTAGATGCTAACGTGTAATATAACTGGTTACTTGGTCCGTATATTAATATTCTGGTATAATCACCAGACAATGATTGTAAGATGGGGTGGGGTTAATTCAGAACCATTCTTTGTGACCAATGGTGTGAGGCAGGGGAGGATATTATCCCCCTACTTATTCAATGTTTATATGGATAATCTCTCTGTTGTGCTGAATACCTGTAAAATAGGCTGCTATATTGGTACAATGATTGTTAATCATCTGATGTATGCAGATGATCTAGTTCTTATTTCTCCATCTGTAAAATGGCTCAGCACAGTTTTGAAGGTGTATGAAAGGTATGGGAAGGACAACGACATAAAATATAATCTTGCTAAAAGTCATGTTATGATTATGAGGACCAAGGCCTACAAATATATAAAGTTTCCTGAATTTCAATTGAATGGTATGGTGCTATCAGAAGTAACCCCGACTAAGTATCTTGGCCACATACTAACTGATAGTCTTTCAGATGACTGTGATATTCTAAGGCAATGTAGACAATTATATGCTCAGGGAAATACTTTGGTTAGAAAATTTCATATGTGTACATTAGATGTTAAGTTGATTTTGTTCAAAACTTTTTGTACTCCAATGTATACAGCTCATTTGTGATGGAACTACAGGATGTATAATTTGAGGAAATTATATGTTGCGTATAATAATATTTTTAGGAGTTTATTAAGGACTCCAAGATTTGTAAATTGTGCTCCTTCTAGTGTCAGTATACTGTTTGTAGTCAATAAGATGACTAACTGTGCCAGTGTCATTCGCAATTTTGTATTTAGATTTATTACTAGGCTTGGTGAATCGGTCAGTAAGATAATAGAAGCCATTGTTAGTGGACCGGTCTCCGATATATTTTATAAATCTCAAATCTGGAAGCATTATGCATTATGCACAGTGATTCACTGGCCTACTTAGTCAGTGCTCCAGACAACCATCTCTTAATCTTCTATGGACCTCTTGTATAATGTTTGTACCTGATGAGTCTGAAATAAAGTGTTTGTTTGTTTGTGTGTTTGGAAAGGTAAATTTAAGATGTCTGTTGAATGTAACTTCTCAGAGAATGTAACGGTTTTTATATTTTTTGTGGGTGTTTCGGTTGGGAATGGGGGACAAGAGCTGCCCTTCGAGGAAGAAGTTGGGGAAAACCCTCTGAAAGGATGCCATAAGATACGGGAAGTGAATTCTAAATTTTGTTCAGTCAGGATCACAGGTTTTTGGGGCTCTCAAAATTTTGTAAGTATAGCTTGTCAGTTTAGTACTAATCGCAAATTACCAGATTCCCTCTCTCTCGGTGCGGTTTTATATAATAACTAATAACGTTCGCCCTTGCCCTAAAAGATTGACATCGTTAAATAATTTAGTTATTTTAATAAACCTAAACTCCAACCGGTAAGTTATTTCGTCAATCCTTAAGGTTGTGTCAGTGAAAAGTCGACTGGTAAAGTTGTTGTTGTTGTTGTTTAGCCGATCAGCCCACCCTGATCGAGCAAGCCGGCGGCACGCAGGTAACCGATCGCCCTCTTCGGAGTGGACCAGAGGTTCAGCGCATTAGTGATGGTGTGTTGTGTTCGTTGTTGTGCTAGAGCGGTACAGTCTGTCATAATGTGTTCAATTGTTTGTGGTGTGTCCTGGCACAGGTGGCAGGTGTCGTCTATGGAGTTGTCTAGTCTGTGTTTATATGTCCATAAGTTGGAGTGATGTCCACATCGGAATCGTGCTAAGTTAACTCGATCCGATCTGCTCAGGCTGATCTCTGACCTGTTAATGGGTGGCGGCTTCGCACCTAGGACCGCATTCGGACTGAGTCGTGTCAGTGCTTTGTGGGTTAGGTGTGTGTATGTGTTTTCTGTACTGTGTGATGTCTGTGGGCGTGGTATGGAATGGAGTATTTGGTTATAATGTCTCTCTGGTGTTACCTTAATGGTGCGAGGTGTTGGTGCATGATTGTACATGTAGTGGCAAGGGTGTTGTGGGTTAGTTGTCGCTGCTGCCATGAATTGTGTTCCCCTCATGTCTAAATGTTCCCTAACTTTCAGTGTTTTGTTTGTGTGCAGTGTGTTCTACTGGTGTTGTTTGAGTGCATCCTGTAATGATACGAAGTGCGTTGTTTTGTATTGTCTGTAAGGTGTTTATGTGTGTGTTTGAGATAATGGGTGCCCAGCATGGGCTAGCATAGTCCATAACTGAGCGAATATATTGTTTGTATATGAGTGATGTTGTTTCCTGCTGGTGTCCAAAGTTTGTGCCTGTTAGTACCCTAAGCGTGTTAAGTCTTGACGTACATTTGTTTTTAATGTCCTGAATGTGGTTTGCAAAAGATAATGATGTGTTGTATGTGACCCCAGGTATTTTGGTCCTGTGAGTGTGTGGAATGTTGATGTTGTTTAGTGTAAGCTGTGGAATTACCTGGTGTTTTTGTGTTGCTTGTAAGCAAGGTGATGGTTGATTTTGGGGCGCTACTTTGAGTCTATTGTGTGTGAGCCAGTCTTGTATACTGTTTATGTATGTTTGTAGGTTATTTGTAGCGGTGTCGATGTTGTTGTGGGTGGATGTTAGTGATGTCATCTGCATATGCTGATAAGGTAAGCTTGTTATCTATGGGTGTTGGAATGTCATGCATGTATAAGTTGAAGAGTGTTGGTGAGAGAACAGAGCTTTGAGGGACCCCGTTCGGAAAAAGCTCGTTTTTGGATGACTTGCCATTAAATGTGACATGTGAGTATCTTCCTGAAAGATAGTTGCTCAGCCACCTTTTAGTGTTATTGTGCATGTTTGTGTTGAGTATTTTGTTTATGAGAGGGAAGCGTGGGATACAGGCCCGGATCTAGAAGAATGGGGGCCCGTGGCTAATTTTTTTTTGGGGGGCCCCCTTGGCTACAATTTTTATTATATAAGGATTATAAGCTTTGTTTACGAGGAAAATTAAAGGTTTTCAGAACAAACATATTACTTTACTTTATTTATTTAGTTTTCAGAACAAACATATTACTTTACAAATATTTTACTTTATTTTACATATTATATTTTCCTGAATTAATAATTTTATACACACCTACCTACTGATTATGAGCTGGCAACCGATTGAACCGACGAGCCTTTTTTTGTGCAAATTCATTAATAATATTTCGAAAATCGACTTCTTTGGCCAGAGCATGTTCAACACAGAGAATTGCCAGTGACTGTAATCGCTTTTGCTTCATTGTTGAACGTGTGCAACATTTCAGTCGCTTTAACTTAGAAAAACTCCGTCCGCCGGTACAATTGGTCACCATCAATGACAAGTACATTCTGTATGCATTTAAGACATTGGGGAAAACTTCTCCAAATTTGGAGGCCCCCCTCAAATGCGGGGCCCGTGGCTGCAGCCCACATATCCCACCCCTAGATCCGGGTCTGGTGGGATAGCATCAAATGTTTTACTGTCTATTGTTGCTAATAGTGTACGTTGAGCTGGTCGTCTGGAGTTGATGCCATCCATGATGTGCTGCGTGAGATAGTGAGTAATGTCGTGGTTGAGTGGTGAGGTCTGAATCCATGTTGAGTAGGCGATAGTGGAATGTGTGGGTTGGTGATTTGTAAGATTAGTCTTTCTGTTACTTTGGAAGGTGTGCATAGTAAAGTAATGGGTCTATAGGAAGCTGGTTCTGTTGAATTTTTGTTTGGTTTGAGTAGTGTAATAATTTTACCTTGTTTCCATATGTCAGGAATAATACAGTGTTGGTATGAATATGTGCTGATATTTGTGAGAGCTAGTATTCCTTGTGGGTCCAAGTGTTTAAGGTGTGTTAGATATGTTGTCTGGTCCAGTAGCCTTCGAATTCTTAATATTTTTGATGATCTTGGTGGTCTGGTCTGTATTGAAGGGTGTAATGGTCGTGTCGAGTCTGTAGGTTTTCTTGTGTCTGGCTGTTTGTCTGTCTGCGTGTTTCTGGTTGTTGTCTCTGTTTAAGTGACTTATCTTTGTGTAGTGATTAACTAGAATGTTAGCTTGTTGTGTATATGTTGGGATATTATTTTGGCTGCGACAGATAGCCGCGTGTGAGGCGTGGATGCCGCTGTTAGAGTGGGTAATGCTGTTTATAGTCTTGTATAGCCTGGATGTATCTGTGGAGTGGTTTAATGTTGTTATGAATTCTCTGAATGTTTCTGTTTGTTTTTCTTTGAGTTTGTTGTTTATTTCTGTGTTGAGCTGTTGTATCTGCTGTTTTATGGCTACTGTGTGTGGTGTTTGTGTGTTATATTTGAGGTTGTTACGTTGCCTTATGAGGTGGACTATTTCTCTAGTGTAATTTGGGTTGTATTTCCTAATGTTGCCCTTGGGTATGTATTTGTTTGCATTATTGATGATCTGATTAAATGTCTTGAGTGTTGTATTGATGTTTATGATGGGTGTGCTGTTTAATGTGGTGAATTGTTCCTCAGTCTGTATTTTGAACTGTTCCCAATCAGCTTTCTTGTAATTTCTGTAAGTGTGCCTAAGGCTGTTGGGGCAGAGTGTAGAATGTGTTGTAATGATGATGGGCAGGTGGTCTGATGACAGTTGTGTTTCTGTTCTCCATTGTGTATATGTTGCTAGTGAGGGGGAACAGAACGTTATGTCTGGAGAGGAGTTTGAGTATCCTGCTTGATGTGGTATGTGTGTATGTTCTTCTGTATTGTTAAGAATGAAGAGGCTGTTTCTTAAATGTATCGAAAAAATCGATACTTCGATACATCGACACATTAATAAGAATTTTTAAATATTTAAATAGATGTTATAATATGACACTACTGAGTTATATATACATAAATAATAATATTATTAAATATTTATTTAATGACAGTACTACTCTACTGGTCACGTCACACAGTACGGCGCAACGTTTAAACACGTTTGTACTTGTGTTATTGAGATTAATTAACCATAATATAGAAACGCTCATAATATAGAAACGCTCATATAATATAGAAACGCTCATTGGTGT
Source organism: Bathynomus jamesi (assembly GCA_023014485.1). Lineage (NCBI taxonomy): Eukaryota > Metazoa > Arthropoda > Malacostraca > Isopoda > Cirolanidae > Bathynomus > Bathynomus jamesi. The sequence goes on from JAJOZX010000486.1 coordinate 201,372, forward strand.
TGCAACACTGTTTAGTTTGGCTGGTCACATTCACGCTCCAAAAAGGAATAGACTGTCTGACCAGATGTTTAGCCAGCTGGTATTTTTGAAGGGTAATAGTAATTACTTTTAATTGTTAGTGTAATATTTTCAGTCATTCATGTATCCTACAAAATTAAAACATACTTTCATTAAATAAAGCAATTGTTTTTATTTACATCTATAAAACCCATTAAAATGTCGTTGATTTTACTTACAGTGCGTACAAATTACTAATATAAACAATAATATCTAATACCTACATATTAAATGAATAATTATAAAAATGTACCGGCGATACATGTATCGGCGATGCATGTATCGGTATCGGTATCGCTTAAGACATCTAGAAAGTATCGGCGTATCGGTATCGCCTAAGACGTTCTTCATGTATCGATGTATCGGTATCGCTTTAGCGATTTTCATGTATCGATGCCCATCACTGCACATAGTGCTTATGCGGAAATCAGGACACCCCGAAAATTTTGGGGGCAAATTTTTTCCGCTCCCCCCCCCACTAGTAAACTGCCATCCTATACGCCTATGGTCAAGGGCATACACTTGACCTAACTGTGCATTCAATTAACCTTTGTGGTATCCAACGTCATAAGCGATTATACCCGGAAAGGTAAGGTTGGGTCATTGTCGGGACCCGGAAAGGTAAGTAGTACCAGGCTAGGTTAGATTACGTTTGCCGTGAATATTACTGACTGACGAAAATTGGTTTTTCTGGTGTATTTCATGCTATTTCAATTGATTCTCGACTTTTTAGCTCACAATTTCCCTCTTCTTCAAAGCCCGGGGGTTGGGGTGGGGGTTATCTCCATAACGATGCATTTGCTCAAAAAATGAAGGTCAGATTCAATTGAAACAGCATGAAATACACCAGAAAAACCTATTTTCGTTATTAGTTTGGGTGGATGTGTTCTACCGAATCTTTACCGATTTTACTTAGGTATATAAAGGGTGATCCAGAGAAATGGGACCCAAAAGAAACCCCTGTAACTCTTAAAGTATAAGTCCTTTTATAAAATCATACGCATCATTCGAAAGAGGATAGTTACAAGTTTGTACAGGATTGTATAGGTTTTGACAATACAAGACAAGATAAGATACAAAACAAAATAAAAGTGTTAGTTAAAACTAACCCTTCAAGATGACTGCATGGACTGTGGAACAGCTGCGTTTCATAACTGAGCAATATTATGAGCATGGAAGAAGTGTAGTTTCAGCTTTTAGAAGGTGATTTTGACATCTGAAAATTTGTCTTGAAAGATCTTTGAGCTGAAACTACACTTCTTCAATGCTCATAATATTGCTCAGTTATGAAACGCAGCTGTTCCACAGTCCATGCAGTCATCTTGAAGGGTTAGTTTTAACTAACACTTTTATTTTGTTTTGTATCTTATCTTGTCTTGTATTGTCAAAACCTATACAATCCTGTACAAACTTGTAACTATCCTCTTTCGAATGATGCGTATGATTTTATAAAAGGACTTATACTTTAAGAGTTACAGGGGTTTCTTTTGGGTCCCATTTCTCTGGATCACCCTATATTTCAATAGTCATCATAAACCTGCAAAATAATATTACATTCCTGCATATGCTTTTTGGTTATTTACCCACAGATTAAGCCAAACATTTATCAGCAAATATAAAAAAATTCATACGCAAGTATAAACCGAACATTTATTAGCAAATATAAAAAAGTTCATGCACAAGAATAAACCTCACGAATATGTTCTAACAAATGTTGAAAAGGATTAAAAAGATGCCGATATATAAATGTTGACATTTTTTGAGCCAATCAGTAGTGTCCTTTGTAGTAGGACTGGTAAAAGAAAATAGTTGGTATGTAGCCGTAAATAGCGAAAAAGAATATAAAAAAGAATATATATTTTTTGGTGAATATATGTATAGTAAGTAACCCATGCTTCTTGAGCCAATCAATAGTGTCCTTTGTAGTAACCATCAAACAATGTAGTTCTCGTAAAATTAAGGGCGTACAGTTAGAACCAATCGTGATATTCTCGTTAAAATTAACGAAAATATCACAACTTAACCTAACCAATTGTCAAGGGCATTCAATTAACCTAACTGGGCATTCAATTAACCTTGTAATTATATTGAAAAAAGATATATACAATAGCAGAAAAATAAAAAAAAATTGGCAGAAAAATAAAAAAAAATTGCGGGTAAATAATGAAAAAGAATATGCGAATAAATAACGAAAAAATGCCAAATTCTTGCTTATATTTTACAATCTTGCATTTTGGAAAAAAAATTCTCATTAATTTCAGTCAAAACTTCAATTTTAGTTAAAAAATTTTACCCAATGAGTCGGGGGTGAGTAACTTAAGAATTTTGCCAAATGTTCCAGCTAAGAGTATGTTATGGAAAAAATCCTTGGATGTTTTTAGTTTAGCATCAGAAACTATAGATTCATTTTCAAAGTTTCAGTTTAGGTTAGGTTAGGTTGGTAATAATCCTTATAAAATAATAATAAAAAAAGTACTTTATGTTTTAACCTCATTAAAACTTAAACGAAGTGGCTCTGGAACCTGCGTGCAGGTTCTGCAGCTTACAGGCTATGGAACCTGCGCGCAGGTTCCAGAGCCCATATACATGTAATAGCTACAGAACCTGCTAGACTCTAGCAAGGGTTTCAAATTGTATGGACTGTCGGAATCATGTAGAAAGATTTTTGGCTTATGAAATAGGTTCATACTATTATCTATAATACTTATATTGTAATCACAACAATTCTGATAAAAATGCCCAACAGGGCATGAAAACAGCGATGTTGGCAATGCTGCTTAATGGGAAATCCTCTCGCCAAGCGAATGAATTATTTTATTTTGACTTTGGATTAGACTTCTTCCACGAAGTGGCTCCTTGGCCAACATGCCGGCCATGTAGCCTACAGACTACATAGCCAGCATGCCGACCATGGAGCTAAAGATAGGGTCGCTGACTACATGGCTGGCATAATTTATATATATATATATATATATATATATATATATATATAGTGGTAGCTATAACTAACACACATTTTTAGTAAAAGTTGCTTAAAATTAATCGAAACCTACTGTACATGAAAATTATTGACTGCCCGGTTAGGTCAACTGTACGCCCTTGATGATTGGTTAGGTTGTGATATTTTTGTTTAAACTAACGAAAATATCATGACTTAACCTAACCAGTCATCAAGGGTGTATAGTTAATCTAACTGGGCATTCAATTTTGAAGGATAACTTTAGATCAACAGAGGGCATAAAGCATCAGGGTATTGGTAAAGTAACCTCTGTTACTCTTAAATACAGATTATGTTATGAATAGGCATATCAACTGTCTAGCTGAGGGTAGGGAATCAGTTAAAACTGAGGGGTTGAAGTGTTTTTATACAAATGCACATAGTCTTAGGAATAAGAAAAATGAATTATTTAGTTATATGATTAGTGAAAATCTGGATACAGTCTGCATTAGTGAGACTTGGATTAGTGAGGCAGCATTCAATGACACTAGAGCAGAGAGTTAAATACCTTGAACTTAACTTGAAGCGCCTCTGTCTCAAGGGTGCGCTACTCCCACGAAGTCCACTCGGCGCCTCCTGAGGCGGGGCCACGACGTAGTCGCCACCTTTCTTTTCTCTTGCTCTTGCCATACGATTTGGTCCACTATTGAATTAGTGAGTTATACAATGTATATTTACCAGCGAATAGATAGGCAGGGGGGGGGTTTGGTCTTATACATTAAGAATGATTTAACTTCAGTTCAGAATGATAATATTAAATTAGACAATAGGGTAGAATCAATATGGGTTGATATCTGTGTTTCAGGCAAAGAGTATATTCGGATAGGTGCATTTTACAGACCTCCAAACCAAACACAGGAAGTTGATGACAGTATGGTTCAAGAAATAAATAAAGGTTGTAGTGCTAGAACATTAATTTTTGGTGATTTCAACCTGCCTCATATAGACTGGAACCTTTTAGAGAGAAATAATAGGGAAGGTAACTTCTTCATTGACTGCTATAATGACTGTTTCCTAACACAATTTGTAGACAAACCAACTAGGGATCAAGCAATCTTAGATCTGGTTCTTTCCAATGATCATGAACTTATTAGGGAACTTGCAGTAGGAGAGTCATTAGGAAATAGTGACCATTGGATCATACGTTTTAAGATAGAATTAAATAGGGATCTGGTCAACAATGATCATCTAGTCCCTTGCTTCTCAATGGGTGACTATAGTAGATTTAGGGAGTTGTTAGGCTCAGTAAAGTGGGATAATAAATTTGCCAATAAAAATGCTATTGAGATGTGGTCTAGATTTAAAGAAATTTTAGAGAATGTGCAATGTAGGTGTATTCCTTTCAGAAGCAGGGGCGGATCTACCGTCGGTGCAGCCGGTGCAAAGCACTGGGGCCCAAACGTCTTACCGGCCAAACTATTAAAGTGCTGCTCATAATTTGAACCTAGTGCTCAACGACTCAGTTAAAGCAATTCCCAAAATACAAAACTTTTTTGATGTTATTGAAAAGGTTTTTATATTCTTTTCTGACAGTTCCAAAATAATGCGGAACTGGCATTATTTTCCACTGAAAATAACAGAGCACGCAAATTAAACTTACAAAACATTATAGATGAATTTACTGAAATAAAGACGTGCAAAATGGATTTTACATAGGTGAGTAGAGTAAACTCGTGGATATTAACTAATGATTTCTATGAAAATGTCTTTCATGTGTACAGTTCCATGTCCATACTACTATTAAGCACATTTATGCGGCGACATACTGTGTGTATATATATATATATTGAATAGGGCCTATGCATAATTTTTGCACCTGGGCCTGTGAGAGGCAAGCTCCGGTACTGTTCAGAAGTATCAGGAATAATAAGATTAGGAAACCTTTGTGTGGTAGAATAGGGAAATAGCTAAAATGATTAAAAATAAAAAACAGGGCATTCAGGGAATTTAAAGGTAGTGATAGTATTTTGGACTTGGATAATTATAGGCAGTTAAGAAATAAGCTAAATAGTTCGATTCGGAAGAGTGAAAGGCATAGCGAAATAAATCTAGCGAGAAATAGCAATAAAGATCCAAAGAAATTCTTTAGTTTTTATAAATATAATAATAAAAAGCATGATAGTATTGGCCTAATAGAACATGATGATAGGATGTTTGAAAAAAGATCAGGATATTGTTGGTATTTTTAATGATTATTTTAACTCTGTTTTTACTGAAGAAAATTAAACAACTTTGATTTTAATTCTTTAGACCCTGTAAATTCAGACATTCTTGATCATATTCATATAAGGAAGGATGATGTTCGGCAAGTGATTCATACATTGAAGTCAAATAAGGCTGCTGGACCTGATAATATATTTGCTAGGATTCTCAGAGAAGGGGAAGAAAGTTTAGCTGGGGCACTAACTATTTTGTTTGCTAGGTCAATTAATTATGCAGAAGTACCAGATGAATGGAAACAAGCTAATGTAGTACCCATTTACAAAAAGGGTAGTAAGAAGGAGATAGGAAATTGTATGCCTGTTAGTTTGACATCATTGGAAAGTGAGGTGGAGTAATGCAAAAATCGTTCACATCCGGCAGAAAGTGTGAAATTTGGCATGAAGTTACCTTTAGCCATATAGAAACATTTCCAGGTTGGTGACACGCTGTGACCTCACTCTGGCGGCCATTTTAAGCAAATCAAAGTGGCTGCCTCGATTCCACAGCCAAAACCATAAAATGCCATATGTCAGGAATTACTGGGCCGATTTTGGTGATCTTGGGCTCGTTTCTTATACTTTTGAGGATGCCTGATCAATCTACCTATGTTTTGGAATGTTCCGAGGTCAAAGTCACATGATAAGTCATGGTCAAGGTCATTTTTTTTTACCCTAAAACACCTATATCGCTCTATCTCTGAAACGGCTAGGCAAAATTTGATGATCTTGGGCTCGTTTTTGTCAGATTTCATAGCTCCGCGGTTACGGTTGCGGTTGTCAGGAAGTCACAACCGCACGGTTACAGTTGGTTGCGGTTGTTTGGTTTAAAGTTGAATTATCACTGTAACCTGTGTGAACTTATGGAGAATAAGAGCGATACTGGCAAATCAAAGATTAACGCGTTTTAGTCACATTGTCTGACTGCAAATTCAATCATTATTCCATAGTCAAATATGTTTCCAGGGTGCGGGACGAGGAACCAACGCGTTATGCACCCAACCAACCACTTTCCCCAACCTCTGCCATCTGAAAGTAGTTATATTTACAGTTCCACAAAACTAATCAAGAACAGTGGGCAAGATCATCGTTACTACAAGTCATGACACAGGGAGGGTGTCAAAACTGATCATACAATGAGAACACTAGTTAAGATCATCATTGTTAAAACAAGCACCTTGGCAGTGGCATACGGAGGTGCAGTGTAAGTGCGCTTTGTTGCATTTGCAGTGTCAGTGCATGATTTCTTACATCCATAGTGACGGAGGATCGCGCAAGCCTTACTGACATCTGCAAGTGTCGCCCAGAATGGTACCAACTCCTTCTGAGCTGAGATCATCCATCCCCAGTCAGTAGGATCAGGGATCTCTTGATGAAGCCGCAGCGCCTGACCCCAAATGAAAGCTGCCTGAAGAATGGCTCGTCTCACATGTTGAAATAGAGCTGCTTGGGTAGGTGGGATATTGTCGAGGGTTCTGCTCCCTCGTGAGAACACCTCCTTCCGGGCTTGGTTCACGGTAGCAGCTCCACAAGACTTACTGTAACGTAGGACAATGAAACGTTCGATGACCTGCATAGGTACAGATTCCATGGTGAAGCAGTCGGGATCACCCAATATTGCGAGCAGGCTATCCCTCAGTTCCGGAAAGAGCTTCTACACTTCCCATGCTGTCTTCTTGCCAACTCCTACAAAGTGTAATGTAGTGTCCGAACCTGTCAGTGCATGGAATGAGGGAAGCGCAAGTCCCAACTCTGGGCCGAGCTGCGACGCTAGCACGTGAATGGGGAAACATTGGAAGTGTTTTCCAGTCCCATAACCCACCCATAGTTCAGACAATAACAGTTCAGGGAACGATGAGATTGCGACAACCACGACATCAGTGTCCACTGTGCGGAGATATGCTTTGTTATGGCCGTGCTGAGCTGCATGTTTGAGGTGGAGGATCATCATCGTGTCAGCTTCTTGATGGTTACACGGTTCCAGACCCTCCGTGTCACAGGGTAGTTGTGTGAGGACCTTTTTCTCTTGTGTTGTGATGAGTTGCACACCCAGGTCTTCTTCAGCTAACCGCTTACTTACTCACGAGTGTGAAGAGTTCTGTTTTGTTCTCTACATTTTTGAGGGTGGCACTCCACTCTTTTCGGTTGATGGGAGTCTTGGAGTAAATTTGTTTCCTTCGACCATCTCCTCGATTCTCATGAGCTTGGTCTTTCAGACTTCTCTCAGGGTAGATATCCCATATCCAGTCCATACGATCCACACAACCAGAGACATGAGATCTTGCAAATGGTACTAGTTGCTTCCCCATATATTCACCGATCGTGCTCACGGTTTGGGCGGGTTGAATAAAATGGACTACAGCAGGACCATCGAAGATTTTCACTGGTGAATCTCCATCTGGTTTTTCATTGACCTTCTCGAAGCATTTCAGGAGATCGGACTTCGTACCAGTTCGCAAACGACCAGCAACAGCTAATGATGGGAGTTCTTTTTGGTTTTCATACATGAAAAACTCATGTATGAAATAGGAACAACTGAGTGACCAAGGCTGAGTTGTGTTTGAGAGCTTGACCTTTTGCATCTTTCTGTTTGTCAGGTACTTTTTTGAACGTGTTCAGTCCTTTACGCTGGATAGTTTCAGTGATGGCCTTTGAGGCATCAATGAAGCGTGTCTTGACGAAATCACTGTACATGGCAGATCCGATCTCATGAGCACCTCTTAACGAGTTGGTCACACATGCATCCATGACCAATTTAGTGTCAAGGGTAGTAAGGTAAGAACTTGTGTCACTGAATGGCTTCACGTCACTGTGAAAACGAATCAAGAGGCTCTGTGCCCCTTCGTGATGAGAGGAGGAGCCCGACGTGTGATGCCATGACATGAAGTCCTCATAAGTGGAGATGATGCCTGCGCTCTGAGGAGAAGCTGGCATCCATATGTGGCGGGCAATCGGCTCGTCGTAAAGACCAGATGCACCGCCATCTCCCTTGATGTGATTGTTTGAGTGTTCATGTGATTGGTCGTTCGCCATCATGGAATACCGGTTCTCTGACCTCTGTACAACGAAGTTGCTTTTCATAAACTCGTGGTACACTGTTGAATGTTTGTCCTTCAACTGCATGAGGTCTCTCACGTGTATTGGCAGCCACCGTGCGTAGTTTGGATGGTCGAGAGCGAAACACCATGGGATTATCTCACCAAGTACTTGGACATAGAGTTCAAAAGCTCCCTCTCCCTGAGACCTGATGAACCTGCAGTACATTAGTTGGAGATCCTTTGTCCCAGTATTGGACTGTTGGATATGCTGTTTGTCCTTGTGACACTGAGTACACCTCTTCCTTCAATATGTGAAGAGCAGCAAGGTACACTTGGTGTGCATATCGAGTTCTTTTCACGTTAGAGGCACTCAACGCCGAATAAGCACGACCAGGTGATAGAACGCCTGCTTCAGCCAACGCGTGATCTCACCCTGAGCCATCAAGCCACTTACCCAGGATCTCCCGCAGCACCATCTCAATGTGAAGCTCTCCCATCATCACAACGTACTTGTCTTCACCAAGTTTCTCTGGGTTCTTTCATTGGATTCGTTTTGCTAGACTATACAATGGTTGGTCCATGCCAATGATGGGGTTTGCCCTGGATTTAAAAAGTCGATTCCATCTTTTATAACCTCCATTGAATGTTTTATCATGGATGGGGATTGCGCTTTCTCTACAAATAGTGTAAAATCCCGATCTCTGCACGAGAGCACACATTGTCTTTCTGAAGGCTAGCGTTATAACATGACCAGGTTATGACGTCTCCCACCTCAATTCTCTCCTTCTCCAGTATGTGAGACACATGGGCTAACCAGGCCTCCTCCTACACGATCAGTGATGGGCAGTATCTAGATACATGTATCGCCGATACGTATCGATCGATACTTTGTATCGGTATCGGTATCGCTTTAGCTACTTGACAAAAGTATCGATTTATCGGTATCGCTAAGGTCAATTTTCTTAAATGTATCGAAAAAAATCGATACTTCGATACATCGATACATTAATAAGAATTTTTAAATATTTAAATAGATGTTATAATATGACACTACTGAGTTATATTTATGAATATACATAAATAATAATATTATTAAATATTTATTTAATGACAGTACTACTCTACTGGTCACGTCACAGTACGGCGCAACGTTTAAACACGTTTGTACTTGTGTTATTGAGATTAATTAACCATAATATAGAAACGCTCATAACATAGAAACGCTCATATAATGAGCTTGATTTTCTCCAGGAATACCTAACCGTACTACAACCCATTGCAACAGCACTTGATAGGTTGCAGTCCGACAAAGAATGTTTTTACGGTTGCCTGCTTCCGACATTGTTAGCTGTAGAGAAGAAGCTACAGCGTTTGAATTCGGAGGCATTACGTCATTGTCAGCCACTTCTCAATGCAGTCACAGTAGGGTTCACTAAGCGGTTTGAAAAGTTTCTGTGCCTTGATGCGTCGCATGAGTGTAAAGCAGCAATACTGGCATCGTCTTCAAATCCTCTGTTCAAGTTAAAGTGGATGACAATAAAAGGCAAATTTAATACTAACATTGTCAAAAAGAGGGTTCAAGAAATGTTGGTTAATGCTGTTAAGAGCCTCAGCGAGCAGACCCCCCAGCAACAACTAAGTGATGCTGCATCTGACGGAAGTGCAGATGATTTCTTCTGTTATGAGTCTGCTTCCACTAATGTCTCTGCAACCCAAGATTCCACTGAGATGGAAGTTTTACAGTATGTGGGTGACGGAAGTCATTCTCTCCAATCTCTGAGGCAGTACCCAGGAATTCTACGGGTCTTCCTGAAGTATAACACACCACTACCATCCTCTGCTCCTGTAGAACGGTTGTTTAGTTTGGCTGGTCACATTCACGCTCCAAAAAGGAATAGGCTGTCTGACCAGATGTTTAGCCAGCTGGTATTTTTGAAGGGTAACAGTAATTACTTTTAATTGTTAGTGTAATATTTTCAGTCATTCATGTATCCTACAAAATTAAAACATACTTTCATTAAATAAAGCAATTGTTTTTATTTACATCTATAAAACCCATTAAAATGTCGTTGATTTTACTTACAGTGCGTACAAATTACTAGTATAAACAATAATATCTAATACCTACATATTAAATGAATAATTATAAAAATGTACGGGCGATACATGTGTGAAAAATGCTCTGTATGAATTGGTCCACAATTAACCCACCCCTTATTTCTCCAGTCTAACTATAGAGTAGATTAAGTCTAGCCCTGTAGGGGTCAGCCTAGAGATTCCGGAAATGGTCCAGAGCGGGCAGATAAATTGAGGTCCACAGTAGGATTCCTCACCAAACTAGGTTAGGGCAATCTACCTTCACCTTTGTTAAGCTATGAGTTGATGCTGGGTCTTAGGCCACAATGTAGGCCTAAGTTGTCTGACCCAGCTTAATTTAATGAGTCTTCTAAGTTAGAAGTTAGAAGATCTAACTGGGCTAAAAACACAATTAGTCACTTACTGCTAGTTATTAGAGAGTCTCTTTTCTCCTTCAAGTATAATTGTCGAGAGCGTACTTGCTAGTGGGGATCTTTCTTCGGTGTCTGTTCTCGTCCCTTCTCCAGTTCCGTCCTTCTCGCCCCGTTCCTCGTTTTCGTTCTCCTTTGTTCTGCTTCTCGCGGGGCTTTTTCCACCAGCGTCGTGTTGGTTTTTTCCCGGTTGGTTGATCGGTAATGTATATCTATTACGAGCACGCTCTTTTCACACAGAATATAAATACTAGTGTGGAGAATAACTCTGGTGAGCAACCAATTGGTTTCATCCACCCAGTTATTGACATAAAAGGAATTTAATAATTGTTAGATTAACTACCTACCTACTCAGTGAACCATTTTCGTTACCTCCCAACTACCCACTCATCAGTTTTCCATATACTGGGGGCCCCGGGAGATAAAAATTTTGGTGTCATTGTCACCATTTTTATGTCTGAGTGTAGACTAGCTAACTATTTGACTGTAAATGCCGGTTAATCTGATTAACAGTGCCTATCCTCACCTTCTCATGGAGAAGGTGAGCATTTAATTAGAAGAGAAAATATACATCCATAGGATGAAACTGTCTATGGTCTTTACCATAAGAAAAGAAAAAGTGAAAGTTAGAAGATAAAATTACAATTCCCCAGCATCTATTTTTTGTTGTAAAAATAGTCGCGCCTTTAATGCTGTTTGTCGCTGAGGTCTTGTGTCTGTCAATGTTGTAGTAGGATGCGTTACCACTCCTACTGTCAAAGGAATAGTTACTGGAAGTTCAGTGTCTCCAGTTGTTACTGTCAGTGGAGAAGGTTCTCCAAAGTCCATTGTTTTGGGTCCAGACTCTAAAGGGTACAAAAGAGAAATGTCTCTTGTTGTGTCACCCGTTGAAGTCCTTAATTTGACCACTCTTGTTACCCCGTCTGCCCCTGGTCTGAGTTCTGAAACTCTAGCCAGAGGCCAGTATTGTCTTGGAGTACTATTGTTTGGACACTTTGGTGAATCACACATTGATGAGACATGTCGTAAACTTTTACAAAACTTACACTTGAATCTTAACCTAGATTTACAGTCTTTCTTATAATGTCCCTGGCCAGTACACTTTTTACATAGGTTCAACTGTTCACATCTTTTAGCTCTTTGGTTAAAGTCTGAATATTTGTCACACCCAGTACTACTGTGTTCATTACTTGCACAAAATTTGCAATGTAGTGTGTAAGTTGAGGCAGCAGTTACATTAAAGTTCTGTGATGTAGGTGTTCGTGTATTACAGTTGGTCACATTTGATTCTACAGTATCAAGTTTTGTCTGTTTGGCTGTAGCTAGTTGGTCTCTGGGAACAGTCTTTGGTTTATCCATAGTCTGGGTCTTATTTTGTGTTGGAATATTTCTCAATTTGTAATTAGTTAGGATATTGGGAGTGTTTTCTGATATCTTCAGGATTAGGATAATTTTCTCCCGTCTTTAGAACTAAAATATCTTTAACCCTCAAAGGAAGGCACCTAAGAACTATGCCTTGTATAATCCAAGATGAAGCTTTAATATCTATCTCATTGCTAACCAGTTGTCCTATAATAGCTTCTAATTTTGTATAAAAATTTCCCATATCACTATGGTTATCTTTTATGGGTGCAAAATCAAAAATTTGTTGAGATAATTCATATACAATCTCATCTTTATTAATGTAATTACGTTTTAAGAGATCAATAGCTACTTCATATGAATTCCCTACGGCTGGTAAATAGGCTATCAGGTTATAGGCTGGGCCTTTAAGGAAACTAGTTAAGTAGCTAAACTTATCAACAGTTGAAATATAAGGTTTATTACCTATTAAACTCTCAAATTTGTCAATGAAAGATGGGAATTGTACCGTGTCCCCTTCAAATGTTGGTACTAGCAAAATGGGTAACTGAGCCCTCAATTCTTGTGACTCAGGATTTAGCATGCCACTTAAATTTTGTTGAAGGTTAGCTCTACTTTGATTAAAATCAGAATTAGGTTTATTTGGTGTTAAGTCAGTCAAACGAGACCGTAGTCTCCTTATTTGCTGTTCAATTGAGATTACCTGATCATCATTATCAGCGTAAAGGTCTATCAATTGTTCTTCAGCCATTTCGGATTCAACTAACTCTGAAATACTCTCATCAATGGCTATTATTTCCTTCTTTTTAGTTTCCAATTTAAGAATTACACACTCTAAATCTTCCTTACCTGGTTGTGTAATATTGTTAAAAGTGTTCACGGCCTTTGTAACTGCACCCAACTTTGCCCCCCTTTTCTTTTTTAACTTTTTCAATTCCGCACTGTCCATGTTTAAGTCAAAATTGTTTAACTGGATATCGTAATGAAATAGAGGACAAGAAGAAATTACCAGAGAAGAGAGAGCACAGACAAAACAGTCAAATTTTAAATTTGGTTTAATCCCCCCCAAGTACTTATGTGTCACTCAGGTCTAAGCTTATAAGAGAATGAGACTCCTTAAATGTAAATGTTTCCTAGTTAGGCCCTAGGTTGTAGACCTAATTAGGCTTGATTAGGTTAGGCTTAGGCTTAGGCTTAGGCTAGACCATTTAGCCTAATTCTGCAATTTTTTTGTTAAGTAAGGTTAAGGTTTGTAAATTCCCCACACACGGACCACCAATGCAATGTGAAAAATGCTCTGTATGAATTGGTCCACAATTAACCCACCCCTTATTTCTCCAGTCTAACTATAGAGTAGATTAAGTCTAGCCCTGTAGGGGTCAGCCTAGAGATTCCGGAAATGGTCCAGAGCGGGCAGATAAATTGAGGTCCACAGTAGGATTCCTCACCAAACTAGGTTAGGGCAATCTACCTTCACCTTTGTTAAGCTATGAGTTGATGCTGGGTCTTAGGCCACAATGTAGGCCTAAGTTGTCTGACCCAGCTTAATTTAATGAGTCTTCTAAGTTAGAAGTTAAAAGATCTAACTGGGCTAAAAACACAATTAGTCACTTACTGCTAGTTATTAGAGAGTCTCTTTTCTCCTTCAAGTATAATTGTCGAGAGCGTACTTGCTGGTGGGGATCTTTCTTCGGTGTCTGTTCTCGTCCCTTCTCCAGTTCCGTCCTTCTCGCCCCGTTCCTCGTTTTCGTTCTCCTTTGTTCTGCTTCTCGCGGGGCTTTTTCCACCAGCGTCGTGTTGGTTTTTTCCCGGTTGGTTGATCGGTAATGTATATCTATTACCGAGCACGCTCTTGTCACACAGTATATAAATACTAGTGTGGAGAATAACTCTGGTGAGCAACCAATTGGTTTCATCCACCCAGTTATTGACATAAAAGGAATTTAATAATTGTTAGATTAACTACCTACCTACTCAGTGAACCATTTTCGTTACCTCCCAACTACCCACTCATCAGTTTTCCATACATGTATCGGTATCGGTATCGCTTAAAACATCTAGAAAGTATCGGCGTATCGGTATCGCCTAAGACGTTCTTCATGTATCGATGTATCGGTATCGCTTTAGCGATTTTCATGTATCGATGCCCATCACTGTACACGATGGACCCTGGGATTCTGGACGCTCCTGGAACAACCTGATCATTGCAAGGAGTCATGAAAATATCTGTGTTGGGTAGTTCAGTTAGGGGTACTACAGCATAGGAAGCTGGTAAAGTAAGATTTTTCCGATCACTGGGAGTATCAGCATTAACGGAAAAGAGGTCACGCTTGACTCCCTCGTTAGAAGTGCTCAGATGATTTGTTAGGGATATTGTTAGAGAATCTAGAAGAGGAAGAGCCATTGTTGTCCCAAGGCGATATGATGACTAAGCTGATTGATGCAGCATTGCCTGTATATATTAAATTAAGGTGTGTGTGTGTGTTAGGGTGGCCCACTTTTCAATTTTTTTTTAAAAGTATAGGTTATCGTAGTTTTTCCCATTATTTGGCACTATACTAGCATATTGGTACCATTTTTACAAAAATTGATCAATATTTAGGGGTCTCGCATCGACCTTGAAATTACGAGTTTTTTTTTAAAAATGCGTACTTTTTAACTTTTTACTGAATCAAGATAAATCATTAAGTAGGGATGTTTTCTGAATCCTCTTGATGGGAGAAGTCGTTTGGTGTGCCTTCCAATGTCATACGACTAACGGTTTAAAAGTTGTGCCTGTATACAGGTAATACCAATGTGCTAGTATAGTGCCAAATAATGGGAAAAACCACGATCACCTATACTTTTCAAAAAAATCAGCAAATAGCAGACAAATAAGGAAAAAAGAAACAATAACTTAAACAATCACTTTTGCATTGTATTGACCACTATCACACGTCACTGGCTGCAACGTTGTCCCTCTGTGCTATGTCATCGTGGCGAGTGATGACTTCTTGAAGTCGCCGAGCTCTTTCCGGTTCTTTTCCACCACTTGCAGAAGATCCTGCAGCTGTGCCTCGTCCTTTGTGACCGTGTTCGCATAGTCTTGTATCAGTTGGACTCCTCTTTCAGCGACGTCATTCGTGACCTGGAGATTAGAGATCACATCCTTCAGACGACAAAAGTCCTCGTTCTCGTCCCACTTATCAGTTGGCAGGGTGAGCCACGAAGACCCATACATCTTCAGACCTGCAAATAAGAACCAGGAGGACTCGTCGATCAGGTCGGGGAGTAGCGTCATCTCGTCGACTGAGACGTTCTCGTATGTGAAGTCTTTGGGTACAGGGAGGTGGGACAGCTTCTCTGCCATCTGTTGCTTCACAGTGCCATCCACCTTGTTGCTGCATAGAGCGAAGATGACGGTCTGAGGCCTCAGATACCAGAAGTGCCGCCTCATCACTGCCAGTGACGCTTCTGCCACCTCGCGGTCCACTGCCCTATACCTCAGAAAACGCTGGTATAGTACCAGGTCATTCAACGGCGCATCAGCTGCTACAGGGGCCGCCAACCAAGCTGGTACGTACAGAAGAGCGATGAACACCACGATCCTGTGCAGTTTGTCGACCAGCTCGGCGTCGAGCTCCAGCTGCCTACTCAACATCAGCAGTTTTGTGTAGTAGATGACCTGAAACAGAATAGGCACCATTGTAAGTAAGACAGGTTTATTGTTACCAATTACTTTGTTTGCGTTATAATGAAATGTTTATCTTTGAATAACATTTAAACTTATCTCTAGATTATTTTTGTTTGAAAATACTAACTTTAGCCATCCATCTTGCGTGGTGGTAGGCTCCTGGGCGCATGAGGTGAATGCCACGGCGTGGTTGTGTCCCGAGTACCAGGAGCGTGATCTCTGCCACTTCCCGGTAATCGTCTCTGACGAAACCAGAAGCTGTGCTCAGGAAGCTGACCGCCGCGTCCCGGAGTTCTATTAGCCACGTACTCTCCGCCAGATTCTCGACCTGCAGCTTGCAGTAGGTCAAGAGATCGAGCTCGTCCCATCTTCAAAAATAATAAACAAGAAAATTGTGTGAGAAAACTCTGAAGTTCCGGTTTGGCTTGCTGTTTTATAAACTAGCGGAATATCATGTGTGTCCTAACTTTACCTTGCACAAAAAATGAACTAACCTTCTCTTCAACTGCTGAAACAAAGGATCAGTTGGTGCCGTAGTCCTTCCGAGCAGGGTGACGGCTACTGCCCCCACGATAAGCTCTAGAACGTGATGACGGCATCCCAGCTGGAGTAGCGGTCGCCCGAGCATGTTTTCCAGCCGGACAACTGCACCCTGCACCCTCCCCGTGTTGGTGGAAGTGGTGTCGAAGCAGAGTCCGATGACACTCTCCTCACATCCCCAATCTTCGAGAGCATGTATGGTTGCCTGCGCCTGCGACAGTCCGGTGCCGTCAGCAACAGCTGGGACTGACAGCAACTTTCCTTCTGTGCAATGAGTCCCGGAGATGAGAATTGCTTGGCGGTGCTCCGCCGTTCCAAGGAAGTTCTGAAACACATGCCATATATTTCAATTTCATGGTTGTAAAGTAACCTATTTTTGTTCACATTCAGTTCTCTTTTTAATTGACATTATGCTTCATGAATCTCATTACTAAATTGATAGCTATGAAAACTTAATCAACTGACCTTGACCATTTTGCCATCCCAGTGGACAACAGTGTGCCTCGGTGGCGTGAAGGAGTCCTTCACAGCCGTCGCCACTTCACGGCGATGTGACACTCTTCCCCGGCGAGCCGTTTCTTTCGAGATGCTGAACTGATTGAGGTCTGCTGGTGGATCCGCCGAACGTGTGATAGCAGCCACAATGCTTACTACCTATGTAGAGAATGGAAAGTGGAAAGGAAACTGTCAAGAATACAAGTGGGTTACGGGACACTTTAAAACTGACGCTATCGATGAATACTATACACAATACGCATCTGACTATTGGACATGCGGAAACGATCAGCCACTTCCATGACAGCAGGTGCATTAAGGATGCGGCGAGGAAGATTGACAGACATTTGGCTCTTTCGGCAGGGGAACGCTAGTTCTGTCTCCGACTCTCCTGACATGCCAGTATCATCATTCTCCATGGCCTCATCTCCGGTTTCGTATGCACACTTTGAGGTTTGCGGCTCCTGGCGAGGACGTTTTCTTCCTTCCTGTAGCTTTCTTTTTACAGCGAAAACTTTATCGTTCCCGCTCATCGTTGTCACCCGAGGACCACGTTGATCGAGGTAGAAGTCAATGTCTTTTTTCTTGTCCTTGTCGGACAGCAGTCGATTCTTCTTTATATCTTCGACTGCGTCAGATGCTCCGATATCCCACAGCTTGTCCACACTGTCCGAAAACTTCTGCCGTTTTCCTCCGGCGTCAGTTTCTCGTTTTCTGCTCTTTTGGAGTAAGTGCCACTCTTTCCACAATGCCTCTAGCTTCCGTTCGCAGTTGAGCTTTGTGATTGTTTTAATGCGGGCCATGTTCCAAAACTTTAAGACGTTGTTTACGGTTTCTTTGAATGCGTCTTTCCTGTTAGCAGTGTACTGGATAACACTGAAGAAGTATTGCAAAACCTGCCGTGTTGTTGGCAATTTGGTACCACTAATGGAGGACGACGGTTGGCCAACTAAAAAAATTTCCGAGGCCGATCTTAGAGAAGGTAGTGATGTTATTTTCGCCTTTCCTTTTGATGACTCTCTATTTGTAGCTTCAAGAGTTCTTCCAGTTATGGTTGCCATCGATTTGTCCATGACAAAGGATGAGGAACTCAGACAGAATTTCAAAATGTTATGATCTGCAAAAAAAGAAATAGGTTAGGTACCTGGCACAGGCATAGTGCATTTTCTAATTACCTATATACATTATACATTCAGCCCGGGTATGGTGACTCATTTTTTTTAAAAGTATAGGTCATGGGTCGGGGAACTTTTTTGGGTATTACCCAAAAATCTATTTGAGTAAAATGAAATTACCCCCAGACTTCAAAGTAAACAAAAACAAGCCAATTGCTCTTAAAATTGTTGCATATGGTACACAAAAAATTCAAATTTAAAAAATGTTTATTGGATCCATTACCCCCAAAAAATTTAAATTTACCCCATTTGGGGTAATTTACCCCTGTTCCCCGACCTCTGGTATAGATGATCGTGGTTTTTCCCATTATTTGGCACTATACTAGCACATTGGTATTACCTGTATACAGGCACAACCTTTAAACCGTTAGTCGTATGACATTGGCAGGCACACCAAACGACTTCGCTCATTAAGAGGATTCAGAAAACATCCCTACTTAATGATTTATCTTGATTCAGTAAAAAGTTAAAAAGTACGCATTTTTAAAAAAAAACTAGTAATTTCAAGGTCGATGCGAGACCCCTAAATATTGATCAATATTTGTAAAAATGGTACCAATGTGCTAGTATAGTGCCAAATAATGGGAAAAACCACGATCACCTATACTTTTCAAAAAAAATTGAAAAGTGGGCCACCCTAGTGTGATATATATATATATATATATGCATATATAACTGCAATGACCGCGCAGTATATAAATGAATAGAAACGACATAAGTGTTAAGGAACGTTTCTGCACACGAGGAGGAGAGATAACGAATAATGAAAAATGAGGCGAACCGCCCAGGAATCGAACCCAGGGCCTTCCAATTGCCGGTCGGACGCTCTACCATTATGCTACGGACCTCACTCAATCACAAATCGAAATTCTCCCACATAGGGCAGAAACCAATGCCCTGAGAGGGCACCCTCGCAAATCGTGAATATGCGCATATAACTGCAATGACCGCGCAGTATATAAATGAATAGAAACGACATAAGTGTTAAGGAACGTTTCTGCACACGAGGAGGAGAGATAACGAATAATGAAAAATGAGGCGAACCGCCCAGGAATCGAACCCAGGGCCTTCCAATTGCCGGTCGGACGCTCTACCATTATGCTACGGACCTCACTCAATCACAAATCGAAATTCTCCCACATAGGGCAGAAACCAATGCCCTGAGAGGGCACCCTCGCAAATCGTGAATATGCGCATATAACTGCAATGACCGCGCAGTATATAAATGAATAGAAACGACATAAGTGTTAAGGAACGTTTCTGCACACGAGGAGGAGAGATAACGAATAATGAAAAATGAGGCGAACCGCCCAGGAATCGAACCCAGGGCCTTCCAATTGCCGGTCGGACGCTCTACCATTATGCTACGGACCTCACTCAATCACAAATCGAAATTCTCCCACATAGGGCAGAAACCAATGCCCTGAGAGGGCACCCTCGCAAATCGTGAATATGCGCATATATCTCATAACTGTAAGGTTAGTGAAAAATTTACTTAATTTAGAGCTAGCATTTTTGGACTCTTGTGGCATCATTTTTTTGGGGCACTGGCGCGTCCTTTCTACTCATTTGTTGAATGCGGCACTTACAGGGTGGTCTTATAGAGAGCTCTCTTGCAATTCAGTTTGGTTGTTTAGATACAAGATTATTGCATCGTGCAATGGTGCAGGTTGTGTTGTTGTTGTTGCAAGGTTTAGAAAGAAGACTATAAATGTGCCCCTTTTGTTTTTATCTTAATTTTATGCAAATGAGGCCTAAGGTAGGCCAAAATCGAGTCAGCAACCCTGAGGCAGGACCTAATAGGACCTCCAAGTCGTAAGTTTTAGTCTAGCTTAACTTGGGCTGTAGGCTGAAGTAGGCCCTCAAAGCTTGGCCGTTCAAGACTCAGCTGGGATTCTGAACCCAGCCAAATAAAATAAAATAACATGGTTTTTCGAAGCGGATTCTAGTCCAAGACTGAGTCAGTGACTATTTTTCGGCAAAGTTCTGATTGTGCAAATTGTAGCCCAAGTTAAGCCTGGGTTAAGCATAATTGAGGTAAGGTCCCAGGGTAGAAAGTTTGGTCGCCCAATTGCGAAACTTGGCCGCTACTTTGTCGTTGTTTTCGGCCTACATTTTTACCGTTTTGTTAATTTTGGTTTTATTTTTCGTTGGCGAAGGTCGCAGACTTCAGTACGCCAGTTACTTGCGTGGAAAATTTCGTATTCCATACTGGTGGTTGGTCAGTACCCCAACCAAGCAATTCAGTTTATTTGAAAAAAGGCAAAATTTGAGTTTGATCAGTTTGGTTAAGTATTTTCGCCAATTCAGCTTATTTGGCATTGAGCCCAATTGTTGTTTGCATTCAAGATGAGTGCAGCTGAATTGAACAAGTTCAGAAAAAGGAGAAGCGCCTACAAAGGTCTAATTACAAAGGTCATTGCCACTATAGATTTTGCCATAGAGCAAGAGGATTTAAGCTTAGTGACTGCGCAGCTTTCCATATTAGAAACTAAAAAGGTTGCTCTAAGCGAAGTAAATGTTAAAATTGGGCTCGTGTAGAAGAGGGTGAAATAGAAAATGACATAATTTAGTTTGAAGAGATTATTGATGACATAATTAAGGCATGCCACAGAGCAAAAGAGTTTAGCAGCTCAGTACAGTTAGAGACCAGGTCTAATAATGAAACACAGCCCTCAACAAACGGTGTTTGTGAAGTTAAGGTTAACAGATCTGCAGTTCAATTACCAAGGCTTGTACTCAAAACATTTTCTGGGAGGATTCAGAAATGGCAAGAATGGGCAGACAGTTTTCAGTCAGTAGTTCATTCTAGTCAAGTGCTAAGTGCGGTGGAGAAGTTTAATTATTTGCAGTCCCTCTTGGAAGGGGAGGCAGCAAAGACAATAGCAGGATTAGCATTAACAGAGGCTAATTATAATGTGGCATGCAGGGCCGGATTAAGACCTTTAGAGGCCCTAAGCACTGAAAAGATTATGGTGGCCCCATATATATGTAATTCAAAATAAAAACAATACTAAACCGTAAAATAAATTTTTATCTTTCGAAATGAAACAAAACTTCCATGTATGCTGAAATTAAAATAGCTTCTTTCTAGATTTTCTGATTGCAAAATCCTGGATAATTTCATCGAAGCTGACTCGACGAAGCATGTCCGCTGCTATACACAGTAGAGAAAGTGAATCAAGTCTGTCCTGACACAGTGTTGTTCTCTGAGGGTTTTTTATTCTTTTCAGGTGAGAAAAAGAGTGTTCTGCGGAGCAGTTAGTAATCATCAATGTTAGAAAAATACGTACTGCGATATCTACATTTGGAAATACACATTGTATCCTGTATTTCACTAGGGTATCATGAAGATCAATTTGACTGAATTTCGTTTTTCCTGTTTCATTAAACTTTGAGTGCATATAACAGTGGAACTGCCGTAGTTCTCCACGGAGATTCATATTCAATTCAACAGGGTATGAGTGAACTAGCTTTTGGGAACCTTGTGAATATTGTTCGTCAGATAAGTCGAAATCGTTTAGAAAAGAAAATCTACTTGATACTTCTTTATATACTTCACCTCTCCTCTTCATATGAGCTTTAAGTGTATCAATTAAAGCGTAGTAAGTCGATGCGCGAAATTTGTATCTAGGATTCAATGCTGTTTCTGGTGCACTGCCATCATTTCCTTGTTTTGATTTTTCCCATGATGACTACTTCTATGCTTTCTTTGAAATATCAAATATCAAATTCTTTCAAAAAGATTTTCTGATATATTTTTGGTGCCCCTGCCTTGCTGGTGCCCTAAGCACGTGCTTAGTCTGCCTATTGGGTAATGCAGGCCTAGTGGCATGGGATATATTAAAAAAACGGTTTGGTAAGCCAGAGATCTTAATTAAAAGCCACCTCCGTGAACTTTTAGCTATACCTCCTGTTAATAATCCCAAGAGTGTCAAGGAGATACGGCAGTTATATGATGAATTTGAAGTTAGAACTAGGTCCCTGGACAACTTGGGTGTAGGAATGGAAAGGTATAGTGTAATGTTGGTCACTATATTGGAGTCTAAATTGCCTAGCTCAATTTTGCTTGAATTAGGTAGGGAACACTATACAGAACATGTGTACATCCCCCTTCAGCAGATGTTAAGCCTTTTAGGCACAGAATTAGCAAGACGAGAGGGAATTGATTTTGCACAGTGGGGTCTTAAACAAGGGTACAAAGGCAGGCACAGCACCAAAGTTTATACAAAAAGGAATAGCCAAGGTACAGTGTCAGCTCTACATGCATCCTCTGAGAATAAATTAAAGGGCATCAAGGAATGCATATTTTGCGAAGGCAACCACAAGTCATATAAATGTGAAGTGACTGAGGCTTTACCTGTTGAGGAGAGAAAGGACAGAGTAACTAAGTCCACAGTATGTTTTAAATGTTTTTTGAAAGGTCATAGAGCAAGGTTTTGTAAGTTTAAAATTTTGTACAAAAAATACCATCGCCGGCATCAGCCATTATTGTGTGAAAGCACTCCTAGTAGGCCTACCCTAGAAGTAGAGACATCAGTGACACATGCCACTGCTATGAAAGGGAGTAAAAGTAAAGGGGGGATTATTGCAAACAGCTGCAGCATTATTAATTGGGAATGATGGAGAAGTTACTGTAAAAGTGTTGTTTGATAGTGGTAGCCAGTGTAGCTTTATTAAGACCAGAATTTCCAAAAATCTGAAGTTTGAAGAACTTAAGAGGGAAAATTTAAGAATTTCTGGGTTTGGGGGTTCAGTTCAAAACCGAACCAAAGTTAAAAAGGTAGAAGTTCTGGTTAAGGGGTTGTTACCAGAAAGTCCCACTATCAAGGTCCAAGCTGTAGAGATTGAGGAATTTTGTGCTCCAGTCACTACTTGTTTAGATATGGCATGTGTCCAAGAATTGCAAGTTAAAGGAATTAATTTGGGCAATAATAAGGTTAAAGGAACAGAAGATATTACTCTTTTGATTGGAGCTGACTATTATTGGGACTTCATCACTGGTAACATTGTCCGCACATCTCAAGGTCCGGATGCTACACGGTAGCTATTGCAATGAAATGGAGGTTAAAGCTCTTTTTGTTAAGATTGGGGAGAACAGCATGGCTTGGAAAGGCATTTGAAAGCCTTTTGGGAACTTGAATCCTTTGGCATAAAGGACAAACAGGAGAAGCAGGCAGGTACAGTGAACAGTGATATTTTAGAGCAATTTGAAAAAGGTATTGAGTTTAGAGACGGTTGCTATGAAATTGGCCTCCCTTGGAAGGATTCTTGCAAACCCAGTTCAAACCTTCAGCTAGCTGATAGGAGGTTGGAGACTTCATTGCACAGGCTAAGGAAAAATGAGGAGTTGTTAAATGAATACGATGAGGCCATCCTAAGCTATGTAAAGGAGGGCTATGCTGAAAGGGTGCAAGGTGAGCTGGTGAGCCAGGAGACACATTATCTGCCACACCATGCAGTGGTACGGCGAAAGAAAACTACCACCAAAGTGAGGGTAGTTTTTGATGGCTAAGCCAAGGACAAAAGTGGTGTGTCCTTGAATGACTGTTTGGATGCTGAGCCAAATTTAAATGCAGATTTATTTTCCTTGTTACTGAAATTTAGGTTTGGTAGAGTAGCATTGGCTGCAGATGTGAAGCAGGCCTTTTTGAGGATAATTAAAACCAGAGGACAGAGATGCAGTAAGGTATCTGTGGGTGGATACGAAAGACTTGTTGGAAAATTGTAAGGGTCTGATTTATTATTACAGACCTTTACGTAAATAATTAATTAAATGCCAGGGTCACCAGCGCCCAAATACTAGATTGGCATCCAGCACTGCGGCGCAAAAATAATTTTAATAAAAAGGGAAGGATTGATTATAAAATCATCAACATGAATTTTATATTTTATTGACAAAAATTAATAAACTATATGCAACAATTATTTATAAATGCAAAGGGGATTTTTACCCGTAACAACTTTGACATATAAATGCAGAATTAAATAATGGCACCGTTTAGCTAATATATAACAGTCTGCAACTAATACTAATAATAAACATGTAAACAATACTAATTGGTAAATAATATTAATAATGTGTAAATAATAATAATAAGTAAATAATAATAAAGGTAAATAACACTGGTCAACAACAATTTTGTCACAAGGGTTTTGATGGGTGTTCTAAGTGTACTTTTTCATGCTGAATCTAAATATGAAATCAGATTTTTTCTATCAAGCTTAGTTTACTTGTGACGCTATGTTCATTTTTTCCTCATTTAGCATGATCACCGGATAAAAAAATAATAACATATTATATATAATTAAGTATATAACAATATTATAATATAAAACATTATAAAAATAATAAATATAATAATATATTATATTAATTAATATAACTATAATAAAATATATTAATATTAATATATATGTTGTATTAATTTTTCTGTAAAATTAGTACAATTTATTCCTTTGGGGAGAAAGTTCTGATAATGCTGGCAGGATAAATTTGGTCGGAGCAGCAGACTGTGCAGGTTGAAACATGTTTGTACCTGTTCAGACATGAGCCTAGTTTCTGTGTGTAGAGCAGCTCCAAGTCAGTCTGCTTGTAAATGTCACAGTGTTAACAGCTAGTGTCTGTTGCTTCTTGTTAATTTTACACCAGTGTTGTATTCATATAGATGTTTTGTAATGCCGCGGAACTGTCTGAATCATCCTAATTCCTTTTGTTATGTATGTGGTGATCTAACTTTAAAATCCCAGAAACGTAACTTTACACCATTAGTAAAAAAATGCTATGAACTTTATTTCGGATGTAAAGTAGGCGATCAGGACAAGAGTTGGGCCCCTCACATTTGTTGTGTGACATGTGTAAGACTACTTACAGGATGGCTAAACGGTTCACGTCACATGCCATTTGCTATTCCAATGATTTGGAGGGAACCCAAAGATCACACAACAGACTGCTATTTCTGCCTGGTAAATACAAAGGGGATCACTTCAAAAACAAAGAGCCTTATGAAATACCCTAATCTACCGTCTGCAATGAGACCATTCCCCACAGTGCTCAACTTCCAGTACCAAATCCTCCTGAACATGTAAGTTTAAGTGATGAGGAATCAAACGTAGCTGTACATATCACGAGGAAAAAGATGAAGACATTTCTGATCCAACATTCCAGGCTACCTGTTCCTCCAATGAACCACATTTACTGTCACAAGGAGATCTAAATGACCTAGTTCGTGATTTGAAATTATCTAAGAAGCAAGCTGAACTTTTAGGTTCAAGATTAAAGGGTTGGAATCTACTGCAACGTGACACTAAAGTTTGTTTTTTCCGCAGCCGCCATGATGAATTCAAAGAATGGTTCTCCCATGAAGATGGACTTGTGTTTTGTAAAGATGTTAATTCAGTCATGGGGGCTCTTGGTCATGAACATAACGTGGATGAGTGGCGATTGTTCATTGACTCCTCAAAAGTCAGCTTGAAAGCAGTCCTTCTTCACAACGGAAATAAATTTCCTTCTGTACCTATTGCACATGCTGCACACATGAAAGAGTCATACGACAACATGAAGTTGCTTTTAGAAAAGTTTCAGTATCAGAAATATAAGTGGAATATCTGTGGAGATCTGAAGGTCATTGCACTTTTGCTAGGGTTGCAGCTAGGTTACACCAAGTACTGTTGTTTTTTATGTGAGTGGGACAGTAGGGACAAGCAAAACCACTACGTTAAGAAGGATTGGCCAAAACGCACCTCACTTGTTCCAGGCAAGAAAAATGTTGTGAATAGTTCACTTGTTGACCCTGAGAAAGTGTACCTTCCTCCTTTGCATATCAAGCTTGGACTTATGAAAAACTTTGTTAAAGCGATGGATAAAGCTCAAACAGGATTCACATACTTGAGAAATAAGTTTCCCCGGATCAGTGATGCCAAGATTAAAGAAGGCATTTTTGTAGGCCCTCAGATCAGAGAATTGTTAAGAGATGAGAGATTTGAAGGAGAGTTGAATGAAGTTGAGAAAGCTGCGTGGCAGAGTTTCAAAAGTGTCTGCACAAATTTTTTGGGAAATCACAAGGCCGAAAACTATCCTGAAATAGTAGATCTTCTTAAGTCTTACCAAGCAATGGGGTGCAATATGTCATTAAAGGTTCATTTCTTGGACTCTCACTTGGACTTTTTTCCGGAAAACCTGGGTGCGGTAAGCGACGAACATGGTGAGCGTTTTCATCAGGATATTTCTGCCATGGAAAACCGTTACCAAGGCAAATGGAGCCCCAGTATGCTGGCTGACTATTGCTGGACTCTTAAGAGAGACATGCCTGAGGCAAAGCACAGCAGAAAATCAAAACAAGCTACTTTTTAAACTACAGGTATGTCTTTTCGATCATATTTTAATAAGTATGTAACTATATGGGTTTTTAAAAATTAAATTGCATGTCACACAAAAACCAGACCTGATAGAGAAATTTTACAAACTTATTTGGATTCAGCACAGAAAATACTATAAGAATAAGGTATTTTCATTCTTGGGACACGAAAAAAAAATTTTTTTGTTGCCCAGTGTAATAGCCACAATGACAACCTTGTCTGCAAAGAGAGAGACAAGAATACTGTAAGTAATATTCTAGACAAAAATGATACATAATGGCAAAAATTGATAATTAAAATATATATGCTATATAGGCCCAGTAACCTGTGGATGGTGAATTACAGTTAATCCTTATTATGGGATTGTGTTAAGTTGAACAGGAAAACTAAGAAAGTATGTAGGCCACAAATGACTAGTAGGCCATCTGCTAAGGAAATAACATGAAACATAATAGGCTTATAAAGTAAAATATATTAAGAAAATTAATGGGCAGGCCTATGCCTCTTCAATATAGTAGGCTGAGGTTAATCATCTAAAACAAAGGCTACGGTAGGCCTCAGCTAGGCTAGAGTAATTTACAATTTGGCTTTTGCCTAGATAGACCTAACTTAGCCTAAGGTAATTTATTGTATGAATCTTACAGTACTATTTATAGTATGACTCTTTCAGTACTAATCACAAACAATATAAGGCTTGTTAATGTTTGCAGTATGCGGTATTGCATACAGATATGCAATAGTAAAAAAAATAAACATTATAAATAAGAACATACTACGAAGAAACTTTGCTTGCTGGCACCGTGCTTGGATTTTATATCACAATGTGGAAACGGCGTCCCTTGTGTTGTCGTTGCACATAAGTTTGTTTTTACTTCACAATTTTACCAACAAGCTAAAATAATCCTTAAAAGCAAACTCACGTCTAGTCACACCATGCCCCCAAAATTTACATTGTTTAGAAAGCACAAAATATATTTTTATATTTGCTTTAAACTTCTTTAATGATTGCACTT
Organism: Bathynomus jamesi; assembly: GCA_023014485.1. Lineage (NCBI taxonomy): Eukaryota > Metazoa > Arthropoda > Malacostraca > Isopoda > Cirolanidae > Bathynomus > Bathynomus jamesi. Next base: position 228,786 of record JAJOZX010000486.1, read on the forward strand.
TAATTTTTAACTAAATTACTATACACTGAATGCTTAAGAATTAAATTTGATCACTGGACATGTTTAACTTGTATTTATTTATTTAGACTTAAAATATTTCACTTGTGCCAACTTGGGGCAATTTTCACTAATAAAAGATAATCTTGTGGTGCAAGGCACTACAAAATTAACCCAAGTTTCAAGCATATAAAATGAAGTCAGTGTTGTTTTGCCTCAGCTCTAGTCCATTTCTGTTGGCAGCTACTATGCGGTACCATTTTAAAAAATATTCTGAAGTCTTTCCTAATACTATTGAATGCATGAGGCAAAATTTTTATGGTTATGATTTGCTGTGTTCAGTAGATAATACAGAAATGGCTAAACAGATATTCAGGGAGGCTAGCGCTATAATAAGGGAGGCTGGCATGGAGCTTAGAAAATGGCGAACCAATGGTAGACACCCCAGTTAAGTTACTTAGGTTCTAGCCAGTGCTGGGCAGCGCAAACGAAAATTCACTTGCGCAAGCGCAAATGCGCAAACTCATACCTTGCGCAAGCGCAAATGCGCAAACTTCTCGAACCTTGCGCTTGCGCAAACGCAAACGCAAACTATTTATATATACAGGGTTTTCCAAAAAAAAATAGGTGCGTTTTTTTTGGGGACACCCTGTATAAAATTAAATTTATAGTAAATCAAATCAAATCAAATCAAAAGACTTTATTAACAGACACACGATCCATAGATATATCAATAAAGAATAGATACAAAATTACAATATTAAATAAATAATAATAAAAAAAAAAGAAATTACAATATTACAAAAAAAACACTTCAAAGCTCCTCAGAGTCTTCCTCCAACTCCATCGTGAGCAGGTCCATGTTGCCCTTCAGGAACACAAACCTCTCAAAGTTCTCAGAGGTCAGGCTGGACCTCTTGGGCTTCATGATGTCAGACCCCTGGGTGTTGCCAAGGACGTCATAGGTGTGCGCCACAGGCACCTCCCTGCAGGTTAGGACGGCCTTCTTCCTCTTGAGGTTGGAGGGCTCTATCCAGTGGGCAGTCATGCCCAGGAAGGAGCGGTTGTGGGCTGTCCAGCAGTCAGCGGTGGTGGCCACATAGTTAACCTCGTCCAGGATGGAGGTGAGCTCTGTCTTCCCTGCCTCGGCCTTCTTCTTGAGGTTCCTCATGTAGGTCCGCCTGGAGGGGAGCTTGAAGCTGGGGTTCAGGTACTTGAGGAACCTGGTGAAAGATGGGGACTCCGTGGTTTTGGCGGGCAACATCTCTTCAACCATGAACCTGTGGAAAAGTTGAAAATTAAATTCATTTTGAACATTTTCAATAAATGTATTTTAAAACATGTTACAAAAAAGATTAGGTACGATTGTAAGGAAAGTCTTTATCTTATCTTTACAATGAATTTTTATTTTTATATCATATAAATATTTGATATATTTAATAAATTATTTAAATTATTCTATTAGTGTATAAAATTAAGATTTATAATTATTATTTATTTACCTGTGCAAAAGGTCCTGGGCCTTGCTATTGTTGAAGGCGGCAGATCCAGCAAAGGAGGACTCTATGCTGGCCTGGCGCATTCTCTTGGAGCCAGAGTCCTTGGTGTCGCCAGAGAGGGACCGGCCGCGCTTGGACCCACCAGTGATGGCAGCGAGGTCTTTGCTCTGGTTGGGGTGAACCTTGAAAAAAAAAATTATAAATTATATTGTAATGACAGTGATATACAACAGAAGTGTTTGAATTGAGACAAAGTATAATTTATTATTTAATATTTAATTATATTTTAATAAATAATAATTTCTAAAGTTAACTACTTATCAAGTTTTTTTTTAATTTTAAATTTATAAATAAACTTAAACTCACATGCTGGTAGTGGCTCTTGAGGGTGTACATGCTGATGGTGTTGAAGCTGACCTTGGCCTTGCACCTCTTACAGATGATGCTGCCCCTGTAGACCACCCTGCCCCTCTCAACCACCCTCTTCTTGCTGGTCAAAGGTCCAAAGAAGGTGTCCAGGTGGGGCCAGGGGTTGTTGAGGTCCTCTTCCTCCTGGTGAGGCTCTGAGCCATGGCTGGTCACGCTGCCGGCCGGGCTGGGGGCAGAGGTGGGGCTGGACAGAGACTGGTGTCTGAGGCTGTCCATGGTTCACTAGTTATAGACAGTAGTTATGACTTATGAAGTTTCTAGAAGTTACTAGAGTAGTTAATAGTTTGAACTCTGAAATAAAATTAAAATCAACTAATCAAACAAACGTGTTTCACTAGCGTTGTTGGTATACTGAGTGCTCACTGCTGTCTGGCGGCGCCACCTGTCTGGCAGTCACGTGTTTATGAGCTAAATCCACTATTTTTAATATTTGTTTTTTTTTCATGTTTGCGCACAAGTTTGCGTTTGCGCAAGAATTGGCGCAAATGCGCAACCGAAATCACACTTGCGCAATTGCGCAATTTGCGTTTTGCGCAAGTGTTTGCGCAAGTGCCCAGCACTGGTTCTAGCAAACAATCAAAGGCACTTACCGGTGCGTTGAATTAGATATTCCTTTGGGAGCCTACCATTTGATTCCCGTGTCCCACAAACAGCCTACCTAACTCTCTCTTACATTACCAATTTAGAAGCTATAGACATTACCCCTAACTATACTTAAGTATGGACAACTTCCTACCCCATTTGTCACCTTAGAAACACCACCTATTACACTCAGCATCAACGATTAGGTCAGATAGGAAAAAACATCTCTAGGCTAGCCCAAAACAATACGAACAGCCGCGTTGGTTCGTTTATGCCTTCCTGTTGCCATTCAGCTTAGATTTAGTGATATTTCCCCTTTAGTGACTTTTAGACTATATATATATATATATATATATATATATATATATATATATATATATATATATATATATATATATATATATACACACACACACACGTCACCTCACTCCTCCCCTACAAGTTTAGTCTGTCAGGGGGATGAGGGACCCTAGACGACCTGCGGAGCGGGGTTGATGTAGTAGGATTACGTGCAACCTGCATAGGTGAGCGAGTTGAACCATTTTCCGGAGGATCAGTTCTCTCTTCCGGAAGACTCTGGTCCTTCTGCAATTTACGTTCCCATATCTGGTCCTGATGGCGTTTAATAGAACGACCATCTTCTAGTTGGCACTTGAAGGAAACAGGGCCCGTTCTCTCCTGCACAGTTGCAGGAACCCATTTTGGTCCAGCCCCATAGTTGCGAATCATAACTGGATCATTAGGTTGCGCTTCTATAACTCCCCCTCTTTTAGTGTCGTGGTACAACTTCTGTTTTTCCTGATGGCGTAAAACGCGTTGTTGTAACGTTTCGTTTGGACGTCACAAATCGAAAACTGAACGAATTCCCCGGCCAATCATAAGTTTAGAGGGAAACACCCCCGTCGTGGTGTGAGGTGTTATTCGATATTTAAACAAAAATTTATCCAACATCACTTGCATTTCCTCCCCACGAGAATGACGCAAGGCCGACTTGAAAGTACGGACCGTGTTTTCCGCGAGACCGTTAGTAGACGGGTGGAAAACACTAGACTGGACATGTCTAATGCCATTTAGGTGGACAAAAGAACGAAATTCCTCACTGGTAAAACAAGTACCATTGTCGGAAACCAGGACTACGGGTAAACCCCATCGAGCGAAAACCGAATGGAGTAAGCGAATAGTAACACCCGAAGTCGTGGAAGTGGTTGGAAAAATTTCCACCCACTTAGAGTAGGCGTCCACAATGAATAGAAAATAAGTATTATTTATAGGACCTGTATAGTCACCATGGATCCTATGCCACGGTATAGTAGGCCATTCCCAAGGATGAAGTGGACTTTTCCTTGGGAGATCTCTGTTCTCTAGGCAGCTTTGACAGGAACGAACCAATGATTCGAGTTCTCCATCTAAACCAGGCCACCAGAAATAAGCTCTCGCCAGCTCTTTCATTTTTGTTGCACCCATGTGTTCAGCGTGAAGTTCCTTTACTAAATTCGACCTGCTTTCATTTGGAATAATCACTCTGTTGCCCGATAAGAGACAGCCATTTTGAATCGAGAAGCCAGACTGACGTTGATAAAAAGGCTGTAATTCACTCTCAACCTTAGTAGGCCAACCCAGGTCCGGCGCCAGCCTATTTGGCGCCCTTAGCAGGACTGCAGCTGGCGCCCCCACCCGCCTCCCACTTCACGATTGGGTTTGCCCACAAAGTAATCAAGGTACCATATTGAAGAAACTATTTGCCTTACACTGATCTATTTTAATTTGCTAATACATACATTTATTATAAAATTATAAAATCATTTCACAGTTCAAGAAAGTGTCATGACCAATCAAAACAGCGAGTAAAGCGAGGCATATGTAGTAACAAATCAGAACGCTCAAAAGTGCTAAAATATGCGTGCAAAAAGGACATATCTACTGTTTTTTCCAAGCAAGAAGGGCATATGTCACATAAAAACAGTTATTCGCTTATTGACGACTCCCGGAACTCATATTAAGCCGTAAATAAGCCGAGTCGCTTATTGACGACTCCCATCTGTGCGCGCAACATTTTTAAATCGCTTATTTACGACTCCCGTCCCTAAAGGGTTAAAGGTCGTGATAGTGAAAGTTCTATAATGACCCAATAAGATGAATAAGTTAATTATGTAAATATCAGTCAAGCTAAACTGGTGTACATACGTCGTACAACCTTTCATCATTTGTCTATGCTTCTCATTCCTTCATTATTTTTTTCATGTTGTTTTTACATAATACTATCAGACGTGCACAGGGCGGGAGGCGCTGGCGCCCCCCAGATCTTTGGCGCCCTTAGCATTTACTAACCTCGCCTAATGGAAGCGGCGGCCCTGGGCCAACCAACTGAGCAGAAATGGATGACCCTAGACAGAATAGGGTCTGATTTTGTCCACTGCTCTATTTGTACCGCAGATACTGGAGTGGATTCCAAAAACTCCACCAAGTAAACCCATTCTGTAGGTATAGGTACACAATCATTTGGATTTTCTAAGGGCAACCTACTTAGCGCATCAGCCGTACCTAGAAGTTTACCTGACCGATGTACTAAGTCAAATTTATAGGCTTGTAGAATCAGTGCCCATCGTTGAATCCTACCTGAGGCCATAACTGGAATATTTTTATTAGGTGAAAATAAACCTAAAAGAGGCTTATAGTCAGTAATTAGTTTAAATTCATGACCCCATAGATAAAAATGAATTTTTTTTACTGCAAATACTAAGGCTAATGCTTCACGTTCCACTTGTGCATATCGTCTTTCAGTCTCAGTTAGTGTTCTAGAAGCAAAACAGATAGGCCTATCTACACCATCAATGTGGTGAGATAACACTGCCCCAATTCCATAAGAACTGCTGTCTGCTGAAACTACGAGAGGAAGTTTAGGATCATAATGCACTAGGAGAGTGGACTTTAGTAGTACGTCCTTGGAAGCCTCAAATGCTTCCTTTTGAGTTTTCTCCCATCTCCACTGTTCCCCAGATCGTAATAGCTTATTTAGGGGTTCAAGGAAAGTCGATACATTAGGCAAAAATTTCCTATAAAAGTTTAGGAGACCTAAATAAGCTTGTAACTGTGTGATGTTTTGTGGAGGTGGTGCCTTTTTTATTGCTTCTAGTTTATCCACCGTTGGATGAATGCCTGAGGCATCCATGCGGAACCCTAAATATGAAACCTCGTTAGTGACTCATGAACACTTTTCTCTCTTTAGCTTAAGTCCGGCATCCCGGAGTCTTTTTAGAACCGTGGTTAATCTAGTTAGGTGTTCTTTTTTAGACGAACCTGAAATGAGGACATCATCTAGAAAGCAAAGTACCCCTGGAATGTGACCTAGAACTTGGTCCATTGTCCTCTGAAAAATACCCGGAGCCGATGCTATTCCATAGCATAGCCTACTGTACTTATATAGGCCTCGGTGCGTATTGATGATAGTTAGTTCTTTAGAGTTTTCATCTAAACTTAGTTGAGCATAGGCTTGGGACATATCGAGTTTTGTGAAATATTTATCCCCAGCAAGAGAGCTAAATAATTCATCAGGCTTGGGTATAGGATAGCAATCTAGAAGGACGGCTCTATTTGCTGTTAAACGGTAATCCCCACATAACCGTACGGACTTGTCCGGTTTTAGTACAGGAACTACTGGGGCAGTCCACTTAGCGTGTGTGACTGGTTCGATAATTTTATCTTTTGGCAGCCTGTCAATTTCTAAATCTACCTTCTCCCGCAGTGCATGCGCAATTGAACGAGCCTTACAAAATTTCGGAGTTACATTAGGATCTACTTCTATACAGACCTGATGGCCTTTTAGGTTGCCTACTTCAGGCCCAAAAACAGAAGAAAACTCCCTTAACAATGAGTCTATGTCAGACGGATATGAGAGTGTATGCACATCTGCCTGACCCTTTGGCAAGATTTTGTCAATCGGCATTTTCAAAGCATCAATCCAATCACGGCCTAGTAGAGTAGGCCCTTGCTCATCCACCACTAAAAGGGTTAAGGGATGAGACAAAGTTTTCTGGTTGAGTGTAACTGTGACGGATGCTTCTCCACAAATAGGTATTTGTGTGTCCCCATATTTCTTTAATATAGTTTTAGATGCATGTAGTTTAGGTGTATTTTTGAAAGTTTTGTCAAAAACTGTTTTGGACATGACAGTTCGGGCAGCACCTGTATCTAGTTCTAGAGGAACTGTAATTCCATTTAGGCCTACCTCTACAATATATGGGCCTGTATTATTCCCACTTGCTGCTCATAAAATAGGTACTCCACTCCAATGTTCGAAGTATTTCCCCTTTGAGGATTTACACTAGAAATATTAAAATTAGAATTTTCACCCTTCGTTTTCTTTGAAAAACACACTTTAGCTATGTGGCCTATTTTACTACAGTTTCGGCAAACTGCTTCTTTAAAAGGGCAGTCCTTCTTCCAATGGTGTTTTCCACACCCCGTACATGGCTTGGAAGGCTTAGTAGAATTAGTAGGCTTAGTCGCATTTGCCTCATACCTTTTATTTGCCTGTCTAGTAGGCTCATTAGGTCTGCCAGGCCTAGAAGATTTAAAGCTATTTACGTGTTGGGCTTTACTACTGTGATTTTCAAAAGCTCTAACATCTTTAGCAGCTGCTTCTCTAGCCGTAGCTATTTCTACAGCCTGACTAAAAGTTAGGTCCTGTATGGCTAATAGGGCTCTCTGGGTAGACTCCTCTTTGAGACCCATTACAAACCTATCTCTTAGCATTTCGTCTAATTTGTCCCCAAATTTACACGTACGGCTATGGCTTTTTATTCCTGCAACAAACTCTGCAATGCTTTCATTTCCTGTCTGATGCCTCGAATAAAATTTGAAACGTTCATAGATGAGAACTACTCGGGGTTTGTAGTGATCGGTTAGGGCCTGTACCAATTCCTTATAGGTGCAAGTTTCCGGTGCTTTAGGAGAAACTAGGTCCATAACTAAACCAAACGTTTTAGGGCCTATTATAGTTAAAAAGGTAGGTACTTTCTTAGCATCAGGAATGGAATTTGCCTCGAAAAACAACCTCACCCTAGTGGCATAAGCTTCGAAGTCCTCCCCAGAGTCTTCGTAGGGGCTTATATGGCCAATCACCGACATGCTAGAGCAAAACCGAATTAGGCCAAATAACGTGAAGTAGGTTAGATTTGGTTTAAATTTTATCTAGTTACTCCCCAGTTAGGGCTGAATAGTGAATTGTATTAGAGTTAGGGCTGAGTAGGAATTAGTATTAGAGTTAGGGCTGAGTAGGAATTAGTATTAGAGTTAGGGCTGAGTAGGAATTAGTTTTAGAGTTAGGGCTGAGTGGGAATTAGTTTTAGAGTTAGGGCTGAGTGGGAATTAGTTTTAGAGTTAGGCCGGCGGGACCTAGGCTATAGTACGGTAGCTTACCCACACAAACAAACCAAATCGGACGACCCACTAGGTTACATCCAATTTTCCAAACAACCACTTGAACCCAATAAGCCAAATTAAATTCAATGAGCTTAATCGAATCCCATGAGCTTAATTGAATCCCATCCTCGTCGCCAAATGTGATAGCGTGGGGTAGACACCCCAGTTAGGTTACTTAGGTTCTAGCAAACAATCAAAGGCACTTACCGGTGCGTTGAATTAGATATTCCTTTGGGAGCCTACCATTTGATTCCCGTGTCCCACAAACAGCCTACCTAACTCTCTCTTACATTACCAATTTAGAAGCTATAGACATTACCCCTAACTATACTTAAGTACGGACAACTTCCTACCCCATTTGTCACCTAAGAAACACCGCCTAATTACACTCAGCATCAACGATTAGGTCAGATAGGAAAAAACATCTCTAGGCTAGCACAAAACAATACGAACAGCCGCGTTGGTTCGTTTATACCTTCCTGTTGCCATTCAGCTTAGATTTAGTGATATTTCCCCTTTGGTGACTTTTAGACTATATACATATATATATATATACACACGTCACCTCACTCAGTTACAACAGTTTATGAGTCAGTCCTGTGTAGGACCTGATGGAGCAGAAAGTATTGAGGATTCTGGTATTAAGGAGTTGTGGGCAAGAGACACCAAAGTGCTAGGCATTGTTTGGCAGCAAGGAGAGGATTTGTTTACCTTCAATGAGAAATCTTTAGTAGAGCTTGCTGAGAATGAGACAAGGTGGACAAAACGTACAACTCTTAGTTTGGCTTCCAAGGTCTTTGATCTTCTTGGATTCCTGGCTCCAGTTGTGTTAAGGTAAAAAATTTGGTTTCAGAGCCTCTGGGAAATTGGACTTGGTTGGGACCAAGAGTTACCCGATCATATGGTGGTAAAGTGGAAATACTGGTGTTATGAAAAGGCCAATGAATTCAACGTTTAGAGGCTTTATTCAACTAATTCAAACATAATTCATAATCGAGATTACATCTGAAACAGAACAGAATAATAATTAAACACAATGAAAACATAATAGCAGTTAGCAAAAGTAAGTAAAGTTAAATTTACAACATTCACCCCTCCCAAAAGGCAAAACATAAATTTTCTCAAAAATTAATATGAGATGAATTACATTACAGTACACATCTTACAAATCTAAAATATGAGACGAATTACATTACAGTACATATCTTACAAATCTAAAATATCCGGCGCTTTCCTGCGGCGCTGAGATCGACGTAACGGGATGTCTCCAGCATTGACTGGAACATCAATTGATGGACTACTGTTTTTGGTGATGTGTCGTTGCTCATCTTCCATACCTTTCTCCACATCCATGTGTACAGGGGAGTTCGGGCTTTTAGTTGACGGTAGATCCGGGGGATCGTTCTTTGTCAAAGTTTCTTGCCTTTGTTCATTGGATGTAGAGATCACAGGTTCTGCATCTGCATCCAAACGGACATTTTCTTGCGGGGCTGGTGCTAAATGCCTGACGGAAACCGTGGTTTCCCGTCCATCCTGTAGACGTACGTGCGCATATTGTGGATTAGCATCTAATATCTCTACTTCGTCGACCAATGGGTCGTCTTTATGATGACGTACGTGTCTTTTGAGGAGAGCCCTCCCGGTGAGACCAACCATGTTGGTATAGCACTGCCATAGGATGATCGACGAGGAAATCCAAAGAATCGTTCGTGAGGTGTCATATTAGTGGCAGTTGAGAGCAAGGATCGAACAGAATGTAAGGCATCCGGGAGTACAGCTTCCCATTGAGAGCTATCCAAATCTCGGGATTTCACAGCTAAAGATACGGCCTTCCAAATAATGCTATTATAGCGCTCGACTTGACCATTACCCTGTGGGTTGTATGGAGTGGTACGGCTGGTAGCCACTCTCCTCTCATGGAGGAATTTCCGTAGTTCATGTGACATAAAGGAAGACCCCCGGTCACTATGCACGAATGCTGGCATGCCAAAAATGGAGAACAATTGGCATAAGGACTTGATGACCGAAGATGAAGATAGATCGGGGGAAGGGAAAGCAAAAGGAAACCGTGTGAATTCGTCAATGATTACGAGAAGGTACTTGTTACCAGTTGAAGAAGGCAGAGGACCTTTGAAATCAATATTGAGCCTCTCGAATGGTTGAGTTGCTTTAATTAGATGATCTGCTGGTGGTTTATAAAATCGAGGCTTGAGTTGCGCACATAGAGAGCAACGGGCCATCCTAGTTACTCCAGGGTGACAGAGAGAATCGTGCAATTGATATAATAGATCAGTTCCCGTAGCCGAACAATGACTGCGTGACAGTGCATCCGCGGCTACATTATCTCTACCAGGTCGGTAAACGATGTCGTAGCAGTAGGATGACAGTTCCGAGCGCCATCTCATTATCTTTTCATTCTTTATCTTTTCAGTCTCTCTGTTGTTGAACATAAATGCCACTGATTTTTGATCTGTAACGAGCTGAAAGTGATGCCCAAGGAGATAGTGCTTCCATTTCCGCAATGCCTCAACAATGGCATAAGCTTCTTTTTCTATGGCAGAGTGATGTTGCTCTGATTTTGAGAGCGTTCTGGAGAAGAATGCGACAGGCCGTCCCATTTGATTTAGAGTAGCGGCTATCGCATGTTCAGACGCATCAGTCTTAACAACGAATGGAGAAGTAGAGTCTATAGCCATCACCACTGCATTCTGTATGTCTTGCTTCAATGACTGAAATGCAGCATTTGCATCACTGGAAAGAGGGAATTCTGTAGATCGAGTGAGAGGATGAATCTTTTCTGAGAAATGAGGGATCCACTGTGAGTAGTAAGAGAACATGCCTAATGCTCGACGGAGCGACGGAAGGTCTGATGGGAGCGGTAGCTCCAGCAATGGTTTTATTCGTTCAGGATCTGGCTTCATAGTGCCCTTGCTAACACAATAACCAAGAAGATTGATTGATTGGGCAGAGAACACGCTTTTATCTGTATTAAATGTAAGGTTGTATTTCTTGGAAGCAGCGAGAAAACAATCAAGATTCCTGTCGTGCTCCTGCTGAGTACGGCCACAAATAGTGACGTTATCAATATAGGCATAGGTAGCTCTTAGGTTTTCCTTAGCAATAACGTCATCAATAACACGCTGAAAACTCGCAACGCCATTGGTGACTCCAAAAGGTATTCTACGAAACTGGTACAGTCTTTGATTCGCTTCAAATGCAGTGTATATTCTCTCTTCTTCTTTGAGAGCTATCTGATGGTACGCACTTTTCAGGTCTAGAGTGCTGTAGAATCCATATTGAGAGATCTCTTTAACCATCTCATCAATGCGGGGCAATGGATAGGCATCGAGAAGAGTAAATCTGTTTATCGTCCGAGAATAATCGACAACCATTCTCTTTTTGTGTCGTTCGTTCGTTGTGACGAGAACCTGGGAACGCCATGGAGAAATGCTGGGTTCGATGATACCCTCCTTGAGAAGACGAGAGATTTCAGAATCTATGAATTTTGAATCTGATAGCGAATATCGTCGAGATTTATCTGCGATTGATCGGCAGTCAGGCGTGAGGTAGGAAAATAGAGAGGGTGGAGGCACCGACGCGGCAGCAAGACTACATAATTTGAGTGGAGGATGTGCACCATTGAACGCTATTTCCACTCGTTCATGCTCACCCAAAACATCATGCCCCAGTATTACATTAGCGCATAGATGCTTTAAAGCAGTGAATTTGACGTCTTGAAAAACATGAGTATCGTACTCAAGTTGTGCATGACACACACCAGCGGCCCTCGCTGAAAATGCTGTAGAAGCCATGGAAATGCTACTGGAGCAGGGAAGCAATTGCAAAGAATTGTGCAAACAAAACTCTGTGCAAATGAAACTTTCCGAGCTTCCAGTGTCGACGAGAGCGTCGGCCGTTATGCCATTAATCTTTACTCGTAGGAGAGCTTTCGATAAACTGCCAGGAACTGATGCAGAAATGGTAGCCAAATATGGAGCTGCCGCAGAGGTAGGTTTAGCAGCAGCAGATCGGCAGACTTTAGCGAAGTGTCCTTTTTTAGTGCACCGGCCACAACAGCATCTCGAGCAGGGCATTTGTTCCGAGGGTGTCGAGGAAATCCGCAGAAGTAGCATTTCTGCACTACAGCAGCTGACATGGCAGAATCTTCAGGAGCGTCCGACTCAATTGGACTGTATTCTGATCGGTTAGATAAAGGCGTTTTTGGCTTGTTTTCTGATTCGGCCATGGCAACAACAGATGAATGATAAGTGGGGTATGATTCGGCCTGTAGCTGTGCAGCGTCCAAGGCCCGAGCCTGATCGTAGGCAGTTTGAAGATCTAAAGTTCTGTTTTCCAACAATCGCTGGCGAATCGCTGAGGATCGAAGTCCACTGATGAAGGAGTCACGAATGGAGTCATCACGACATTGCACTGCAGTACTGTCGCGAAAGTTGCAGTCACGACTGAGTTGTTTCAGTGCTTGGAGAAATGTATCGAGTGACTCCCCAGTCTCCTGTTTGCGGACTGCAAGCAAATGTCTAGCATAGATTTCATTCTGAGGCTTTACGTAAATTCCTTCGAGGATAGCTATAGCGTCTTCATAGGTATTGCAGTCACCTATAAATTCATAGACAGTAGGTGTAACATAGTTCACCAGAAGAGCCAATTTGTCCACAGTATTGTCAGCTAATGATGAGAGGAAGTTATTGAATGTGCGGAACCAGTGATTCCATTCCTTAGCTGCGTTAGCACAGTTGGAGTCTGTATTAAATCTTTCAGGCCTCAGAAATTTTTCCATGATATGAATGAGTTGAATAAATTGTTATGAAAAGGCCAATGAATTCAACGTTTAGAGGCTTTATTCAACTAATTCAAACATAATTCATAATCGAGATTACATCTGAAACAGAACAGAAATAATAATTAAACACAATGAAAACATAATAGCAGTTAGCAAAAGTAAGTAAAGTTAAATTTACAACAACTGGTTCAAAGAATTGGCACATCTTGAAGACATTGAAATCCCAAGATGGTACTTTGGAGAGTTGAACAATAGTCCAGATAATTTGGAGCTGCACATCTTTTGTGATGCAAGTGAGGAAGCCTATACGACTTGCATTTGTATAAGAGGCACATTCGAAGAGGAAGTAAGTTGCAGGTTGGTTGCTGCAAAGAGCAGAGTAGCACCGTTGAAAAGGCTTTCTATTCCAAGGTTGGAATTGATGGGTGCAGTCATTGCTAGTTGGCTTGCAGTTACAGTGCAAAACTCTTTGGGACTTTATGAAATTCCAAGCTATTATTGGACAGACCACTATAGTTTGGCACTGGTTAAGAAGCCAGGCAAGGAAATGGAAACCATTTGTTGCCAATAGGGTGGAGGAAATTCAAGCACACACAGATCCAAAGCAGTGGAAGCATTGTCCAGGCACCCAAAACCCAGCTGATTTGCCAACACGAGGAATTTCAGTGAAAGATCTTGCACAGTCAAGTTTGTGGTGGAATGGGCCAGAGTAGCTAAAACTTGGAAGTGAAAATTGGCCTTCTAATCAACCTATTGTAGGAGAATGCCAGGCTGAAGAAGAATGGGTGAGTGAGATGAGAAAATTCCATGTGAACAGTTGTCAAGTTATGCAGCAGGACCCGATATTGAGGCTTGAGGACATTAGCATCTGAAAAGGTTGTTAAGAGTGACAGCATGGGTATATAGATTTACAGACAACTTTAAGGAAGAAACAAGAAGGGAAGGAATTCTGAAAAGTAAGGAGATTCAGCAAGCCAGGCAATACTGGGTGGTATATGTGCAGAAGTAAAAATTTGGCGAAGAGAGAAAAATTGCTCACCAGCACTCCATTACAGGTTCTACCAACACATTCTGCTCTCAAGGGTATGGATGTGTTTTTGGATCAGGATTTATTGAGAGTAGGAGGTAGACTACAGTTTTCTGTACTTCCAGAGGGGAAAAGATATCCAATTTTGCTACCTTTTGGGAGGACTTTGTGGAACTTTTGATCCTGGATACTCATCATAAGTTGTTACATGCTGGAGTTAAAGAAGTGATAATAGAGATCAGACAAGTTTTGGATTCCCAAAATTAGACAAGTAGTAAAAAAGGTCTTGCATAGATGTGTGATTTGCAAGCGATGGAGTGCAAAGCCTTATCATGTAAAGGTGGCTCCACTTCCAAGAGAACGGTGTATCTATACTGCCCCATTTGATGTAGTGGGAGTAGACTTTGCAGGTCCAGTCTATGTGTATGAGCAAGGGGAGACTAACAAAGGTTATATATGTCTTTTCACATGTGCTACCACCAGAGCAATCCATTTGGAGTTGGTAAGCAACTTAAGTAGTGATGTATTTCTTTTGGCCTTTAAAAGGTTTGTGAACAGAAGGGGTTTCCCAAATAAAATCATATCATTCAAAAGGGCTGCAAAGGAACTCCAAGAAGTTTGGTCCTTGCTAAAAGAGGAGGGATTCCAATCCTACTTTTCACACCATGGGGTACAGTGGGAGTTTATTGTTGAGAGAGCACCATGGTGGGGAGGATTTGGGGAAAGGCTAGTGAGAAGTGTAAAGTGTCCATTAAAGAAACTTTTGGCTAATGCTCATTTGAGCAAAGAAGAATTCTGCACTGTTTTGTGTGAAGTGGAAGCAATGGTGAACAGCAGGCCCATCACCTTTGTGATGCAGGATGCAGAGCCATTGACACCAAATCATTTTCTTTGTGGTAAATGATTAACATCAAGCCCAGTTTGCCAGAAGACTTACAGCCTACCCAGAGCAGTCAAGAAGAGTTAACCAGAAGGTTCAAGTACCTTGAAGAGCTACAAGATCAGTTATGGAAGAGGTGGCAGATGGAATACTTACCAGAACTCAATTATTACCCATCAGCAATCAGGGGCGTACCCAGAAATTTGCCAAGGGGGGGCGAACTTGGAACTAATCGTAGAAGTATAACTGAAATAGAGATAAATAATTTTTATGTACGTTCATGATGAGCTTATCGTTCGGTTAGAGATGATTAACTAGCTACTGCTAAGACATATTATGAATAAAAATATAAAAATTATATTATAAAAAATATATAAATTATAAAAAGTATGATAAAAATCTGATTAGTAACATAATATTCAATGCAAACCGCAATTAGGATGCTCAGATTTGTATTAACATAAGAATAAAAAAGTGCTAATTTCCAGATTAAGCATTTCTTTGAACTGTTACCTTTATAAAAGAAAATTATTCTCAGGGCCGGATTAAGAGTTTTTGGGATCCTAAGCCATTTTAGATTTTTAGTAGTAGGGGAGGCAAGGGCTAGCGCCGAAGGCGCCGAAATTTGTTCACTTTCATTCTCAGCCTGTTGTAACCTAGCAGGTTTAATGGGATTAACAGTACTTTGATCATCATGCTCTGTAGAACCACTGTCAGTTTGGACATTTTTTTCTTTTGAAAAATTTATAAAGGTCCATGATCACACACATGATCACACACATGATCACACACACACACACATTCATACACACAAAGTTTTAATCAATACTTAAAATTATCAAAATTTAGAGAGTTTACAAACTAAATATTTAAATGAATGTAAACAAAAATCGATAAACTGTGGTTGCCAAGTGCCATGAAAAATGACGCAATACTCATGAAACACAAAATCGCTAGAAAGCTGGCTAGCTAACATTTTTCGATTGGCGCATGAAATTAAATATGTAAAATATTTAATTGAATATGTAAATTAAATACGTAAAAATAATCAAAATAATAATTTATTGGCGCAAGGGGGGCGCCCTCCCCTTCGGTACGCCTCTGTCAGCAATGTAAAGGGCTCCAATGCAAATTGTATCAAGGTGAGAGAAGTGGTAATGATTGGGGATGAAAGACCAAGGCAATGCTGGAAGCTTGGCATAATTTAAGAGTTGTTTGTCGGCAAAGACAATTTAGTTTGGTTTGCACTGGTAAAGACTTCAGGAGGAAAATTAAAGAGACCTATAAAAAACTCTATGCTTTAGAAATCAGCAAAAACACGGATAGTCATGATGAAACATTTGGGTTACAGCCTCATGGAGAAGGCTTGGCTAAACTTGCAGAAGGTAATGACAACAATGCCTCTTCGGTGGGGAGTGTTAGAAAATCTAGAAGAGGAAGAGCCATTGTTATCCCAAAGCGATATGATGACTAAACTGATTGATGCAGCATTGCTTGTATATATTAAGTTAAGGTGTATATATATATATCTCATAATTGTAAGGTTAGTAAAAAATTCATTTAATTTAGAGCTAGCATTTTTGGACTCTTGTAGCATCATTTTTTTGGGGGGCACTGGCGCGTCCTTTCTACTCGTTTGTTGAATGCGGTACTTACAGGGCGTGGTCTTATAGAGAGCTCCCTTGCAATTCAGTTTGGTTGTTTAGATACAAGATTGTTGCATCATCGTGCAATAATGCAGGTTGTGTTGTTGTTGCAAGGTTAGAAAGAAGACCATAAATGTGCCTTTTTTTATCCTAATTTTATGCAACTGAGGCCTATGGTAAGCCCACATCGAGTCAGCAACCCTGAGGCAGGACCTGATAGGACCTCCAAGTCGTAAGTTTTAGTCTAGCTTAACTTGAGCTGTAGGCTGAAGTAGCCCCTCAGAGTTTGGCCGTTCAAGGCTCAGCTGGGATTCTGAACCCAACCAAATAAAATAAAATAAAATAACATATATCATCGTACCATGGGATTCTGAACCCAACCAAATAAAATAAAATAACAGATATCATCGTACTATGGAACTCCAAACGGGACAGATTTGATCGTTTCTTTTGATCGATATTATCCACATCACCCGCAGTGAAGACATTTCTACGCACATTCGTGGGAACAACCACACCATCTTGGCGGAATTGGTTGGATACACTAATTGCCAAATCCATCGAGACCTCCGATACTCTATCATAAGATATTGACAACCCAAGAGATGAGAAGTGATTTATGAGCTGCTTTGACCGACTCTGGTTTTGCAACTTCAACCCAACATAGAGGTGTGGGTGTTTCACGTTCTTTGGAATGTCGCTTCTCATTACTGGTAGGCTTAACAACACGCTTTACAGTATTGTGGATGATAAGGTGAGACAACGTACACGCAACCTTAGCCCTAGCACTCTCAATGGAGTTCTATGACTTAATACTAGGACCTAGCGATGTCATTTACATGAATGCAAACAGTGGAGGAGGGATAGATTTGAGGGGGCAGTCGTCCACCAACGAACCTGAGAAAGCCTCTAGCGGATTCTCAAAGATGTGTCTCCTCAGTATATTTGCTGTTTTAACCAGGATCATCGCCTCGTCATCGCACAAAGTGGTTTCGCTGGAATGAGACAGCACAGATCCAACGGTATCGCTATGCGTAATCAACACGTCTCTTCCTGCAGGTTGAGCAATTAATCCTGGTAATTTTTCCATCGAGCGCACCTTCAGTCTTGTAGAATTGCATGTGGATGTGCTGGTACACCCCAATTGTGTCACCCTTTCGTCATAGAGCTTGTAAAGTTCCCTCAATTTGCGAACTTGTCCTTTACACTCACTAACATAAACAACATAAAGATGTTGGTGAATTGCTACTATTACCACAAGTAATGGCGCCTAACTTACTAAGCCTGAATAATGCTTGTGGAAGGACCCGCACAACGCCATCTATTATCATTTTTTTATCTAAAATAATGAAACCAGATGACAATTTGCTCAAAATGGCCGCCCAAGATAATTAAAATCAACCCAGTAGTTCCTGAGATCTGGCATTTTATTGTTTTGGCTGTGGAATCGAGGCAGCCATTTTGAATTTCCTTAAAATGGCCGCCAGAGTGAGGTCCAGCGTGTCCCTACCCTGGAAATGTTTCTACATGTCAAAAGGTAACTTCATGCCAAATTTCACACTTTCTGCCAGATCTGAATGATTTGGGTGTATTTTTGTATTAATCGACCCCACTAAGGTAGATAATGGAAATAATGTAAATGTTATTTATTTGGATTTTAGTAAAGCATTTGACAAGGTTCCACATAGGAGACTTCTATATAAATTAAGAGCTCATGGTATATTAGGGTCAGTTTTAAATTGGGTAGAAAAATGGTTAGAAGACAGAGAATAGAGCAGATGGAATTCAATGTCCAAAAATGCAAAGTCATGCATTTTGGTAGAAATACTGAAAAATTTAGTTATGAGAGGCAAGCATGAGCGTACGGATAAGTAATCTCTGGGGGGTCCATGTGTTTGGACCTGACAAAAAAGATGTTGCTCAGAGTTTCAGACCAACATTTCCATAACCTAAAAAAAAAAATATTGAGCTAGCACATTACCGTCTGCAGGAATTTTTCTAATGTAGGGCTGAGCGAAAATGAAAGGGCCAAGCCATAAAAAATTATGCTGGTAGAAGCAAGGGGAGTGTGGACTATGGAGTGTTAAAAATGTATACTTCCAAGCTGGATTTTTATATGTTAATTTGGGGTAACATAAACCATAGTATTGTTATGTCGTGTATTTATTAAGTTGGATCTTCTAGCCCGGTGAGTACTGTGGAACTAGAAGCATAGGCGTATGGGATGGCACTTTACTAGGGGGTCGGAAAAAATTTGCCCTAAAAATTCTCAGGGTGCCCTGATTTCCGCATAAGCACTATGTGTAGCATAAAATAACACAAAGGTTAGAGTATGAGTAACATATATAAGGCCTTTTTTTATATAAAAACATTACAATTTACAAAAATGAGATAAAATTTTGCTACATTTCTAAATGACAAGCAAAACTACGGCATTGCAGTTGATATAGAATTCAGTAAGTCCTCAACTTACTCTTTAATTATTAACTACAAGTATAGTAGCAAGTAATTAATTCACCTCAAGAAGTAGCAACTGTTCAGCTCCTATTGTTATTGAAGATTCCTCAGAGACGGAGATACCAACACCAACACCACAACATGTGCTGCTTTTCTTGGAAGTTTCTTGAAATCTTTGACTGAGATTGTGGCAGCACACGGACAGTATCAGGAGTTCTCCCAGACAATATCAAACTTTGTTGATGTTTATTCATATGTCTAACTTTGAAATCATTGTCAAAAATTTAATTGCATGCAACACATTTGACTTTGCATCTGCTGCTATGTTGTCGTTTTCGTAAGTTAATTTTTTTGAGACATTTTGTTTTCCGACTAAAAGCCATAAAAGTAAATTGAAATAAAAATAAAGAAGATGCATACAAGACAAGACAACTGTACAGGTGTATACAACCATACAAGTGGTCAAGTAAAATTAATTTGTAAAATAATTTCAGTTCACAGTTTTGCCTTCTAATCCTGTTTTCCTCCCTTTTTAATTTTTCTCTCATTAACATGATGTGATGGACCCGACAAAGTGAGGCAAAATGGACCAGACACAAAGGTTGACTTCGAGGTCCATGACCCCCCAGACCCCCCACCCGACCCTCCTACGCCCATGGATGCAAGGGAACTGGTTGGAGGATGTTAGAAAGGAAAAGGAATTTGGCATTATAGTTTGTAGTGATCTAAAATTTTAGATTAGATTCGGTAGAACACATCCACCCAAACTAGTAACAAAAATAGGTTTTTCTGGTGTATTTCATGCTGTTTCAATTGAATCTGATCTTCATTTTTGGTGCAAATGCACCGTTATGGAGATACTCCCCCCCCCCCAGGGCTTTGAAGAAGAGGGAAATTGTGGGTTAAAAAGGCCAGAATCAATTGAAACAGCATGAAATACACCAGAAAAACCTATTTTCGTAATATTCACAGCAAAGGTAACCTAACCAATCGTCAAGAGCGTACAATTAAAACTAACAAAACAACACAACTTAACTAACCAATTGTCAAGGGCATACAGTTGACTTAATCGGGCATGGGTACCCCATAATGAATTCGGGACCTGGAAAGGTAAGTAGTTGGAAATATCAGTGCACTTACATTAATTATGGGAGGCTTCACGGTAATTAAGTTCATTACCACACTGAGGACACGTAAGAGAGGTCTTGAGCACGCCGTGTGCTCGAAATATAGCGACAGCAACGCTATCGTCCCTCAAAACTTGTTTAATAACGTCCCACTCAGGGCCGGATTAACCATATGGCAAAAGCGGCATATGCCGCCGGCCCCTTGCTTTCGGGAACCCCGCGCTGCGAATGCATATCGCAGCACACCCCACGCGCAGGGCCTGGTTAAGGTTAGGGTGGGGGCCCTACGCCAAGGGCTCAAGGAGAGGCCTCAAGCTCATCATTAACACTATAATGTAGCTTGTTGAATATGTGTGATCTTAAAATGCACAATAATTTACAAAATATATATATATATGATGAATAAAACCACGAAGGAAAGGAAACACAAAAAGGTGCTCAAGCGCTTTCGTCTAATGACATCCACAGGAACACTGAAGTACATAAAAGGTTACGGCCTATATATAGGTTACAGAAAGAAAAAAAAATAAATAAATAACATACATACACACAAACATACACATATATATATATATATACATACATATATACACACATACATATATACATATATATGCAATAAACGGAGAAGTAAAAATAAAAATTAAAAATTAAAGATTAGAGGATTAACAAAGAGGCATACAGATTTGTAAGGAAAAATATCGATTTTTAGCACAAGATCAAATGAATTAAAAATACAAATTTATACTGGAAATCTACCCGGGTTTTAACACTTTGCCTTTTAGAGTCAAGATTCGATATATATAAAAATAAAATGAAGATTAAAAGTTAATAAAGTAGCGTACAAGTTTAGCAAAGATTTAGCGTCCTACCCTTTTTATCTAAATTTGTTTTGAAGGAATTCAAAACAACAGGATCGAGTTGAAAAAGACCTTTGCTTATGTTGAAGTTATTTGAAAGTTGGATAATGGCAGACTCAAGAATATTTATATTGACAATGTTGCTAGAATGAAATAAAACTGAAGCATTATTCCAATCAATACAGTGGGATAACTCTGACAAATGGACAAAAAGAGCACTGGACAACTGTCCTGTTCTAACGGAATATTGATGCTGTTTTATACGTGTGTGCAAATCCTTTCCCGTCTGACCTATGTAAAAGGAATCACATTGTTTACACCCAATGGTGAATCACATTGTTTACACCCAATAGATAAGGCCATTTTTTCATCAATGTTTCTCCGCGCCCTTAGGATCGCCAGTCCGGAATACATCGATGCCGAATTGGAAAAAATCAACGGTATTGGAAGTGATCTGTGTTACCCATCTGCGTTTATGGAATCTTGTCTCAACAAGGCAAAACGAACTTTCTATCGTGTCAATAATAACACTCGTACTTTGTCAAAAAATATTTTAGTACTTCCATTTTTCCCGGGCTTTTTAGGCATTGCTAATGTATTTAAACTTTTGGATATTAATGTAGTACTTTCATATAACAATATTGTGAAAAATATCATAGTAAAAAATAGCCCTACCAATAATTAATTCAGGCATTATCTATAAAATTGGGTGTAAACAATGTGATTCCTTTTACATAGGTCAGACGGGAAAGGATTTGCACACACGTATAAAACAGCATCAATATTCCGTTAGAACAGGACAGTTGTCCAGTGCTCTTTTTGTCCATTTGTCAGAGTTATCCCACTGTATTGATTGGAATAATGCTACAGTTTTATTTCATTCTAGCAACATTGTCAATAGAAATATTCTTGAGTCTGCCATTATCCAACTTTCAAATAACTTCAACATAAGCAAAGGTCTTTTTCAACTCGATCCTGTTGTTTTGAATTCCTTCAAAACAAATTTAGATAAAAAGGGTAGGACGCTAAATCTTTGGTAAACTTGTACGCTACTTTATTAACTTTTAATCTTCATTTTATTTTTATATATATCGAATCTTGACTCTAAAAGGCAAAGTGTTAAAACCCGGGTAGATTTCCAGTATAAATTTATATTTTTAATTCATTTGATCGTGCTAAAAATCGATATTTTTCCTTACAAATCTGTATGCCTCTTTGTTAATCCTCTAATCTTTAATTTTTAATTTTTATTTTTACTTCTCCGTTTATTGCATATATATGTATATATGTATGTGTGTATATATGTATGTATATATATATATATATATATATGTGTATGTTTGTGTGTATGTTATTTTTTTTTTTTTTTCTGTAACCTATATAGTATATATAGGCCGTAACCTTTTATGTACTTCAGTGTTCCTGAGGATGTCATTAGACGAAAGCGCTTGAGCACCTTTTTGTGTTTCCTTTTCTTCGTGGTTTTATTCATCATAAATATTTTTCACGTGTTACTTTCGTGAAATAATTTTCATATATATATATATATATAATATAAAACGTGTGCATGCATGAGACAAAAATGTAAAACGAAATGAAGTACACAAAAGATTACGGCATGAGTACATCATACAACTACAGATATTTTACTGGACCAGACACAGTGTACACTAAACATACCGACAATAAATCTGCAAACTGTTGAGGTCTATCCATAATAATAAAAAATTTGGAAGTCCTAGAAAATTAAGCCTGGGGTTTCTTTTCTAGCGGCACTTTTTTCTGATTATGTTCTAGTCTAACACTGTCACTGTGTCTGACAAAATGAAATACACCTCTAACATTAGGATTGCTGCAGACGCTTATAGTAGAAACATGGCTATCACAATAAAAAAAAATTATACTATTATACTTAACGCAAATTTGTTTTATTATGTGGTCATAATGATTGTCTTTTTTTCAGTTTCTAAACAATCTTGTATTTACAGATGTTAAAAGATTTTATTTTATTTGTTTTTAAGGTGAGTACGGCGAGCGATAAAATAAAACAAGAGGGGGAGGAGAAATTTTGGGGGCCCTACGCCATGGCGTAACTGGCGTATGCCTTAACCATGCCCTGCCCACGCGCACGAGCACACTGTACACGTCACGATCACAGTTTTTGTCGCTGCAGCCGTTGTTGCGATTGCGCTGCAGATTATTGACGCTTTCGCCCGAGCTAGTAACCCGTAATCACTGATCTTTATATTGCAATTCATAATTTTTGTCATTTTTTTTTTAATTTTTAAATGTTTTAATGGAATTTTCACTTCTTCACTAATGGCCGACCTACATTTTCATTTTTCCTAACCACGACGCCCATGTTCGTAACCGAGGCAAGGGGCCCCAGTCCGTTACAAATGTGCCGCGGGCCCCGTGCAACCTTAATCCTGCCCTGGTCCCACTCAGTCTTAGAGCACGCACCACGCACACTCAGCCTGTAGGGTGGCCCACTTTTCAATTTTTTTTTAAAAGTATAGGTTATCGTAGTTTTTCCCATTATTTGGCACTATACTAGCACATTGGTACCATTTTTACAAAAATTGATCAATATTTAGGGGTCTCGCATCGACCTTGAAATTACGAGTTTTTTTTTAAAAATGCGTACTTTTTAACTTTTTACTGAATCAAGATAAATCATTAAGTAGGGATGTTTTCTGAATCCTCTTGATGAGAGAAGTCGTTTGGTGTGCCTTCCAATGTCATACGACTAACGGTTTAAAGGTTGTGCCTGTATACAGGTAATACCAATGTGCTAGTATAGTGCCAAATAATGGGAAAAACCACGATCACCTATACTTTTCAAAAAAATGAGTCACCATACCCGGGCGGAATGTATAATGTATATAGGTAATTAGAAAATGCACTATGCCTGTGCCAGGTACCTAACCTATTTCTTTTTTTGCAGATCATAACATTTTGAAATTCTGTCTGAGTCCCTCATCCTTTGTCATGGACAAATCGATGGCAACCATAACTGGAAGAACTCTTGAAGCTACAAATAGAGAGTAATCAAAAGGAAAGGCGAAAATAACATCGCTACCTTCTCTAAGATCGGCCTCGGAAATTTTTTTAGTTGGCCAACCGTCGTCCTCCATCAGTGGTACCAAATTGCCAACAACACGGTAGGTTTTGCAATACTTCTTCAGTGTTATCCAGTACACTGCTAACAGGAAAGACGCATTCAAAGAAACCGTAAACAACGTCTTAAAGTTTTGGAACATGGCCCGCATTAAAACAATCACAAAGCTCAACTGCGAACGGAAGCTAGAGGCATTGTGGAAAGAGTGGCACTTACTCCAAAAGAGCAGAAAACGAGAAACTGACGCCGGAGGAAAACGGCAGAAGTTTTCGGACAGTTGAGCTTTGTGATTGTTTTAATGCGGGCCATGTTCCAAAACTTTAAGACGTTGTTTACGGTTTCTTTGAATGCGTCTTTCCTGTTAGCAGTGTACTGGATAACACTGAAGAAGTATTGCAAAACCTGCCGTGTTGTTGGCAATTTGCTACCACTAATGGAGGACGACGGTTGGCCAACTAAAAAAATTTCCGAGGCCGATCTTAGAGAAGGTAGCGATGTTATTTTCGACTTTCTTTTGATGACTCTCTATTTGTAGCTTCAAGAGTTCTTCCAGTTATGGTTGCCATCGATTTGTCCATGACAAAGGATGAGGAACTCAGACAGAATTTCAAAATGTTATGATCTGCAAAAAAAGAAATAGGTTAGGTACCTGGCACAGGCATAGTGCATTTTCTAATTACCTATATACATTGTACATTCCGCCCGGGTATGGTGACTCATTTTTTTGAAAAGTATAGGTGATCGTGGTTTTTCCCATTAATTGGCACTACAGTATACTAGCACATTGGTATTACCTGTATACAGGCACAACCTTTAAACCGTTAGTCGTATGACATTGGCAGGCACACCAAACGACTTCTCTCATTAAGAGGATTCAGAAAACATCCCTACTTAATGATTTATCTTGATTCAGTAAAAAGTTAAAAAGTACGCATTTTTAAAAAAAAACTAGTAATTTCAAGGTCGATGCGAGACCCCTAAATGTTGATCAATTTTTGTAAAAATGGTACCAATGTCTAGTATAGTGCCAAATAATGGGAAAAACCACGATCACCTATACTTTTCAAAAAAAATTGAAAAGTGGGCCACCCTAAACTGTCGCACAGCCATTCTAAAGCAACTGTTGAATTCAAATTTCAGCGCCGGACATGCGCGGGGGTGTCACATGACAATGGGGAAGCCGCTGATTGGCTGATGATAATAACATGACTACATAGTAGGGTGTGTCAATTTTGGGGGTGAAATGACTAAATTGAAAATCATGTGATTTGGTAGCAATTTAATGTCATCATTTGGCATACAAAATAATATCCTTGCTTCAAAAACAATAAAAAATAACTCTTACCTACATCAATTTTAATTCAAAAATTCCATTTTTCCGTAAATTCGTAACAAAATAACAAATGTGCGCAAACATCCTATCAACATTTAAAGTGGCAATAAGATATCATTCAGGGTCTTTATTTGAAAGTAACCAATGCAGTCATATCCTTTTTGCTGCGGTTCCTTGACATCAGCATTCGGCTTGCTACTTGCGCTTTGATGTAGCCTTCTCGCCTCTCGTGACTGTAAACTTGACTAGCTGCTTCTGTGACCATTTTCACACATCTCTCCACACTCTGAGTGTGAGAAGGCCACTTTGGCACTTGCATTGGGGCCTCTTTAAGTTGTGTTAAATCTTTGTTTGTTATACATGTTGTGAGTGATGGCCCCAAAACTTCCGAACTCAAGTTAACTAATTCTGACAATTTCGTGGCATTGACGTTTATCGGAGGTACCTTCCTTGTCTGAACAGAGCAGTCTCCCAGCTGGTCATCATCTAGTGATGTTCCTCTAAACTTTAGAATGATTTCCACAACCTCAGTTCGCTCTTTGGTACATTGGCTGCATAGTATTGCTTGCAAAACTGCCTCTGGCCTAGCATACCAAGCGGACCTTCTCACCACAGATAACACGATGTCCAGTTTTGTCCACCACTACTTTCCTTTGGGTTCTCAGTAGCTGCAATTGAAACAAGATGTGGTTGGGCCCCTCCATCCACATTGGATTAAGTTTTACATTGAACCAGTGAGGAAGATAAAACCCAATAATAAATTCAACAATCAACATCAAATTCTGTAGCATTTTGCCCTTCAGTGCATGTTTGGAAACCCAAATCCTGCAGAAACGAATCGCTATAGTTAACCAACGACTGTGACTTGTTGTTGCTCTTTGTAGGACCATCAAGTTCCTGGATGAGACGACGAAGAGGTAGTCCCCCTGTGTACAAATCACATACAATCCAAACAAGCCTTCTTCCAAGTTTTTCTCTAAGTGCGTCATAACACCGCCTTGCCATCCAGTGTTCACCGCAGTTGAGTCTCCACCAACGGCCTGCAGTGAACTGTCAAGTCTTCTTTCTTGAAGCCAACATATTATTTGATCAGCAATTGCCTCTGCATGTTTCTTGCCTTCTACTTCTGCTTCAGGAACAAAGTGAAACAAATAGCGGCCACCAGGTTCGGAACACACAGAGTAGTGTTCTTCTTTGATGAGACCGGGAAACTTTCTGTCCATTCCCTCTACCTCTAGGACAACTTTTGTGTCATCTCTTCTTCCATCAAACAAAAGGCAAGAGAGACCTTCCTCCTTCAAATCTTTTTCATGCTGATCAGATATTTCCTTCATTATTTTTTCTTGTGCTCTTCTTATCTTATTATGATCTATCACTAAGGATGTATCCTCTCGGCTGATGAGGCCTGCATCTATCCAAGCGGCAGTGGCAATCTCTGCCATGACTCCAGATTCCTGGGATCTTGGGAGCATTGCTCCAGTAAATTTGACCATGAGAAAAAGTAAATTTGGGTTTGGGTTTTGTTCATCCGCTGTTCATCCGCAATTTTTTTGCGTATACGTTCTTGTACAAACCAATTTTTTTAAATTACAAATTTAGTTATTTTAAGTTTAGTTGGTAATTCCATATTTAACAATTATTTTTATTTTTTGTTAAGCTTCAATGTTTTGATAATTAAAATTTTATTAAAACGTATATTTTTTTAATATAAAATTATCAGGATTGGACTATGTTCCATTGATCTCGGCCAGGTTTGATAAATTGGCCAGATAATTACTTGTGCGGTTTTAAGTAATCCACCATGACTCTAGAATTGAAAAGTTTAGTTAAGTTTAAACTTACTTTTACTTACTTTAACTTACCTACTTTTACTTACTCTTCCTTACTTTTACTAAGTTTAAAGCACTTACTTTTACTTACTTTCATTGTACTATATTTACTTACTTTTACTCACTTTTACCATACTATATTTACTAACTTTTACTTATTTTGTATTTTTTCAGGTAGTCAATAATCAATAATGGATCCTAATATTGATGAAGTTGGAGAGAAAAGTGAGGGTGTTAAAAGGGATTACTTTTGTGGTCAATGCAAGAACAAATATTCAAAGAAGCAAAACTGGGAGGAACATTTTAATTCCAAAAAAAATATTTGTTACAATACAAGAGGTCCCAGAGTTTGGGCCCACAGCTTAGATATTGCAGTAAAGAAATACTAGGATGAAGTGCAGCAAAGAGATACGGCAAAGCAGTCATTTAGTTTGTTCACAAAATGTGCTAGTGCTAGACCTCAGAAAAATGAACCAACTTCATCAACTGCTAATCTAGAAAATGAAACTTTTTCACTAGATGTTTCACAGACTGAAGAAAGTGCTTCTCCTCCACCTAAGAAACAAAAGGTAAGTGAGGAATCTGCACATCAGACTAACAAAACTGCTTTAGAGGAATTTGAAAATTCCCAAATCCAGAAGACATTGAATGCAATTTTGCGCCTAACAAAAGAAACTCACCAAGCTGTTGTGGTTAATAAAGGGAAGAGTCAAAATATGCCTTCAAGTTCAAGTGTTGCATCCAAATCTAATAAAGCAAAAAGCAACAAATTTGACATTTCCATAGCCCATTTAAGCAAGTGTAAATCAATACAAGAAATCCTGAACAATGATTTGATCAAATCTACATTCAAATTGGTGGAAAAGAAGGATCTAGGGCATGCTGATGATTCATTTTCAGTACCAAGTGATATAATGGAAAACATTGCAAATAGTGACACTAATATGCCTGATGTAGATATAGCTGTTGAGGATGAAGATGATGATAATCAAGAAGATATTGATGATGCTTCTGATGATAAAATGTTTACATTATATTGCATAGCTTGCACAGACCCCAAAGCATGTGCTTCAGACAAACATTCTAACATAAAAGGTTACTTCAATGTTAAAGATTTAACCTATGTATGCAAACAAGGAGAAAATCAAGAGAGATGGTTTAGAAATCTGAAAACCCACCTGAAGAGACATTTAATTAAACTTCAGCATCATCAAAGAGCTGCTGTTTATGAAGTGATGAAAACATCTTCTCGGAACACTACTAAACGCATAGAAGACTTATGTGGCAACATCTTATACTACATAATGAAAACAAACACTGCATGGGCTCTATATCCAGTACTTCTAGTTGTATTACATAGGTCAGGTTGTGAGGTTGGAAATTTGAATCATAGCACACATGCGTGCGAGACAATTTGTGAGCTATTAGATAACACTCAGAGCTGGGCAGTATTTAAATACATTTGTATTTAAATACGTATTTAAATACATTTGTGTATTTAGAAATGTATTTATAAATACATTGTTTTTCATGTATTTAAATATAGTATTTAAATACTTTAATGAGTATTTAAATACAATGTATTTAAATACTCAAAATATAAAATGTAAATACTTTTACTGGTTTAATACACGTTCTGTACTAGCACAGTACGACGCGTCGACAGTGTAGTACAGCATGGTTCATGTTTCAACGTGTCAGTTCAATCAGTTGTGTGCCACTCTTAGTCGAAAGCGGTTAATTTCTTTATCGTGTGCGTGTCATGGCTTAGTGAATTAGTGAATGCATATGTTAAAATTTGTATGTATTTAAAATGTATTTACAAATGTATTTAAATACAATTGATGTATTTTGTATTTAGTATCTAAATACATTCGTAAAATGTATTTAGTATTTAGTATTTAAATACATTTCTCCCATGTATTTAGTATTTAGTATTTAAATACATTCAATGTATTTATTGCCCAGCTCTGATAATTAATCAACTTAAAGAACAAACTGTAAAGTGGTTCTTAGAACAAACCTCAGTAACAATAACAGCTGACATTGGAACAATTTTGGGATTAAGCATGCTAGTTGTATTAGTTATGAGTGAAGAAGATAAGACTGTAAAACTTGCTGGGATAAATTTAGTACGCAGCAAATCAGGAGTTTATTTGGCCAATGAAATTTTTGATGTGTTGAAGTCTCCTAATCACTTGAAACTATCTGAAGAAGCAATTAAATCCAAGGTATCTGGAATGGTTGGAGATGGGGCTTTTTGTAAGGACAACGAGCCATTTAAAAACGAAATGAAAAAGTTGTTTGGAGAAAATTTCAAATTTCGATGGGACTTAATGCATCTTGTGAACAGAGCCCACGTTGATGCATTGAAGAAAATTTGTAAACTAAGTGAGCTTTTAGACTTTATTCAGAATCACTCTTCAAATCTGAGATCAGGCCTTGACTATACCAATATGGTTCTTGACAATATCATTGGTTTTAAGAGACCAAAACTCAAATCTGATACTCGCATGGTTAATTACGAATTTGATCAATTTGACAGATTTGTGGAAAATTGTGTTTTTTGATCATCCACAAGAGAAAGAAATTAGTGCCAAGTTCTATGTATTGATTTCCTATGTAACAAAGATTATGTTGCAAGTAGCTCAAAAAACCACAGTTAGTGCAGAATTTGTAGAAAATATATTTTATAAAGAAGGAGGGAAAACTGTTATGTTAAGAGTGATGGAAACAATTTCCAAATTAGCTAATGGAGGAAATGCAAATGATGTAGTTTCTGAATTTAAGCACGATACCACAGGGCAGCAAAAGGAACTAACAGCTGAGGATTACATCCTAAATGAAGTTTACAAATACATCAAGAAACGTTCTGATTACTACCAGGTTGCTGAAGTTGCTAGACCGTCCAGAACCAGATCTGAAAGTAGTTTTACAAAAGACTCAGTGATAAATTGGCTGACAGAATATATAGAACAGCTGTGGAAAGGAATCACAGAGAGATTAAAGCATTTTGATAAAGATGGATCAACTGCCTGGAGTGAAGCACCAGCTGAAGGGACATTCTCCATTCTTGGTTACATTGTTGAACACAAAGGATCCATTAAGCCATCTCATTTGACTAAGCTGTGCAGAATTGTGAAGGAGGGTCCAGCTCCAGGCACTATATCTGCTGTAATGATCACACAGAAAGCCATTGATCAGTGGCCAAGCATACATGGCGGTAAATTCACAACAAATGCCTACATGCAAGGTCTAACATCGTCCACTGTTGCTGCTGCAATGAATAAATAAACTTAAGGTGAGTTATAAACTGTACATTATTGTATTATTATGTTTAGCTAAAACAATTTGTAATTGGTATGTCGTCAATTCAAGAGTTTACTATCATTAACCTATCTAGTGGTGTAAGGGGAAAAAAAGTAAATTCAGAGCTGTGCTCCAGTAAATTTTTTCAAATGTGGAGTCATGATCTCTGCAGTCTCTCGTAGCCCCGTATGGTGGCGAATACTGGCAAGGGCAATGTTTGAGATGTCTTTAGTGTTGTATTTCATTCTCTTCGGCGAAGGTTCAGATGGCATTTTGGAGCTATCATCTGATGTTGCTTCTTTCTGTTCATCTGAAGAGCTTTCAAAGAAGTGAGAAACCTCTTGATAAAGCTCTTCATCTCTTTGGGTGGCTTCTTCACTCTTCTTTTTCTTCCTTTCTTCCCTCTCTCGGATTTTCTATTTTTTCTTAGCAATAACAATCTGCTTTTTGGTTTCTGAATAATCTGCCGAACCAATCTGCATATTTCCTTGGCCTCCTGCCTTTGTTCTCTGCGCCTTTATGAAAGCCAGCTCCAAAACAGGGATCTTCTTCTCACGAGGACAGCAACAATCAATGTGAGGGTGAGGTTCTCTTCTGCATGAGGGAGAACAATTAGCTTCAGAACACAACTCTATGGGACACTGGCAGTTAAAAATGTCAAGAAGAGTATCAAGTATGTGCAGAAATTTATTTTTCTTTGCTAGTTTTCCTTTACCAAGTGATGTCTCAACTGCTTTGTTAATTTTAGCTCAATAGTTCTATACTGATTGAGTACAGGTGGTTTGAATAACACATTAGCTTTTTTCCACTGATGCAGAAGAGGGGGAATCATGTCCCTTATGAGCTCTTTCTCTGTGTAGTTCCTTCTATCCTTTGTATTTTGTTCACGAAGGAGTAACCCTAGTCTCAGCATGTCTCGCACTGTTGGTAGTTCTGATACGGGAAGCTCCTTGCCTGTACCGACTAACAGGCTCAAGTGGCATGACGACTGACCTCTTGTCTTCAATTTTGGCATCTTAGGAATATCTGAAAAGAAAGAAAAACATTTAAGTATTTTATATCAATTACGATGTTTCAAAGTTTAGTCATTCGATGTTCTAAAATTCAATAAAAAAATATTTCATGGGATTACAACATTAGACAGAAGAATATGATAATAATAAATAATTGTAATAATCAATACTTACAGTTAAACTGTAGTATTCGTCTAGTAGAATAACTATGAAGTAGGTACAAGAGCAATAACAGCGAACCACCGTCTATGACATCTAAGAGGTAACTGAGGATTGAGAGTGAGGGACAGTTCTATTCATGTTGTGACTTGTACATTGTACAACAACTATATGACCTTCAAAACATTCCATATGCGATCAGTGGGATAATTCTGTGACAGATGAATAGTTAACCAATTATGGAAAACTGATGAGTGGGTAGTTGGGAGGTAACGAAAATGGTTCACTGAGTAGGTAGGTAGTTAATCTAACAATTATTAAATTCCTTTTATGTCAATAACTGGGTGGATGAAACCAATTGGTTGCTCACCAGAGTTATTCTCCACACTAGTATTTATATACTGTGTGGGAGGAGCGTGCTCGGTAATGGAGATACATTACCGCTCAACCAACCGAGGAATAAACCAAGACAACGCTGGTAAAAAGCCCCGCGAAGAGGAGAACAAAGGGAGAACGAAAACGAAGAACGGGGCGAGAGGACGTACCAGCAAGTGCGCTCTCGACAATTACAAACCGGAGAAGGGAGACACTCCAATAACAAAAGTAAGTGACTAATTGAGTTTTTAACCAGTAAGTTAATCACATTAAATTAAGCTGGGTCAGACAAGTTAGGCCTACATTGTGGCCTAAGACCCAGCATCAACTCATAGCTTAACAAAGGTGAAGGTAGATTGCCCTAACCTAATCTTGTGAGGAATCCTACTGTGGACCTCAATTTATCTGCCCGCTCTGGACCATTTCCGGAATCTCTAGGCTGACCCCTCTAGGCTAGACTTGATCTACTCTATAGTTAGACTGGAGAATAAGGGGTGGGTTAATTGTGGACCAATTCATACAGAGCATTTTTCGCATTGGTGGTCCGTGTGTGGGGAATTTACAAACCTTAACCTTACTTAACAAAAATTGCAGAATTAGGCTAAATGGTCTAGCCTAAGCCTAGCCTAAGCCTAACCTAATCAAGCCTAATTAGGTCTACAACCTAGGGCCTAACTAGGAAACATTTACATTTAAGGAGTCTCATTCTCTTATAAGCTTAGACCTGAGTGACATAAGTACTTGGGGGGGATTAAACCAAATTTAAACTTGACTGTTTTGTCTGTCTCTCTCTTCTCTGGTAATTTCTTCTTGTCCTCTATTTCATTACGATCCCCAGTTAAACAATTTTGACTTAGACATGGACAGTGCGGAATTGAAAAAGTTAAAAAAGAAAAGGGGGGCAAAGTTGGGAGCTGTTACAAAGGCTGTGAACACTTTTAACAATATTACACAACCAGGTAAGGAAAATTAGAGAGTGTAATTCTTAAATTGGAAACTAAAAAGAAGGAAATAATAGCCATTAATGAGAGTATTTCAGAGTTAGTTGAATCCGAAATGGCTGAAGAACAATTGATAGACCTTTACGCTGATGATGATGATCAGGTAATCTCAATTGAACAGCAAATAAGGAGACTACGGTCTCGTTTGACTGACTTAACACCAAAAAAACCTAATTCTGATTTTAATCAAAGTAGGCTAACCTTCAACAAAATTTAAGTGGCATGCTAAATCCTGAGTCACAAGAATTGAGGGCTCAGTTACCCATTTTGCTAGTACCAACATTTGAAGGGGACACGGTACAATTCCCATCTTTCATTGACAAATTTGAGAATTTAATAGGTAATAAACCTTATATTTCAACTGTTGAAAAGTTTAGTTACTTAACTAGTTCCTTAAAGGCCCAGCCTATAACCTGATAGCCTATTTACCAGCCGTAGGGATTCATATGAAGTAGCTATTGATCTTTTAAAACGTAATTACATTAATAAAGATGAGATTGTATATGAATTATCTCAACAAATTTTTGAATTTGCACCCATAAAAGATAACCATAGTGATATGGAAAATTTTTATACAAAATTAGAAGCTATTATAGGACAACTGGTTAGCAATGAGATAGATATTAAAGCTTCATCTTGGATTATACAAGGCATAGTACTTAGGTGCCTTCCTTCGAGGGTTAAAGATATTTTAATTCTAAAGACGGGAGAAAATTATCCTAATCTGAAATATAAGAAAACACTTCCCCAATATCCTAACTAATTACAAATTGAGAGATTTTCCAACACATAAGACCCAGACTATGGATAAACCAAAGACTGTTCCCAGAGACCAACTAGCTACAGCCAAACAGACAAAACTTGATACTGTAGAATCAAATGTGACCAACTATAATACACGAACACCTACATTACAGAACTTTAATGTAACTGCTGCCTCAACTTACACACCACATTGCAAATTTTGTGCAAGTAATGAACACAGTAGTACTGGGTGTGACAAATATTCAGACTTTAACCAAAGGCTAAAAGATGTGAACAGTTGAACCTGTGTAAAAAGTGTACTGGCCAGGGACATTATAAGAAAGACTGTAAATCTAGGTTAAGATTCAAGTGTAAGTTTTGTAAAAGTTTACGACATGTCTCATCAATGTGTGATTCACCAAAGTGTCCAAACAATAGTACTCAAACTCAAAAGATACCCCCCCAAACAAAGGTAATCAAGAAAATGCCACTTTCATGGGACATTCTGCTTGTTCAAACAATGTAACAAGAAACACTGAGATTCTTTTACCAACTATTACTTTGGACTTAGTGAATAGTGAGGGTAGTACCACTCCAGTGAGATGTCTTATAGACTGTTGTTCTCAACAAACATTTGTTTCCAAAAATGTAGTTAATAAATTGGGTTTGACACCAAACCCGAATGAACAAAACCTCAATATTGCATCCTTTGTTAAGGATAACTCGGACAAAAATAGCTATAAGACAATTGACCTGGAACTACATTTAGAAAGTAAATTCAAGAAAATTGAAGCAGTTATTATTTCTAAAGTAGGACAAAACAAACTGGTTATACCCAAACTAGAACAAACCATAAATCATTTGGGAAAACACTACAAAATAGCTGATAGACATATCACTAACAACACAGTAGCTAACATTGAAATGCTAATAGGGGCAGATTATATTAATCTTATTCATAAGGGCATAGTAGAGATAGGTAATGGTATAGCTATTCAGACTCCATCAGGGATAGCCCCTTTGGGTGACCTATCAGAATACAACCTAGACCTAAACCAAAACAGTTCATGACCAACAAATACTATGTGCCTCAACTCAGTCCTACATAACACCTGTAAGAATAGCAACACTTTGAATAATATTATCTCAACTGAGAACATTAATTCATCATTATCAAATGAAACTTTGGATGAGGCAATTCAAACTTTATGGTTGCTAGAATCTGTGGGTATACATGACACAAATCAAACTTCAGAAGATCAGTTAATGGTAGAAAGATTTGAAGACACCATTCAGTGCAAAGACAATAGTTATTTTATTGAGTTACCTTGGAAAATAAATTGTCCAACTTTAAGAGACAATCTCAAAGTAGCTAAAGGACATTTATATAAAGTAATGAAAAAACTCAAACAAGATAATAATATTATATATAATGATGTCTTCAAAGAACAGCTACAGAAAGGCTTCATTGAAGAAGTAAAAATAACCCTTTTAAAAAAGATGGTTGTCATTATTTAACCCACAGGGGGGTTTATCGACAAGATGCCCCAACAACAAAACTCAGAGTAGTATATAACTGTAGCCTCAAAGACAGTGATAAACACAGTTTGAATGATTGCTTGATTGAGGGTCCTAATCTCATTTCTGACCTTGTGAAGATCTTACTGAGGTTCAGGTTAGACAAATATGCCGTACAAAGTGACATTTCAAAGGCATTTTTGAGAATAAATCTTAAAAATGAATATGATAAGAACCAACTTAGGTTCTTATGGTTCAAGGATCCATTTGATTTGAATAAAGGGTTCATAACCTATAGATTTAATGTTGTGTTGTTTGGAGCCAATTGCTCACCTAGCCTATTAGCATTGACAATTAGACATCATTTAAACCAGTTTAATAACTCTTAACATTGAACTTCCTTAAGGAACATTTTTACGTAGACAATCTAATAGGCTCAACAACAAAATCTGAATTATCTGAAGTCTATGAACACTCTCAAAACATTATGCAACAAGGTAACTTTGAACTTAGAGAGTGGATTTCAAATGATGAGGATTTAAACAAAAAGATTTTAAAGGATAATAATGGTCTTACTGAGCCATCAGACAGAGTTAAAACTTTAGGTATGAACTGGTATTTGGATGCAACTTCTAACAGTCATGATTCAATCTGTACTAAAGGTTTTAAACTTGATGAGGAAGCAAATACTAAAAGACAAATATTATCAGAGGCTTCCAAAATTTTTGATCCATGGGTCTATTCCTGCCTTCAACAATAAAATCAAAGATTCTCCTCCAAGAAATTTGGAGGACAAATGTTGGGTGGGATGATCCAATAACAAATGAAAATCAAAAATCTTGGAAGAAGTTAGCTGCTGATTTAACAAAAGTGCAGAACATTAAAATTCAAAGGTGCTGTGGGTTTAGGGATAAGCCCCAGAGACTTCATGTGTTTGCTGATGCAAGCACACAAGCTTATGGGTGCTGTGCGTATCTTGTAAGCCCTACAGAAAGTCATCTAATTTATGCAAAAGGGAAAGTTGCACCTCTCAAACCTACCCGAACCATACCTCAATTGGAACTATTGGCTGCTACATTAGCCATTAAAACCATTTCATTGCTTAAGGATGCTTACTATGATGTGTACATAACTCATATCCACATCTGGCTTGACAGTCAGATTTGTCTTGCCTGGATACGGAATGATAGCATTAATAGTAAGAATATCTTTGTAAGAAATAGGCTAAAAGAAATAGCTGAAGCTAATGAAAGCCTACAAGTAAACTTTCACTATGTTCCAACTAAACAAATCCAGCAGACTTTCTGACCAGAGGTTTATCCTACAAGTTGTTGAAGTCAAACAAAACTTGGTTTATGGGACCTAAGTGGCTCTGTAATACAGACCAATGGCCTGTGGAACAAGTTAACTTGACATTAAATTTAATCTTTTCAAATGAAAAGGTTGAACCAATCACTAATTATGAACAGTATTCTGATTTCAACAAACTTGTCAGGGTACAGCCTACTGTTTGAGGTTTGCTCACAACTGTTTAACTACAATTAACAAACAGCTAAATAAAAACAATCATAATTATACAGAAGTTGCAACCAAATACTGGATAGGCCATGCACAACAAAAAGAGTACAATAAAGAGTTAGAATTCTTAACTAATGGGAAACAAACAAAAGAACCTGTACCATCAGTAGTTGTGGATCTAAACTTGTTCAGAGATGAGGAAGGCCTTCTAAGGTGTAAAGGGAGATTAGACAAATCAAAACTGTCATACAAAAGCAAACATCCAATCCTTTTACCTAGATTTAGCTATTTGACAACATTAATCATCAGAAAAACACACAATGATGTATATCATATGGGGGTACCACAGACACTAACTACATTAAGAAAAACTTATTGGATACCCAAGGGAAGGATCACTGTTAAAACAGTCCTGGTGAGTGTGTCACATGTAGGCGTATTCATGCTAGGCCCTATAGGAAACCAAATCCTCCTGCTTTGCCAGAGGAGAGAGTTACTCTCAACAGACCCTTTGAGACTGTAGGCATTGACTATACAGGAGCATTGACTGTAGGGGTGGGTGACACTGAACAAAAAATGTACATTGTACTGTTTACATGTGCTGCCTCACGAGCTGTTTATTTGGATGTTGTGGAGGACCTTACAGCAGAATCTTTTGTTGCTGTCTTTAAGAGATTCTGTGCACGACATTCAGTACCAAAGACAGTTTGGACTGACAATGCTACATATTTCAAAGCTGGTGAACAAGTCATCCACGACTTGTTAAGCAATGAAATCACACAATTATATATACAAAATTCAAACATAAAGTGGAAGTATATTCCGGTTGCCTCTCCTTGGTATGGTTCTATCTGGGAGAGGAATATACAAACAGTAAAGAATTGCTTGAAGAAAGCAATTGGCAAAAAACAGATACACTTATTTGGGTTACTCACTCTCCTGGCTGAGATTGAGAACATCATTAACAATAGACCACTCACTTATGTGAGTGACAACATTAATGACCCGGAACCATTAACTCCAAATCATTTGATTCGGGGAGAACAAGTTAGTCTTCCTGCCGGACTACAATATAGACTCTTCAGAAGACCCAAACTGGACTCAACGACATAATGAACTCCAGACTAAGTTACAACATTTAACTAGAGTTAAAGCTCATTTCATTAAACAGTGGAAAACTGAGTACTTGATGGGTCTAAGAGAGAGACATAAACAAATGACTAAGAAGGATTGGTCTGACACAATTAAGGTAGGGGACCTTGTTCTCATACATGACAGTACTCCAAGACAATACTGGCCTCTGGCTAGAGTTTCAGAACTCAGACCAGGGGCAGACGGTAACAAGAGTGGTCAAATTAAGGACTTCAACGGGTGACACAACAAGAGACATTTCTCTTTTGTACCCTTTAGAGTCTGGACCCAAAACAATGGACTTTGGAGAACCTTCTCCACTGACAGCAACAACTGGAGACACTGAACTTCCAGTAACTATTCCTTTGACAGTAGGAGTGGTAACGCATCCTACTACAACATTGACAGACACAAGACCTCAGCGACAAACAGCATTAAAGGCGCAACTATTTTTACAACAAAAAATAGATGCTGGGGAATTGTAATTTTATCTTCTAACTTTCATTTTTTCTTTTCTTATGGTAAAGACCATAGACAGTTTCATCCTATGGATGTATATTTTCTCTTCTAATTAAATGCTACACCTTCTCCATGAGAAGGTGAGGATAGGCACTGTTAATCAGATTAACAGGCATTTACAGTCAAATAGTTAGCTAGTCTACACTCAGACATAAAAATTGGTGACAATGACACCAAAATTTTTATCTCCCGGGGCCCCCAGTATATGGAAAACTGATGAGTGGGTAGTTGGGAGGTAACGAAAATGGTTCACTGAGTAGGTAGGTAGTTAATCTAACAATTATTAAATTCCTTTTATGTCAATAACTGGGTGGATGAAACCAATTGGTTGCTCACCAGAGTTATTCTCCACACTAGTATTTATATACTGTGTGGGAGGAGCGTGCTCGGTAATGGAGATACATTACCGCTCAACCAACCGAGGAATAAACCAAGACAACGCTGGTGGAAAAAGCCCCTCGAAGAGGAGAACAAGGGAGAACGAAAACGAAGAACGGGGCGAGAGGACGCACCAGCAAGTGCGCTCTCGACAATTACACAACCGGAGAAGGGAGACACTCCAATAACAAACAGTAAGTGACTAATTGAGTTTTTAACCCAGTAAGTTAATCACATTAAATTAAGCTGGGTCAGACAAGTTAGGCCTACATTGTGGCCTAAGACCCAGCATCAACTCATAGCTTAACAAAGGTGAAGGTAGATTGCCCTAACCTAATCTTGGTGAGGAATCCTACTGTGGACCTCAATTTATCTGCCCGCTCTGGACCATTTCCGGAATCTCTAGGCTGACCCCTCTAGGCTAGACTTGATCTACTCTATAGTTAGACTGGAGAAATAAGGGGTGGGTTAATTGTGGACCAATTCATACAGAGCATTTTTCGCACCAATTTATGTCCTATTATTTAGTAAAAGAGTCAATTTCTGAAACTTTAAGGTAAAATTGATGTTGGTAAGGGTTATTTTATTTCATTTTGGTTGGCCAATTTCAAGTTTTGACATGAAAAGACTATATTTTCACTACCAAAATTGATTTGAAAAAAGTTGACAAAATTGACACGCCCTATTGTTCATACCTGATTTGAGTGAGCAGTTGTTTGACATTTTCATAGTCCTCTTTCATTTGAACAGAATGTGCAGCTGGTATAGATGGATATTTGTTCCCATTGCACTAAAACATGAGAATTGAGTAAGAGCTCCTTTGACTGTTGAAAACTAGACTGTTCCTCTTTACCCCAACTCCATTTAGTCTCTTTCCTGAGTAATTTATTTAGTGGTTCTAATGTAGTAGCAGCATTTGGTAGAAATTTCCTGTAGAAATTAAGCAAGCCGAGATATGCTTGAAGCTGAGTGACATTAGTAGGTGCAGAAGCAGTGGTGTTGTGCTAAATAAAGAAGTGAGGGAACGCATTTTGAAAGTGTTACTCAGATGCGGGGGGGACAATGGCGAGCGCGGCGAGCCCATACAACTGGGGCAGGGCCGGATTAAGACCTTTAGAGGCCCTAAGCACTTAAAAGATTTTGGTGCCCCATATATATGTAATTCAAAATATAAACAAAAATAAACCATAAAATAAAATTTTATTTTTTGAAATGAAACAAAACTTACAGTAAGATGGAAAATAATGTTTATTTTTGTATACTTCCACTTCATTTATATTTTAAAAGTTTTCTCCTACTTTTTTTAATTGCAAAGTCTTTGATCAGATCCTCAAAACTAATCTTACGTAACACATCTGCTTCTATACTTAGTAGAGATAAGGCATCCAGCCTGCCTTGTTGCATAGTTGTTCTGTTGGTATTTTTAATATACTTCAACTGAGAAAATGAACGCTCAGCTGAGCAATTTGTGACCATTAATGTTAAAAATATACGAAAGGCAATTTCTACATTTGGGAAGGCACACTCAATTAGTGTTCAAGTCCTCTGGGTAAGCATCAATCATCTTTTTACAACCCTGAGAATACCTTTCAATTTCAGTAGATGATGAAGTGGTGACATTATGTGGCACATCACTTAGAAAAGAAAATCTCTCTGCTATTTCTTTGTATATCTCTCCTCTTCTTCTCATCTCAGTTTCAAGTTTGTCAACAATTGTGTAAAAGGTGGTGATAAGAAATTTATCTCTGGCATTCAGATATACTTCTGGTGCATCTCCGTCATTGGGTACCTTCTTTCTGATACGTTTGCGAGTTTGAGCTGCCTTGTAATCAACATCTGGTAGCATTTCCTTTGTAGCTGCTTCATATCTTTCAAATTCATCTCGTGAAGTGCACAGTTGGTCAGCTAATGATCCATACAGATCTGCACATGTTTTTAAGTTCACATCCTTATTCTGTAGAACTTTGCTTACTCTATGAAAATTTTGCAAAATCTCATCCCAAAAATTCAACATAAAAACGAATTCTAGCTCTTGCATCTTATTTGCAATATTATTTGCTTCTCTTCTAGTGTCTCCCTTTTGTGACTGGTCTTCAGCTATACATTCTAACGCTTCTAAAATTTTAAGGAAAGATTTCAAAATTGCTGCTGTTGCCATAGCATGTGCCTCCCATCTGGTATCAGAGAGGGATTTTAAGACACTTTCATTTCCAATACAACCTTTAAGAATTTCCCACCTGCTGGTTGAGGCTAAAAAAAAGGTATAGAGCAACTGCACTGTAGAGAAGAAATTAACCGCCTCTTGACAGCAGTCAACAGCACTTCGGCCTACCAGATTTAGTGAATGGGCTGCACAGGGCACATATATAGCAAACTTGTTTGTTTCTAAAATTTTTTGCTGCATCCCTTATAACGCCCAGACATGTTGGCAGCGTTGTCGTAAGATTGACCCCTACATTTGAAAAGTTTAGCTTACAAACTTCACGTAAGTACTGCAACACCTGATTTGCCATTTCCTCACCAGTATGGCTTTTCATTTTCAGAAAGGTTAAAAAGCGTTCAATAGGCTGTCCATCTT
Source organism: Bathynomus jamesi (assembly GCA_023014485.1). Taxonomy (NCBI): domain Eukaryota; kingdom Metazoa; phylum Arthropoda; class Malacostraca; order Isopoda; family Cirolanidae; genus Bathynomus; species Bathynomus jamesi. The sequence continues at coordinate 270,038 of JAJOZX010000486.1, forward strand.
TTAAGTACCTAAGTACAACACTTAACTGATCGATATGTGATAGATCTGGTGTTGAATCAACTTACAAACTAAAATAACCAGAAGATTTTACTTCGTCAACAATGAGTGCGTGGACCTTTTGAGCCATTAGTTGAATGAGTTCCTCACAGGTGGTTTTGGACAGGTAAGAAGGATTTCCTTTGCCAGAATTTCCATATTTCAAAATGTGACCTGCTAAAAATGGATCAAACCGGCTTATGAGCTCAAGCAGCCCTAAAAAATTCCCATTCTGCAATGATCCAAATCTTTCTTCTGTTCCTCGAAAAGACAAGCCACGTTCAGCTAACGTACAAATAACAGCTATGACACGCCTCAAGACATGTTCCCAGTAATCACACTCTTCCTGAATTTGTTTTTCCAACTGTTGTCCCAACCCCGCACCTTGTCTGCGAGTTAAGTATGTTAGCATAGAGTCTCGGTGAGTAGTGCTTTTTTCATGATGATCAATTACAATAGTATTTCGCCAGTCACTGAACCCTTCTCTTATAACAAAATGTGAGACATTTTTAGGAGCAAACAGTTTACAAACATAACAGTAAACTGATCCTGTTGATGGTGAATACAATAACCACTCTCTCTTGTATTTCTCACCATTGGCTTTTGTCCCAACGAAAAGTTTTTGTGAACAGTATCTTGCTGGTTTGCCACTACTGAAATGCCGGTAAGACTTGTCAAATGGCCCATTGTGGTGTTGACAGTCACTGGGTCCACAAGCAATCCAATAAGCCACATCATCAGCAGAGAAATCAAGCCACAACCCTGGATCTTTTGCTATATTTACTTCATCTTCTGCAGACTGATTCATTTCACCACCATCACCATGGTCCACTAAACTTTCATTTTCAGCAATTATTTCAACCCCAGAATGTCTTGTAAAGCAACTTGAATCAACATTTGCAGTAGAGGTATCAAGAGAATTTACAGGCAAAGTGAGATCAGTAGTGAGACATGTGGTAGATGAACCTGCTTGTGACACCTCGGTGATTCCAACGTCATCATATTTTGATTTTGAAGTGATCAAAGTGGTATTTGTGTCCACTTCTGATGACGGAGATTGGTTTTGATTCAGAATCGGTATATCATGTTGACGTTGTGGTCGTGGAACTTGTGTGAAGAAATCAGTCAGCTTTGCAGTCTTGGACTCTAAATCCAAAGTCTTCTCTTGTTTCTCTTTTGATAGTTTTCGCTTTTGTGCACCACTTAACTGAACACGTTACATCTTGGTTCTTGGGGTCTGTAAAATACAGAAATAAAAAGAATATTTTATTTGTATATTATGTGGCAATCAACACAGTTACACATATCACAATCTTGGCTTTGTTCTTTTATTCTCAGAAAGACAAAATGGGAAACGTACACAACCAAAGTGGCAATTTAAATATAAGTGGCAATTAAATATAACTCAACCGAAATATCAACTCGAAATGTTGAATACAAATCAAATCGAAAGAAGGAACCAAAAGAAGGAACCGAAAGAAGGAACCGAAACCTATAAAATAAAAATACTTAACATTAGAATTAATAATACGCAATCTATAAAAATATCAATATTAACATTTCACTATTAACGAGCCACATTTTATATTTACATTTATTTATTTATTTAAAACACAATATTTAATTATAGGAAATATGAACATTTGCTTAGGGCCTAAATTGTCCTAACTACGTTTGATGTTATATATACATTACAAATTATTCACTCTGGTAATTACAATCTAAATTCTTTTATACTGTTATGACAATAGATCAATAAATTATGAAATAAATATACGTGTATGATAAAATATTGTTATATATACAAATAAAGTACACTTCATAGACTTACCCTAGAGAAGAAGAGAGAGCAACAGATAAACTTCTTCAACGCTAATTAACTTAGGTCAGTATATCTTATTATTATAATGGCCGTGATAAACATCACTTGATACAACAGCAATATAGAGAGTTTATAGTTTCTTTTATTTTAATATTAATTTATATTACAATTCTATAAACCTAAATCTTTCTGTAAAACAATACCAAATGATTATGTAAAATATATATTTAATATTATATGCACAAATCACACGTTCAGAATAACTTCCTATAGCACACGAAAATATTTAATCTATATGTATTTTTAATATGGCGCTCAAAGATTGATATAAACAAAATAATAACGCAAAGCGTAAAGTGTGTGATTACAACGAAATATATTTATTCTCTCAAAAGGGTTGTTGTTCACTACAAATTCAAACAATGAAAAAAAATAAATACTATATATGAATATATATAATTCAGTTTTCAACAGCTTATAGGCTATAAGCCGCGATTATAATAGTATAATAAATCCATGGTAAATCCAACAATGGAAAATTTCTGTGGTGCCCCCCTTCCCTTGATGCCCTAAGCACGGGCTTATTTTGCTTAATGGTTGATCCGGCACTGTAAGCCCCCCGGGAAATCTTTTGAAATCTGAAAATTTCAGGGATATTTTGAGGTCATATGCACTGCATATTAGAATATATTCCAAGGTTGAAGATGCAGTATTTCCAGTGTCATTAAATATATGACATCCAGTACGATCAATAAAAATAGCTAACAACTGGAATGATTAACTAAAAAAAGTTAACAACTGGTACGCCGTGGTGACTGTTTCACCAGATCTTTATAGGCTAGCATTGCCTCAGTCGAAGCTAAAAGAAATGAAGCAGTTAATGATTCTTTCTCATATTTCTTCTAGGGGTGGGAATTAAAATTTCATGACGTTAGAGATTTGTAAGTTCGGATTTATTTGAAATAGTGAGGGAACGCCGTTCCGTCTACCAAAAAAAGTAAGGGAACACCGTTCCCACAGCACTACACCACTGTGCAGGAGCCTTACAAATAGCATCAACTTTATCCTTAGTAGGATGCAGACCTAATGAATCAATCTTAAATCCCAAATACTGAATTTCATTAGTTATCCAGATACATTTTTCCTTATTTAGAGTTAAACCAGCGGGTTGGGTACGATTCGATGTGGCCGACTCGATGCGACCCAACTCGATGTCAGGACAACTCTATGTGATATCCCTAAGGGATATTTTCGTTAGTTTTAACGAAAATATCACAACTTAACCTAATCAATCGTCAAGGGCGTACAGTTGACCTAACCGGGCATTCAGTTAACCCACATTAAATATATAAAGAAAATGAAATCGACTTGGCCTGGCATCGACTTGGCTTGACATCGAGTTGTCCTGACATCGAGTCGGCCACATCGAGTTGGGTCGCATCGAGTCGGCCACGTCGAATTGTCCCTGCCCCAAACCAGCAGCTGCTAACTTCTGCAAAACTGTCCTTAGACTAAACGTATGTTCTGCTTCTGTTTTTCCAGCTGTAAGGATGTCATCCAGGTAACATACTACATCTGAAATTCCATCTAATATGTGACTAATAGTTCTTTGGAAAATGCCAGGAGCTGATGAAATATCATAACATAATCTATTATAATGAAATAGACCCTTGTGAGTATTTATAGTTGTGATATCCTTAGATTTTTCATCAAGCTCCAGCTGTGCATAGGCTTGTGACATATCTAGCTTAGAGAAGTATTTATTACCAGCTAACTTACTAAAAATATCAGCAGGATTAGGAATAGGATATTTATCTATTAGAATAGCCTTATTAGCAGTTACGGTAAATTTATAGTATTACACCCGTCTCCCTTTGGAGGTGAAATTTATGTTTTTCCTATGGTTTTTGATGTGTTTTGAACGAATCTGACCTTCAAAACCGTCAGAAATGACTCGTTTTTGAGATAACCCCCCTCCCCCCCCCAGCCGGCAATCTGGGTGACCCTGGTGGGAACCGAGAGTTCTCGGGTGGGGAAAATCACAGAAAACGAGTCATTTCCGACGGTTTTGAAGGTCAGCTTCGTTCAAAATACATCAAAAACCATAGGAAAAACAAATTTCACCTTCAAAATTGACCTAACCTTCCTAACTTATCCTAACAACCTAACCTAGCCTATCCTAACCTAACCTAACCTATCTACAACGCCATAGTTTCTGGTCTTGACGATATGTACATTCCGTTTTACAATGTGGACACTTCACTACTGTCGGTAGAACACTGAGCACGCAGAAACTCAACACTTTTTTCTAAATTTTCGTAGAAAGCGACAATACAGCTGTAATAATCGAATGAGCACGCGTCACACGAGGCCATTCCGGTAGCAAAGTAATTCAAATTCGAAATGGATGGAGCGCAGTGATTGGGCAGACATGTAACGGTCACACAAACGAACGTACGAACACGCACTAGATACACACCAAAAAAATGTTTATATCTCGAAAACGAAGCATTTGCGACGGAAACGCTATAGAGGGAAAGTGTCTTAGAATTAAAAAATCTACTTAATGAACATATAATAATTGCTGGACGTTAGACGGGTGTAATACTATAATAATACCGCAGTTACTTTGTAGTCCCTACAAATACAAACACTCTTATTAGATTTTACAGGTTTTTCGGTGAACCTTTGTGGTAAATTAGTAGTATAGTGTCAAAAAGGGAGACAGAAAATGGATCAATTTGAAAATTTCCCCCCTCACCGTCCTTCATGAGGATCCTTCACCGTCCTTCATGACGGTCCCTCCTTTATGAGGTGTCTTTCATGGTCCTTCAAAAAAAAAAAAAAAATTAAATTTAAAAATAAATTTAAAAAATTAAATTTAAAAAATTAAATTTTAAAAATGATTCGTCTTCACCTTCCTTCAAAAAAAATTTAAAAACTAATAATTACCAAAACACCCCTGACAAGGCCTATGCCTTGCCAAGATCTTTTAACAAACAAGTACAAAAAACACTGGAGTGATCCTATACCAGTCAAAAAAAAATTCCAAAACGCAGGATCAATCTCAACTGCAGCCCTGGAAAGATTGGTAATTATTCGTTTTAGTGCTTTTTCTCCTTTCTGAACCAAAACACATTTTTCTGGTGTTTTTTGGTGTGATTTGTTCAAATCTGAACTTCGTTTCTTTGGGAAATGAGCCGTTTTTGAGAAATTTTAAAATTGAAAATTTCTCAAAAACGACTCATTTCCCAAAGAAACGAAGTTCAGATTTGAGCAAATCACACCAGAAAAATGTGTTTTGGTTCAGACCTAACCTGACCTGACCTGACCTAACCTAACCTAACCCGCGTTTTTTCGCAATTTCTTACCTTAAATAGCACCGTTGGGGTGTTTATACAAACACGCGGCGACCAACATGAATTTGTGGAGACGTTGTTGAGAGGGATATTCACGGTTAAACAAGTACCAATAGTACCATGCAAGATACTTTGAATAGGATTGGGTTTTGTTGCCAGACCGTAATATCCAGCTCTTCACGTCTTTCCAACAACGCTCAATATTTTGAATGTGAACGGTGTCTTCCACGAACCGCTGTGAATGGTTGACTGTCCGGTGAATGTAGCCTAGATTTCCGAGTTGAGAATACGCACGCCACTCGTCGGAATAGATTGTAGTCCCAGGCCTAATATGTTGCTGGATCAGGCGAACAAGAGTTGTTGCGTCTCTCTGAGGAACCGCAAACAACAGTAGTTTTTTGGAACTGCGTTCCAAGGTACCAAAAACCTAGGCAATCACAACCTCCGCAAACCATAATGAAAACCAGACTGAAAAAGCATTCTTGAATGAGTATGCATTATGAGAGATTCAAAATGTACGTCTCTGATTGGTCGGATAAGGTCAAGTGAAACAAAAACCAGATTTAATTGGCTGATTTGACCTATGTTTCCTAATTTTGCCACGAGATGTCTCCCCATAAAACTGGAGACGGCGAGGTTCGTTAAAATTTTAACAGCGTTAAGAGCTAAATACTCGGTCAATGGCCTATAATGGCTGCTTTTTACGTCTAAAATTTTTTTTTCCCATAAAAAATAATTATTACATTTCCTTGATTTTTATCAGTTTCCCTGAGGTTTCAAGGTGTCCTGAATACGAATTTATATGTTAAATTGTCATAGAATGTCTCCTTCTATCGAAAACGAACAAAGCATTAAAACGAATATTAACCGGTGTTTTTGGTAACGACTGTGGCCTAGCTCATCTCATTGGGCTAGGCCTGGCGCCCCTGGCCTTAGTGTGCCCTATACCCTAACCCTGGGGTATAGGTTATTATGGAAAAAATAGGTCCTGTTCCAACCAGAGTAGCCTAAACACAACCTAGGCTATGTTGGAGATGGAAGACCTAGGCCAAAGATGAACCAGCCTAACTATTTGTCCATGAACAGGACTTCCATACTCTTTTGTTAAACAATTACAGCTGAAATGTCAGCTTATTTAACCTAAATTTAATAACCGAAGGGAAATTTATGAACTTCTTACCTTGAAACTGTTATGAGTTTTATTTCGTGACACCAATAATAAACATTTTTATTCCGGCTTCTTTCGTCTTACGTTTTTCTTCCGTCGCCCCTGTTATTATGCTTATTCAGCTTATGCTTATTCAGCTTATCCCGATCTTTTTCTTCTTCCCAAAACCGTGTTGCCATTTCTGGCTATGGGATCTTTTTTTCTTTTCATCCCATATTTGTTTCTTCGTTGGTGTCTTTTTAATTTTTCTCAGCAAGAGTTCATGTTCTCCTTCTGAGTTATTTTTTATTGTTATTATTTTTTTTGTAATGTCAATATGGCTTATCCAAGATTAGGTGGGTCTTCCATTTCGGTACTCCCAAATTTTCCACACATTGGGGCCAGCCAGAAAGGAAAAATTGCATGTGAAACCCAATTTTTTCTTTAATATTTGTTAACCCATCTTAGATTACCTATAATTTATGTCTTGTTTGTTATTCCATTTTTGTTTTTCCTCACTTTTTAATATAAAAAGTGTAGCATTTTATAAAGTCCTCACCCTTTCCAAAATGAAAGGGTGTTGCATTTTAATTTATTTTTTATAGGAAATATTACAATACTCCAGCCCTTATCTTTTGTTGTAACATCTGCCTAGCTCGTAGAGCAGTTGAACGTTGTGGTCTACTATTTGTGGTATAGGTTATTGTAGTAGTAGGACTAGTTACATCATTTATTGAACAGGTTAGGTTTGGTATAGTTTGGGTCAAATTTTGATCATCAGAATCTATTACACTGGGGAACAAATTTCAACTTTTTGTCTATTGAATTAGATTTGACAGTTAGTTCTAGGTAATTTGGGTGCGCTGAGCACGAATTTTTACTCGGTTTTGCTCTATCAGGTCCTGATTTTGCTCAACACCCCTCCTCTCGTTGTATTCATAAAAAGGTTTTTTTCTCAATACTCGCTAAGTCTTTTTGCAGTTACACATTATGCAACTAGGTTTTTATCTAGGTATTTGTACCTATTGTTATGGTATTGTTGTATTATGTATATTTTTATATGTAACACCCTAAAAATATTTTTAATTTTGTCATTTTTAACCCATTTTAATATTAGTAAATTAAGCTAAAAATATCATAGAATTCTAAAATTTTCTCGAGCGTTCCTGTTCTCTGTAGAGTATTCTAGAGGGACAACTAAAATATATAAAAGCGACTCGTTTCCAGAGTTAATCAGTCAATTCAATCAGTCAGTCAGTCAGTCAGTCAGTCAGTCAGTCAGTTGAGTTAGTTAATTAAGTTTGGGCATTAACATAATTTTGAATTGGCATATGATTTAGTGAGTAATTTTGTCATCGTGATTTTAATATAGTTGATTTAATTAGACGTAATTTATATTGTACCTACTCATCCGTGTTTCTAGTTTAATTTCATAGATTGTAAGTACCTATTTCATAATAAGTACCTATTTAAACTAATTTTTGTGTTTATATTTCAGATTTTCTTAAATTTATATGAATTAAGGGCTTTAAATACCTTTACAAATTAGCAGAACAGTCAAGCAATATGTCATCAAGCACTAGAAAGTTCAAATGCAAAAACAACCCTGATTTCTTCTGTTATATATGTGGAAATTTTACACTTCCACATCAACGAGCAAATATAACTGACTTCGTAAAAAGAGCTTACTTAGCTTATTTTGGCATAAAACTGGGGGACCAAGATAAATCGTGGGCTCCACATAAAGCTTGCACTATATGCATTGAAAGACTGCGACATTGGACGAAGGGTTCGGATTCAAAAATACCTTTTGGAGTTCCGATGGTAAGTTTATGATTTCATAAAACTACGTAATTTAATCATTAGTATACTGTAACTTACCTAAATGTAATTGTAACTTAGGTACATAAACAAAAATTTACAGAAAATGTTTATAAGAATCTCAAATATTGCATAAGGTTGAAACACATAGAAATGTTAAATGTTTGGGTGATAACTTTTGATAAAATTCATAAAAACAAGTCTCTCGTCGCTTTTGTTAACGCTTTACAATTTTTTTTCCATATCAGGTGTGGCGAGAGCCTACTAACCACGAGACCGATTGCTACCTTTGCTTTGTCAAGACTTCGGGCTTCACTAAGAAAAATAAACATTGTATCGAGTACCCAAATTTCGACACCGCGATACGACCTGTGCTACATTCAAATGAGATCCCCATTCCAAAATTTAAGAGTCTGCCAACTCAAGAATTAGTTGAAGATGTTCCTGAAAATATTGTTATGCACTTTGAGGAGTCAGACACCGATTTTGACCCCAGCGTATTTGAAAGTCAAAACGATCCGCAAAAGTTTAACCAGGCCGAGTTGAATGATCTTGTAAGGGATCTAAATTTGCCAAAAAAGGCTGCGGAAATTTTAGCTTCAAGACTTAAAGAGAAAAACTTGCTTACTTCAAACACATACATTTCATTTTACAGAAAAAGAGAAGAAGAACTTGTTAAATATTTTAGAACAGAGGATAGTTTAGTATATTGCTGCGACATAGTTGGTTTGTTAAAAAGATGGGGGTTGAGTCTTACGATGCAAATGATTGGCGCTTGTTTTTAGATAGTTCGAAAAGAAGTCTTAAGTGTGTGTTGTTGCATAATGGCAATCTATACGGCTCGATACCAATTGGGCACTCAACAAAATTAAAAGAAAAGTATGAACATATAGAAAAGGTTTTAAATCTTATCAAATATAGGGAGCACGAGTGGATCATATGTGTTGACTTAAAAATGGTTAATTTTCTGCTAGGACAACAAGGAGGGTATACTAAATATCCCTGCTTCCTTTGCTTATGGGACAGCAGAGCCAAGGAAGAACATTATTTCAAACAAATCTGGCCAGCACGAACATCACTTACTGTCGGAGAAAAAACGTAATTAATCCACCTTTAGTGAGCAGAGATAAAATCATATTTCCTCCTCTGCATATAAAACTAGGCCTCATTAAACAATATGTAAAAGCTTTAGATACGAACGGCGAGTGTTTCAAATACATAACTTCAAAATTTCCAAGTTTAAGTTATGAAAAATCAAGGCGGGAATTTTCGACGGTCCACAAATAAGAACAATGATTAAAGACAGCAATTTTCCTAATGTCATGAATGAACGCGAAAAAAATGGCTGGTTCTCATTCGTGGACTTGATAGAAAACTTTTTAGGCAATTATAGGGCAGATAACTACGAAGAAATCGTAAAAAAACTTTTAAGGGACTACAAAGAGTTAGGTTGCAATATGAGCATAAAAATGCATTTTTTGAATAGCCATCTTGACCAATTTTCAAGTAATTTAGGTGATGTAAGTGACGAACAAGGGGAGAGATTCCACCAAGATATAAAAATTATGGAGGAACGGTACCAAGGCCGCTGGGATTCCCACATGATGGCTGATTACTGCTGGTGCTTGAAAAGAGACCTGCCATCAACAAGCAAATACGCTAGAAAGTCTTACAAAAGAAAATTTTTGCCACAGTGAAAGTTTCATATCTGTTTGTTTTTTTATTTTAAGTCATTTCTATCGTTATAATGTAATTTTACTGTAGTTTGAACTGCTTGTATTCATGAAACTTGAAAAAAAAATTTAACACATGACTTAATTTTTTAGTCCTAATTTGAAAAATCTGGAAAATGGCACATAGGCTGTCGACAAGAATCAGGACCTGATAGAGCCAAACCGAGTTGAAATTCGTATTCAGCGCACCCAAATTACCTAGAATCAAGTGTCAGATATCATTCAATAAAATACGTGTTGCCCAGTGTTATAGATTCATCTTCATGATCATTTTTGTTAACTAGTTGGTCCTACTTCTAGGGGGTATAAGAGTGATACATCTCTCATAGTTTCACCTGTCATAGTTTCACTGTCATAGTTTCACCTGTCATAGTTTCACCTGTCATAGTTTCACCTGTCATAGTTTCACCTGTCATAGTTTCACCTGTCATAGTTTCACCTGTCATAGTTTCACCTGTCATAGTTTCACCTGTCATAGTTTCACCTGTCATAGTTTCACCTGTCATAGTTTCACCTGTCATAGTTTCACCTGAAGCAGTTTTAAGTTTTACAACCCTGGTTAATCCATCTTCCCCAGTTTTTAGTTCTAAAACTGTACCTAATGGCCAACACTGTCTTGGTATTTTGTCTAATTAGAACACTCTCCTACCCTGATTCATTAACCCAGTCTTTGTTTTGTATATATTTATGCCTTTCTCTCAACCCAACAAGGTATTCATCACCATTGCTTTTTAAATTTTGTTTTTATATTTGTTATTTGTGATAATCTATTTTGCAAATCATGATTATTATCACTCCAAGGTGGATCATCCAAGGAGATATTGTAATCAGGTAGAAGGTTAATGACTTCTCCCTTAATCAAATGATTTGGGGTGAGAGGCTCTACATCATTAATATTATCCCCTACATAAGTAAGAGGTCTGTTATTGACAACATTCTCAATTTCACTAATGAGAGTGAGAAGTTCAAAGAATTCAATTTGTTTTTTTACCTATTGATTTCTTTAGGCAATTCTTTATTGTTTGGATATTCCTTTCCCAGATTGCTCCATACCATGGTGATGCAACAGGGATGTATTTCCATTTTATTTTGTTATTTGTAGATATGTTATGGTATGTGAATTTTGTAATATGTCATTTATTTGGTTTTCACCAGCCTTGAAATATGTTGCATTATCTGTCCAAACAATTTTGGGTACAGAATGCTTAGCACAAAATCTAAAGCTATAGACAAATGATTCTGCGGAGAGATCACTCACTATGTCTAAGCTGACTGCTCTAGAAGATGAATATGTGTAAAGTATGATGTACATTTTTGTTCTGTTGTTCCCAGACCAACAGTCAAACTTCCTGTATAGTCTATGCCAACTGTTTCAAAAGGCCTATAAAGGTGACTCTCTCGTTGGCAAATCAGGAGGATTGGACTTCCTGAAGATCTGGAATGAATCCTTTTGCAGGTGACACAGTTATTCAAAACTGTCTTCACAGTCATTCTGCCTTTGGGTATCCAATACAGCTTTCTAATGGCATTTAATGTTTGTGGAACACCCATGTGATAAAGTGTTCATTGTGTTTCTCTCTAATAATTAGGGGTTGTAATGTGATGGAACCTAGGAAGAAGAAGGGGTTGTTTACTGTTATATGTGATTTGTGATTTGTTTAATCTACACTTACATCTTAATAAGCCATCTTGTCAATGTAAAGATTCAAGTTTATTACCACAGAGGGTACTTTTCATTGTTTACCAATTGTTAGAAAGTCTATTTCATTTTTGTATTCTGTTTGTTGTATGTGGTTAATCCAATATTTGGTAGCTAGACTTGTATACATTTCTTATCATTATTTCTTTATTTATTTATTTTCTTTAAACAGTTGTGAATGAATCTGAGACAGTAAGATGTTACCCTTACAAGTCTGCCAAAGTCAGAATAATTGTATATCTAATAGTGGCTCAACTTTATTTGTGGTTATCATGTTAAGTTTTACATTAATTTGTTCTGCTGGCCACATTGTTTCATCCTGAATGAATTCAGGTCCATGAAACCAATTTTTGTTGGATTTTAGTAATTTACAGGATAATCCTCTTGTAAGAAAGTCTGCAGGATTTTGTTTTGTTGGAATGTATCTGAAGGTTATGTCCAAATTTTGTCTAGCTTCTTTAATGTCTCTTAATCTGTTACGGACAAAGATGTTTTTGGAGTTTAACTCATCAGAGTTGATCCACGCCAAGCAGATTTGACTGTCAAGCCAAATATATGTAGTTGTGATGTTTACATCATGATAGACTTCATGGAGAAATACTGTTATTTTTACAGCTAGATAACCTGCAAGTAGTTCAAGCTGAGGAATAGTTTTCTTTTGTTTTAAGGGTGTTACTTTCCCCTTGGCACAGATCAAATGGCTGCCATCCTCACCTACAAGGTAAGCACAACAGCCATACACCTTTTCACTGGCATCGCCAAATACATGCAAGGTTTGAGGTGTATCTCTGTGTCCACAAACTCTGGGAATATTTATGTTTTGTAGTTTATTGAGATCTTTAGCTAACCTTTTCCAGCTATCTTGTTGTTTATTGGTTATAGGATCATCCCAGTCTACTTTCTGTTTCCAAAATTCTTGTAAAAGAACCCTGGATCTGATAGTAGAAGGAAGGAGTAAACCCATAGGATCAAATATTTTTGAACTTTCGGATAAGATCTTTCTTTTTGTGTTAAGACAAGATAGAGAAATAAATGAATTAAGGGTAACAAAACTAGATATCTTAAAAGCAATAGATAAATTAAAAATGGAAAAATCTCCAGGGCCAGATGAAATGCATCCAATAGTCATAAAAGCTGCCAAAAAGAATATAGCACAGGCACTAGAAATTATTTTTAATAAATCATTGATATGTACTGAAATTCCAGAGGATTGGAAGAAAGCAAATGTGGCTCCAATCTTTAAAAAAGGAAATAGAAACTTGGCAAAAAACTACAGACCCATCAGCCTCACCTCCATTATTTGCAAATTACTCGAAAGTATCATTAGAGGTAAAGTTACTGAGTTCCTTGAAGAGTGCAACCTTATAAATGATAGCCAGCATGGCTTTCGAAATGGAAGGTCCTGTCTAACCAACTTGATTGAATTTTATGATGGAGTCCTATTGCATTTGGACAATAAAGAGCCAGTAGATATAGTATACTTAGATTTTGCAAAGGCATTTGATACTGTTCCTCATGCAAGATTGTTGGTAAAAGTTAGAGCCCATGGTATAAGAGGTCATATAGCTGAGAAATAGAAAACAGAGTTCATCTAAATGGAAATAAGTCTACTTGGAGACCCGTATTGAGCGGAGTCCCACAGGGGTCTGTTCTGGGACCTCTGCTTTTTGTTGTCTATATAAATGATCTAGAGAAGGGCCTATCATGTAAAACCTCAAAATTTGCTGATGATACAAAATTAGGCCATAATGTTAAGTCAGTAGCAGGAGCAATGACAATACAAAAAGACTTAGACAGAGTAACAGCCTGGGCAGATAAGTGGGAGATGAAATTTAATGTTGATAAGTGCAAGGTTATGCATATTGGGCCAAAAAATCCAGAATTTGAATACAATATAAATGGAATTTGGATTAAAAATGATGATAAAGAGAAAGACACGGGTGTCACTGTGACAAATGAACTTAAACCCTCAAATCACTGTATGGTAATCAGAAATAAAGCAAATGCTAGACTCAATCTCATGCAGACACACATTGAGTACAAATCACCCAATATTATAAAGCAACTATACATTTCATATGTGAGACCCCTTCTCGAATACTGCATTCAATTTAATAGTCCCTATTTGATACAAGATATTGAGAAACTGGAAAAAGTATAGAAACGAGCAACAAGAATGATCCCATCTCTAAGACAATTGACATATAAGGAAAGACTGGCATATCTAAGCATGTTCTCATTAAAAAGGAGGTGGTTAAGGGGTGATATGATAGAGGTGTATAAAATGATAAAAGGGTTGGATAAGATAGATTTTGAGTCTCTTTTCTTTAAAGATCACAATCAGACTAGAGGTCATAGTATGAAATTATTTAAGCCAAGATGTACAGTGCCCGCGAAAAGTATCCGATCACTCAAGAAAATACAATATTTTCCCTTGATATTCAGAGACACGTAATTCACTTTCTATTTGTTCTAGCGATATCTGGTAACTTTGAGGTTGCTCGCTGATATGAGAGCTATCCAACGCATTCTCAAATTAGTGTTCTGGTAGCCTTTGTTGCGGGTGGCTGTGTCTCAAATTTGTCAGATTTCACTGTTGTGTAAATTTCTTGATATTTTTTTTTTTTTACAGAAAGTGGCGTAAATAAAATTTATATATAATGTGTGCTAAAAAACAACTTAAGAGTGATTGTCGAGGTGCTATTGTTGCTTTGCATGCATGTGGGAAATCACAGAGACAGATAGCTAAGGAATTAAACATATCCCAAAGTACCGTTAATTTATGGGTTTCACGGGCTAAGAACAATGGTGGCCTAACCACGCCAGTCCCTAAAAAACGATCTGGCAGACCGAGAAAAACAAATTCGCGAACAGACAAACTTATGAAACGTTTAGTATTGAAAAACCCAACAATAACTGCGAAAGAAATAAAATTTAATATGAATAATTTGTTATCTGGTGTTTCTGAACGAACTATCCAGGAGCGGCTCCCAAAAGAACTCGGATTACCATCTCGCCATGCTGCTAAGAAACCGTTCATTAATGAAAAAATGCGTAAAAAACGTGTCGCATTTTGTAAAAAATACATTCATTGGACTGTTGATGACTGGAAGAAGGTTTTATTTAGTGATGAGTCAACATTTTTGACATTCAGAAGTTGTCCAAAAAAGGTTCGCCGGCCTATTGGCTCAAATAGGATGGACCCTAAATACACCCTAAAGACAATGAAACACCCTCCAAGTGTGATGGTTTGGGTTGTTTCGGTTACTATGGGCGTGGAAACTTATATTTTCTTCCGAAGAACACAACTATGAATGGTGCATGGTATTTAGCAATGCTACAGGATAAACTTCCAATGGCAATGGCAATCCAAAGGACAAAAACATACATGCATGTTGGTGCACCATGTCACAGGGCCAAAATAGTGACAAAATGGATTACTGACAATAAATTTGATATTTTGGATTGGCCTGGTAATAGTCCAGATCTCAATCCGATAGAAAATCTGTGGCTAATAATAAAAAATAAGGTTGAATGCCACGACACTGGCTCAGTCGAAAAATTACAAGAGGCCATCAAAAAGGTATGGTGCAAGGAAATATCAGTGGAAGTTTGTCAAAACTTGATTAAATCCATGCCAAAACGTCTAGAACAAGTCATCCAAACCAAAGGACAGATGACAAAATACTAATATAAGGTTAGTATACATTTAAACATTGTTTTTTATGTAAAAAATACAAATTTCAAGGGTGATCGGATACTTTTCGCGGGCACTGGTAACAAATTTAAGAAAACATAGTTTTACAAACAGAGTAATTAAGTTTTGGAACAGTCTGACAGAAGAAGTGGTGACTTCAGATACGCTTGATTCTTTCAAAAGAAGGTTGGATAGTTTGATGTCTGCAAGGGACATCTGGTGATGGTGTTTAAGCCCATTTTTATTGCATGAATGGTACTAGTTTATTTCATATATATTATGTGCATTTGGGTGATGGATCCCACAGCTCAACGCAGGTGTTGTGGGATATAGGGAGGCAGCATCTTGGGTTAGGGGATACTCTCTGTCCTTACACACCCTATTTAAAGAGATTCCTCTGCTGAGCGGTGCCTCCCATAGTACTGTGAGGTATTGAAAAACTCATGATCTTCACTTGCCCCACAAACACCTTTAAATGGGAGACCCAAAATGGGTGCACACACATTTCTACATTACTGTACAGTCTTTACAGCCACACCTACACTTTTCCTCTTAAGTATATATATTGTAATGTATATGGATGTAAATTGTGACTTGGTCCGCAATTGATATGGACTGTGACTTATTTTTGGTTGGCATGGTACTGGTATTGATGGGTACCATAATGAAATTGACTGGATTCTTTGGATCTGATATATTTGCATGCCAGTTATAAATAGATATAGTGTGTAAAATATTTGTGGATAGTAGCCTATTATGACTGATCCTCTGGATCCAGAGATTCTATCTTTAGTTTTAAATTGATAATTAATTAGTTTTAAATTGATACTTAATTAGTTTTGTAAAAATTGGTTATTGCCAATGTACAGGCAGTTTTTACATAGTGGAGCCACCTCGATGGGCCGAAGTGGCCCCTAGTGTGCCCACTATAAAAATTTCTTATGTTAGCTGTTGTATCTAAGGTGTAGCCTTTTGTGCAGAGTGAGTCATGAACTTTAGAATCTGAGTTCAAATCCCAGATCATGCCTAATGTTTTCACCCTGTTTGTTGGTTCTGTTAATCCTTTGTCTTCTGATTTTATTTTTTGATTGTCTCTCATTATTTGTGATCCACTCTCTTAATTCAAAATTACCTTCTTTCATTATTTTATCTGCTTTTATGTAAACATTTAATTCTGACTCTGTTTTGGTTGATCCTACAAGGTTATCTACATAGAAGTGATCTTTCAAGAACTGAACAGTTAAATCATTTTCATCATACAAATTTAAGTGATGTTTGATGGTTAAAGCCAGTAAACTAGGACTTGCATTTGCTCCAAACAAAACCACATTAAATTTAAATGTTTTAAACCCTTTATTTAAGTCATATGGATCATTAAACCACAAGAATCTTAGTTGATCTTTGTCATAGTTATTTTTCAGATGAATTCTCAAAAAAGCTTTGCTTATATCACTTTGAACTGCATAGTCATCTAATCTAAATCTTAGAAGGATTTTTACAAGGTCTGAAATAAGATTAGGCCCCTCTATGAGACAGTCATTCAAGCTATGCTTATTGCCATCTTTAAGACTACAGTTATACACAACTCTTAAGTTTTGTTGTGGGTGCATCCTTTCTAGACTCCTGTGTGAGTAAGATAATGGCAGTTGTCTTTTTTAAAGGGGTGATCTTTAACTTCTTCAATGAAGCCTTTTTCTAACTGGTCCTTGAAGACATCATCATACATTTTAATTCTATTGTCGTTATTTAATCTTTTCATCAAATTATAGAGATGACCTTTAGCTACCTTTAGATTATCATTTAATTTTGGACTATTGATCTTCCAAGGTAGTTCAATTGAATAATGGCCATTTTCATACATGATGGTATTTTCAAAATTTTCAACCATTAATTGATTTTCATCTGTATGATCACCATCTTGCACCCGCACTGACTCTAATAGCCAGAGCTGTTGTTGTTGTTGTTGTTGACGTTATAAGAGGTGAAATTAGAGTAGTAGGAGTGATAACAGAAAGTGGGGAAATGGGAATTTTTTTTTTTTTTTTTTTTTTTTTTTTTTTTTTATTTAAGGTCTGGTGATAAGTGAATCACCTTCCTTGCGCGTTCAAGCTTTTGTAGGGTGCTTGACTTGTTAGCTTAGTTTGGGTTTTCTACCTCTTTTATTTTATTTATTTTTTTTTTTTTTTTTATTTATTTATTTATTTTTATTTATTTTTTATTTATTTATTTATATTTATTTTTATTTTATTTTTTTTTTTTTTATTTATTTATTTATTTATTTATTTGTATTTATTTATTTATTTGTATTTATTTATTTATTATTTATTTATGATTATTATATTTTTTATTTTTTTTTTTATTTTTTATTTTTTATTTTTTTATCTTCTATACGGTACAAAAAGTGCCGTTGGTGGGGGTTGTCTGCTGCGGGGTAGACTTCTCTTGAAATAGAAGTACTCTCTCCCGCGCTGAGGTCCAATATCGAGTTCTTCATAGGTCTGTGGAGAGGTGTTTTGTACCTTCCTCCAAGTTTTCTCCACCCTACTGTGCAGGAGGACATTGAGGGCTGGTAAGTTTGCTTGTTGGTGCAGTGCCTGGGATGATATCCTGTCGCTGAGTCGTTTTCCCAGGATGAATCTTGTTCCAGCATTCTGTATTTTTTGTAGCAACATCAGATTTGTGTCGCTCGTTGTGTGCAGTGGAATTGCCGGGTATTCGAGGATAGACCGTACCAGCGCAGTGTACAGCATCTTCTTATTTTTTACCGAGAGTCCCCTGAAACGGTAGAGTTTACTGAGCTCACTTCTCGCTTTGTTTGACCTTGCTGTGGTATGGTTTTTATAGCCAAAGCTGTTGATGGTCAGGCCGAGAGCTGTGCCTTGTTGCTTGTAAGGTTGGACTCGGTTGTTTATTTCTAGTGCGTGAACGTTCCTGTGGCCAATGTTAATAACTGTGAATTTCTGTTGGTTCGTCTGAATTTTCCAACGTTCCTCAAATTCATTGATTCTTTCAATTTGTCTCTTCAGCCTGTTGGCGTGTTGCTCTTTGCCGAGGTTTGATGTTACTATTTGCGTGATGTCGTCCGCGTAGATGACTTCTCGGGTGTGTGGTGGGGGCGGAGGCAATTGGGCGATGTACAGGTTGTACAGAGTGGGCAAAAGTATCGCTCCCTGTGGCACTCCCGCCTGGATGTCGAAGAGCTTGCCAGTGTGGGTCTTGTGTTGGACGTAAGCTTTTCGATCTTTGTTGTACACCTTTATCTAATTCTTCAGTTGTTAATGATTTGTTTAATATTTCAGTATTTATGTCATTATTTGAGTTGTGTAAGACCTTGTCATAATAGGGCAAGTTTGTTAGTCATATATTTTTATTTTTCATTGTTATTTTATATTTATCTGTGTGTCCCAGTGGAGCTATACCCCAGTGAGTATCTAGAGCCATCCCATCTCCTATTCTGACTATGCCCTTCTGAATTAAGTGAATATAATCAGCTCCAATTAACATTTGAACATTATCTATTATATCATCATTTAAATTTCTATCTGCAATTTTATATTGCTTTTTAAGTTGTATTACTTGTTTTAAATTTGGTATTTTAAATTTTTGTTGACCAACTTGTTCAATGACTACTGCTTCTATGTGTTTGTTGTTTTATTCTCTGTGGGTATATCCACATCTAAATTGACTATTATATTTTTCTTTCTGTTCATTTTCTTTGACAAATGATGTTATACACAATTCTTGTTCATTTGTATGAGTTTGTAGGCCTAATTGATTAACTAATGATTGATCTACAAATGTTTGTTGGGAACAAGAATCTATTAGACATCTTATAGGAGTTGTTCCACCTTTTTTATTTTTTAAATCCAAGGTTATTGTAGGTAGGAGTACACTAGAATTTTTATTGACATTATTTATTGATATATGTCCATTAAATGTTTTTTCATTTTTCTTTGGGTTTTGTTTATTTGAATTTTTAAATGAATCACAAAGACAAGAGACATGATTTAAACTTCCACAATTAACACATTTGAATCTTATTTTTGTTTTGGAGTCTTTGTTAGTATGTCCTGCAGCTGTGCATTTAGTACAAAGGTTTAACTGAGAACACCTGTTTATCCGGGATTTTAAGTCTACATATTTAGTACATCATGTGCTATTGTGATCATCAGCCGAGCAAAATTTACACTTACGTACAAATTCTGTCATAACATTAAAATTTTGTAGTGTAGGAGTTAGACCCATCACTTTTTGTTCTGATTTGTCTTTTTGCTCTCGCCCTTTATTCTTCTTCCTTTTTAATGATTTAATCTTTGCCTCAATTGCTTCACATTCAGCCATATTTTGTTTATTTTATTTTTCCAAAAATAAGTCCCCAAAATCCTAAAACCCTTTCAACTCTATAAATAAGCTTTATTTTATATTATGTATACAATAGTTAAGCTTTATTTTGGACAAATAGTTAGGCTGGTTCATCTTTGGCCTAGGTCTTCCATCTCCAACATAGCCTAGGTTGTGTTTAGGCTACTCTGGTTGGAGCAGGACCTATTTTTTCCATATCTATAATGGTGGCCCGTGCTGATAACGCGGAGGTCTTGGGTTCATTCCCCACACGGGCCACCATTATAGATATGGAAAAAATAGGTCCTGCTCCAACCAGAGTAGCCTAAACACAACCTAGGCTATGTTGGAGATGGAAGACCTAGGCCAAAGATGAACCAGCCTAACTATTTGTCCATAAACAGGATTTCCATACTCTTTTGTTAAACAATTACAGCTGAAATGTCAGCTTATTTAACCGAAATTTAATAACCGAAGGGAAATTTATGAACTTCTTACCTTGAAACTGTTATGAGTTTTATTTCTTGACACCAATAATAAACATTTTTATTCCGGCTTCTTTCGTCTTACGTTTTTCTTCCATTGCCCCTGTTATTATGCTTATTCAGCTTATCCCGATCTTTTTCTTCCCAAAACCGTGTTGTCATTTCTGGCTATGGGATCTTTTTTTCTTTTCATCCCATATTTGTTTCTTCGTTGGTGTCTTTTTAATTTTTCTCAGCAAGAGTTCATGTTCTCCTGAGTTATTTTTTATTGTTTATTTTTTTTGTAATGTCAATATGGCTTATCCAAGATTAGGTGGGTCTTCCATTTCGGTACTCCCAAATTTTCCACAGTTATATTTACTTCCCTACATCCAATCATGAGTAAAGAAGTAACTTCTAAAAGTACTAAAAGGTTACGGGTTGATGATTCTAAGACCCTTGAGTCGGCTCGCAGTGATGACTTGATGGATTTGAGTACGGTCATTAAGCAAACTGACCATGCTATCACTTCTTTTTGCAAGAAAAGTTCCAATGAAGTTGCTCAAAGATTAGATACTCAGGAACCATCTAGTCTTACTCAACCCTTGAATTGTCCTACATCTGCTAGACCTGCTACCAATAGTCCTGAACCTAATTTTCCTATTGAGCATGTGTCTTATATTTTTTTGAATAGCAAAGATTTGTCAGTTCCCTTAACCAAACTTAGTCCTTTTGGTGTTAAGAAGTCTATAGAGCTTATTTGTGGTGGACCAGTGAAATCTGTCGCCTATTGTAGGTCTGGCTCATTACTCGTGAATACCATCAACTCGAGATAGTCTCAGGCTCTCTTGGGTACTAAATCAATTATAAATGGTCTTTATGAAGTTGAGACTAAGATTGCTTATAATTTGAATAAAATTCAGGGTATTATTTTTGCCCCAGAACTCCTTCATTTATCAACTGAGGAAATTTTGACTGAATTAAAGTCTTCTACCAATTCTGTTCTTGGTATAAAACGATTAAATAAAGGTTGAGAGAAGATTCCTACTTCTCTTTTAGTATGTACTTTTGGTGGGACTACTCTTCCTAGTAAACTATTCTGTGGATATTTAGTGTATGATGTCAAGCAATATTATCCTAATCCTTTACTTTGTTTTAAGTGTTGGAGGTATGGACATGGGACAAGAACCTGCACAAATAGTAACAGATGTCTTAAATGTGGACAAGATCATGATAAAGAGACCTGTGTATTACCTGATAAAGATGTTTCTTGTATTAATTGTAAAGCTTCTCATTTTGTTAATTCTCGACAGTGTCCCCATTGGATCAGAGAGAGTGAGATTATTCATATCAAATTTGATGATAATTATAATTTGTCTCTTCCTGAAGCTAGACGTAAGTACTTTTCTCATTTATCTCCTCAGATCTCCTCTGCATCTTATGCTCAAGTAGGTACCCAGAATTTGTCTAAATCTCTTACATATGTGTCAATTGGAACTCAGTATGAATTACATACAGCCAGTAATGCTTCTTCCACGGCTACAAGAAGTAATACTCCTTCTAACACTACTATTTCTCCTATAAAGAGTTTACTCAGCTCATCCAATGACATCCCAAACTTTTCTATTTGGGATATAATTAATGAATATAAGAAACTTTCTGAATTGAATCTTCAACCTAAGGCAATTGTTACCAAATTGGCCCTCATGCTTGGGAAACAAGGAATACCAAAGAGTCACATAGATAGTAGAGATGGTTTTAGGATTCTCTTTGGAGATTAATTTCTTTTTACCACTTTTATTCATCATGTCTGTTAAGTTATGTCAGTGGAATTTGAGGGGCTTTCATAAAAGATATCCATTCCTTCAGACCTTGATAAGTGATCATAAACCTACTATCCCTGCTTTGCAAGAAACTTATCTTTGTCAGGAATAGTGATGTAAAAAAACCGTTTTTTTTGTTTTTGTTTTTTGTTTTTTGTTTGTTTTTTTGTTTTTTTTGTTTTTTTTGTTTTTTTTAATAATTAATATAGATATTGCCAATTTAATTATAAGGTATACTTTTGCAATGATATATATTATAAAAATAAATAAATAAATAATAAAATAGGCCATATGGTACCAGTATAGAATGTCCTTTTCAGCCTATTTACAGAAAAAACTGGCCTCTTTCTTGCACTGAAAGTCTTGTATCTTGAGATCCATTAAACTTGCGAGAACACTGGCTGGGAGCTGACTGCCCATTGTCCAACCTTCCCAGGACTCTCCCATCCATGCCTCGGATTTTGAATCTCCCACTTAACTATCCTTTAGACCCGCGATGACATATTCCCCCCCCCCCCACGAGACCATCCATATATATATATATATACATACACATACACCATATACATATATACCAATATATACATAAATACTTATATACACATTTATATCTATTGTATACCCCATACTATGGGTATACAATAGATATAAATGTGTGTATAAGTATTTATGTATATATTGGTGTATATGTATATGGGTGTATGTGTATGGATGGTCTCGTGGGGGGGGGGGGAATATGTCATCGCGGGTCTAAAGGATAGTTAAGTGGGAGATTCAAAATCCGAGGCATGGATGGGAGAGTCCTGGGAAGGTTGGACAATGGGCAGTCAGCTCCCAGCCAGTGTTCTCGCAAGTTTAATGGATCTCAAGATACAAGACTTTCAGTGCAAGAAAGAGGCCAGTTTTTTCTGTAAATAGGCTGAAAAGGACATTCTATACTGGTACCATATGGCCTATTTTATTATTTATTTATTTATTTTTATAATATATATCATTGCAAAAGTATACCTTATAATTAAATTGGCCCCCCTCCCCGCGGGCGGTCTTTCTGGGGTGGATCGCCCGCGGGCTCCTGCCTCCATGTGGCGAGGGGGGTCAGCCGCGGCTGGGGGCCCTGCCGGGTCCCCGCCCGGTTGCGAAGTGGACTTTTAGCATACCCTGCTATCCTACAGCCCCCTCTTTCCTGTCTTCCCCTCTTTACCCTCTTCCTTGCCCCCTCTGTTTTTTTTTCTGCTTTCTCTTTTCACTTCGCGCGCCCCGTGGGCTGCCGGGGCTGGTCGCTGGGGGTCTCGCCCCCATGGCCGGGGCCGGACTAAGTTGGCTGGTAGGGTGCCCAGGCCTGGGACCCTGGGGGGCCTTGGTCTTTGCTGCCGGCGGGGGAGAACTTTCGACGCTGCAAGGGCCCCTTTTGAAACGGGGGTACCTGCATGGGACGAGGCACCCATCCCCCGCCGGCGTGCGCTTGGTCCCCTTGGGCCCCGGGTAATCGGTTCCCCGCGGCCCCGGGCGCGAAACCAATAAAAATTTTCTATGGAAACACTTACAAATCTAATGGACCTCGTTGACGACCCGGCTTGTGCATCTGACCTCCCTCTGACTACCTCTTTGGACCGTGGGTCTGGTAAGGCAGTCGGCAGCCCTCGCCCACCCTGTCTGCTCTTCTTGCCGACACCTCCTCTCCCTCTCTTCCCCAGGCTCGTGGCGCCGCTGCCCGACCCCCGCCAGTAGCGGATGGACCTGCAGTGGACCCCCCGACCCCTGGATCCCCCCATATTCCACGTCCCGATAGGGACCCACCTGCTTTTTCGCCCTCAGGTGGAGGCCCGCGGCCCCGGTCGCCTCCCACTCCGGTCGGGCCTCATCGCCCCCGGCCCCCTCGGCCCCTGGGGACGTGGGACCCGACGTCGCCGTCCGCCTTTCTCGTCTTCTCGCCCCCTCGAAGTTCCGGTGGTGTTTGGCCAGACGGCTTCACTCGGCCTTAGGACGATGGACAAGTTCCTCGTCCTCCGCCCCTCCTCCTCCAAACCCTTCCCCGCTAACCACGAACGCCTCTTTCGAGCGATCCATGGGAAGACGGGGACGGCGCGTTTTGACCTTCGGCCTCAGAGGGATGGCTCCATTTTGATAAGGTCGCGTTCCTCTGCCGAAACCTCCTCTTGCTCGCTATCCCGATGTCCTGGGCTGCGGGATCACGGTGATCCCCACCCCCGCCTCAATCAGTGCCAGGGCACAATTTACGCTGCTCGTCTTCTACCCATCCCGGTGGAAGACCTCCAGATTGACCTCGCCTCCCAGGGTGTTGTGAGGGTGTACCGCTTTCCCGACAGATCGCGGTCCCCAACCGCCCCTTCTCCTCGCCTGCTCCTCACTTTCGACTCACTGGTGCCCCCGTTTCGGTATTCTGGGGCTTTGGTGAGAGACGAGCGTGCGAATTCTCAGTACGACCATACGTGCCAGATCCTACGCGCTGTTTTCAGTGTAATAGGTTTGGCCACGTGAGCAGCTCCTGCCGTCAGCCGGCCCCGTTGTGTGTCCGCTGCGGCGGCCCTCCCCACCCCTTGCCCTGTACTGCTCCGCCTTCCTGCACCAACTGCCATGGACCACACCTGCTTCATCCCGCTCTTGCCCGTCCTTCCTCTTTGAAAGGGAGGTTCGGGCCCTATGTTCATCAGAGTTTCTCAGCGCTCGGGAGGCGCGGGAGCGGTTGCGTGGCTGCGAGGCCCGGCGTGGTGCCTCGTACGCCGAGGCTCTCCGTTCCCGGACCCCGTCCTCACCGGCGGTTCCCAACGCGCCTCCACCCACCGTGTCCGCTACTCCCAGTCCATCCTCTGCCGCCCAGCGGACTCCTACCGCGGCTCCCCGTACTACCAGCGCGTCCCCACGTGCCCCTCCGCGAACGCCGATGCTTCGTCGGCAACCCCCCCTGCCCCTTCTACGCCCTCTCCACCGGCGCCTTCGGCCACCCCCATTCCGGATCGTGACCCGCCGTCGCCCATGCGGGCCGCACGACGGAGGGGTAGGGGCCGCAAGCGCCGGGCCAGTGGTGACCCCGAAAGTTTCGAAGCCATAAGCCTCGCATCACCGTCCTCTCCCAAACACAAACGCCCCCTTCGCCCTACCGCCCCGGTGTCCTCACCGTCCCCACTGCGCAACCGTTATGCACGCTCCCCCCTGGGGTCCCCGACGGCCCTCGTGGTGGGGCTGAGATACACCCCTCTCCGGCCCGGTCGATGGACCCACTGGAGGGGGAACTCGCCCGCCTGGTCGGCGTGGGTGGGACGTGCACGCCCCCGCGCTTGACCCGCCCCATCTCTCTCCTCGACCTGCCCCATCTCTCTCCTCGACCTGCCAATGCCTCTGGGTGAGGTATTATTTTCCACTCCCCCTCGTAGTCCTGCCTCCCCCGCACCTCCGGTGAAGGGAGGGACATTCTGGATACCTCTCACATCCCCTTCTCTGCATCGCTCTCCCCCGGACGTCCGGGAGACTCCTCTTCTGGAGGACTTGCCGGCGTCTGGTTCCACATCGCCCCCTCGTCGGGGTGACCCTCGCCTTCGCCCTCGTTCGGCGTCCCTCGCTGAACTCCGGGGCTTTCCGATTCCCTCTTTAATCTCGGGCCGCCCGATCGGCCCACCCACCCCATAACCATCCTTTACGCTGACCTTCCTACCCCTCCCTATACCTCGCTCCTGCAGTGGAACATCCGCGGGCTCCTGGTAGGCCTCGAGAGTCTGTCCTCTTCCTGGCCTCCAGGTGTCCGGCGTGTTTCTGCCTTCAGGAGACGATACTGGGATCCCGTTCCCTCCCTCGAGTGTCCGGTTACTGCGGGCTCCCTTCCCGCCTCTCGATGGGGCGGGGAGGGGGGGCGCCGCGGTCTTCGTGCACCGCTCCGTCCCTTTCCGCCCCTCCCGCTCCGTACAGTCCTGCAAGCTGTGGCCGTGCGCCTTTCCTTGGGGCGCCAGCTCACGGTCTGCTCTCTTTACCTCTCCCCTAACGTACGCCCTCCACCCGATTCTCTCCGTGACCTAATTCTTCAGCTTCCCCGCCCTTTTCTGATTCTCGGGGACTTCAACAGTCGGGACCCGGCCTGGGGGGACGTTTGCTCTACCTTTCTCTCCGGGACCCTTCTCTCCCTTATGGACGAGCTCGAGTTCACCTTTCTGAACGATGGCTCCCCAACCTGCCTTCACTCGGCCCATGACAGTTTCACCTGTATCGACCTTTCCCTGGTTTCCCTCGAAATCGTGACGGAGTTCACCTGGGAGGTCCTGCCGGATTCTTCCGGCAGTGACCATTTCCCAGTGTGTCTTACCCCGACCCGTCTCCTCCGCCCCACCTCTGTCCGCCCGCGCTGGCTGTTCGCCCGAGCAGACTGGGCCTCATACGCGAGGGGCACGGCGATCTCGCCATCAATTCCTGCCTTTCCCTCCGTCAATGAGGCCCTCGCCTTCCTCGAGAATAAGATCCTCTCGGCTGCCGCCAGTTGCATCCCCCGTACCTCTGGCTCCCCCAGGCCGCGAAGCGTCCCATGGTGGACCCCAGAGTGCTCCCATGCCGTTCAGGAGCGGCGCCGTGCCGGCCGCCGCTTCTACCGGACCCGCCA
Organism: Bathynomus jamesi; assembly: GCA_023014485.1. Taxonomy (NCBI): domain Eukaryota; kingdom Metazoa; phylum Arthropoda; class Malacostraca; order Isopoda; family Cirolanidae; genus Bathynomus; species Bathynomus jamesi. The sequence goes on from JAJOZX010000486.1 coordinate 296,583, forward strand.
GCTGGAGCACAAGATAGAATTCAGCGCCTGAAGGCAGTGGCCCGGCGTACTCCTGGCGGAGTTACGTGTCCGGGATCTCCTCCTCGACTGCCCCCTCGACTGTTTGGCGCAAGGTGCGTAGCTTTGAGGGGACCGTGTCCCCCCTCGACCCCCGGTGCTTCGGGTCGGGAACGACGAGTTCGTGTCCGATCCGGAGGCCGTCGCGAACGCACTCGCGGCGCACTTCGCAGCCATCTCCAGTTCCGATTCCCCCCACTCCCGCCGCGACCCACCGGAATTTCCACCTCATAGGGATGACCCCTATAATCACCTCTTCCACATGACAGAGCTTCGGGAGGCCCTCCGCCCCCGACGCTCCTCCGCCCCCGGCCCCGATAATATCCCCTATGACTTGTTACGGCACCTCCACCCCTCTGCTCTCAGCTTTCTACTGGACCTCTATAATCGGATTTGGTTGGAGGGTTCATTTCCGGACCGATGGCGTGAGTCATCGTCGTCCCCATCCCGAAGCCCGATAAAGACCCCTCACTCCCGTCGAACTATCGCCCCATTTCCCTGACATGCTGTGCCTGCAAGGTGATGGAGGCGATGGTCGCCTCGCGGCTGTCCTTTACCTTGGAGGCGCGTGACCAGTACCCTGCTACCCAGGCTGGTTTCCGGCGCTTCCGGTCTACCACCGACCCCCTCCTTCTCCTTAGCCATGACGTGCAGGAGGCTTTCTCCCGGCGTCAATTTGTACTCGCCGTCTTTTTCGACCTCCAGAATGCCTACGATACTACCCGGCGGAGCGCGGTCTTCGACTGCTTACGCTCCCTGGTTTCGTAGGCTTTCTCCCTTCCTTTATTTATAACTTGTCCGCCCGTTCTTTCCGCGTCCGCATCGGTTCTGCCCTCTCTGACCGCTTTCCGTTGGAGGAGGGTGTCCCTCAGGGTAGTGTCCTTAGCGTCTTGTGTTTCTCACTCGTGATGAACACAGTCGCTACGGTCCTGCCTACATCCGTTCGTAGCTCCCTCTATGCCGATGACCTGGCTATCTATTGCTCTGGCCGCCTCCCGTCTTTGGCTGAACGTCGGCTCCAGCTAGCCATCAACGCGGTGGTTCGCTGGGCGTCCTCGGTTGGCTATGCTTTCTCACCCTCTAAGTCTTCCAGTATGCTTTTCCGTCCTCGGCGCCTCCGTCTGTCGCATACCTTCGCCCTTACCCTTGCCGGCACTCCTCTTCCCCTCGTCCCATCCGTTAGATTCTTGGGTATGACCCTCGACGGATTTTTCGGTTGGGTTCCACACCTTAGGCGGTTGCGGCAAACATCTCGCCGCACCCTCTCCCTTTTGGGTCATCTGTCCACACGACCTGGGGGGCGGACAGGCGTACTCTGCTGCGCCTGTACACCTCCCTGTGCAATCCCGTGTCGACTACGGCTGTGTGGTCTACAGCTCCGCCTCCTCTCCGGCACTCCGTATGCTGGATCCTCTTCTCCACCGTGGCCTTCGCCTGGCGTCGGGTGCCTTCCGCTCGTCCCCTGTCGCTAGTCTTCAGGTGGACTGTGGACACCCCCCCCTGCCCTTCGCCGGGGCCTTCTCATGGCGAAGTGTTACCTTCGCATCTGCCGCCTTCCGATGTCCCTACTCTTCTCCGCGATCTCCCAGGCGCTATCCCGGCCTGACACGTGGCATTTCGCCGCCTCTCTAGCCGAGATTTTCTCGTCCCTGGGGATCCCCCCACCCTCTATTCTGCCGTTCTCCTTCGATCTGTCGCCCCCCTGGCGGACCACCTATCTGCCGTTGCCAGGCGCTCCGTGGCCTGCGTAAGGAGTCTCTTCCTGCCGTCCTCCGGTCTTCTTTTCTGGCCCATCTTCCCGTCCATTCGGACGACGTTCCGTCTACACCGACGGCTCGCGCTCCCCTGCAGGTGTCGCGGCCGCCGTCTTCTCTCCGTCATTGTCACCTACCTCCCGGGGTATCCCCCTGCCGGTTCAGGCCTCCATCTTTTCGCGGAGCTCTTTGCCCTTCTGGAAGCCCTCCGTCTGGTATCGGGTTTGTTCGCGGTCCTCCTGTACCATTTTTTCGGACTCGCTGAGCGCCCTTCAGGCGCTCGAGCGCTATGATTCCCCGGACCCCCTCGTACGCCTTATTCAACAGGAGTACCATGTCCTGCACACCATTCACTGGATCCGGGTCACCTTCTGCTGGGTTCCCGCCCATGTTGGTGTTTCCGGTAATGAGGCGGCGGACCGCTTAGCCCGGTCCGCCGCCTCGCTGCCTCCCCTCCCCCGCCCGCTCCCCTTCTCAGACTATGTGCAGGTCTTTCGTTCCTTTTACGATCGCATGTGGCAACAGTCCTGGGACGATGCCACCGGAAATAAACTCTGGTCCATCCGCCCCCGTCTGTCATATTGGGTGTCCTCTTTCCACCGCTCCAGACACAAAGAGGTCGTCTTGCGCGGCTTCGCATCGGGCCATACGCGCCCACGCACGGCTATCTTATGTTCCGGCAGGAGGCTCCTCGTTGCGCCTCCTGCCAGTCGCCTCTCACCGTCTCTCACATCCTTGTGGAATGCCCCACCCTGTCGTCAGTACGTCGTCGCGCCTTCCCGTTTCCTTTCTGATTTCCCCCTCCCCGAACGTTTACGCCTTATGCTCGCTGAAGCCCTCTCTTCTCGCTTGACCGTCTTTTCCTCTTCCTCTCCCAATCTCGCATCCTATCTGAGCTTTAGGTGACTTCTCACCTGTAGTCCGCTGTTCTCCCTTTTCTAGTGCCTTTTCTCCGTCTCCGTTTCTCTTTCTCGTAATCCGCCTCGCCATGATATCCGCTACCATATAGCGGGAAGTGGCGGTAAACGCCCCAATACAAAAAAAAAAAAAAAATTAAATTGGCAATATCTATATTAATTATTAAAAAAAACAAAAAAAAAAAAAAAAAATGGTTTTTTTACATCACTAACCAGTACCTGTGATATTGAAACTAGCATATATGCTCTACCCAATCTAGTGATGATTCTTCCATGGAAATGTAGGTTAACAAAAAGGTTCAAAAAAAGGTGAATATTTTCCTTTTCTATCTGGAATATATATACTGGTACTCTTGCCAATCACAATTATGTATATTGTTTGAAACGAGGAAGAATGTTTTATGTTCTAGTTAAAAAATATATATACATATAAAAAATGAGGGTTTGTTTTTCCTTTCTATTATATACTTTTTGCGTGATTCAATTTTTCTAAAAGATGACTATATAGTATATATACTAGGTAGAAACCGTATAAGCATGGTAGTATAGTAAATTATAGGTAATACTAATATACTTATTAGATTAAAGGAAAAAAATATGGAATAAGTTTAAAACAATAAAAAACAAAAAAAACAAAAAAACAGACTACCTTCGTTTTAAACAAAAAAACGACAAAAAAAACGACACAATAAAAAACGACTCACATCACTAGTCAGGAAGCTACTATTGGATTGAAGGGATATACTTGTGTTCGTAAAGATAGGACTAGGCAGGGTGGTGGTGTCCTTCTAGGGATACACAATTCCATCCCTTTTTCTCCTGTTGCAATTTGTTCAGATTTTGAAATTGTGGCAGCCAGAATTCACCTTAGGTTCAGTGTCTTTTACTGTCTGTTCCATTTATCTACCTCCACATCTGACTCTTACAAGAAAGGAATTTGAGTGTCCTCTTGAAAGTGCCACAACCAGTCCTACTGATGGGAGATTTCAATAGCCATCATGTCTCCTGGGGTTCACATAATAGTTGTATTAAGGGTAACTTACTGGCAGAATTGTTTACTGATCTAGATTTATTTGTTTTGAACTCTCCAGTCCCAACTTATTGTGCTGAATTTAGGGGACACTTTTCAAGTATTGACTTAACAGTTGCCTCTTCTGTTTTATTTCAGCAACTATCTTGGACTGTGTTACCAGACTTATATGACAGTGATCATTTCCCTATTATTCTTGACACTTTTGAGGAGTTGTTGGTTTTTAAGAGGCCAAAATGGAAGATAGGTAGTTCTTTATTAACCTTTGAAGCCAATCTCTCTCTTCCTCCAGTTGATTTTTGTAGAAGTGCTGATGAAAATTGTTGTAATATAACAAACTCACTCATTGCTTGTGCATCTAAATATATTCCCCGCTCTTCATCTACGGTGAACTTTAAATATAGTAAATACTGGTGGAATGATACCTGTGCTGAAGCTCTTAGAGTTAAAAAGAGAGCATTTAGGCTTTTTGTTGGTAATCCCATACAAGAAACATTGGTCATCTATAAAAAAGCAAAAGCATTGGCTCGCAGGGTTGTTAGACTATCTAAGAGGAACTCAAGGAGAGATTTTGTACAGTCTATATCGTCACATTCCACAGTGAGTGAGGTTTGGAATAAAATACAGCGTTTTAGTGCCAATAGGGGATCTAGGGGTTCTTTGGTTTTAAAGTCTGGTGGTGTTTTATATGCTGATCCAGTTGACACTGCCCAGATTTTAGGCAGCAGTTTTGCAAACACCAGTAGCCTCTCTTTTTATATTGAACCTTTTGTATATCATATGGTGGAATCTGAGTTTGTCCCTATTCATTTTGAACCAAGTGATACTACTTACAACTCCCCATTTACCATATATGAACTGGAAAGAATTCTTAAGGATACTAAACTAACAGCTCCTGGTAGAGATAATATTGTATATCCTTTTCTAATATGACCCCACAAAATAAAGAAATTTTACTAAGGTTTTATAATTTTTTATGGTTATGAGATGTCTTCCCAGATTGCTGGAGAGAGAGTATTTTAATCCCTCTGTATAAGCCAGGTAGACCTTCTACTGACCCTACATCTTTTAGGCCTATAGCATTAACAAGTTGCCTGTGTAAAGTTATGGAGAAAATGGTATCATTTAGACTTATGAAATTTTTAGAAGAAAAGAATGTTTTGTCTCAGTTTCAGAGTGGGTTCAGGCATAGATTTTCAACAATAGATAGCCTTGTTCGGTTAGAAAATGATATAAGGGAGTCTTTTTTTGAGAAATGAATATGTCTTGACCGTGTTCCTTGATATTGAAAAAGCTTATGATACTGTCTGGCATCATGGTTTACTTCAAAAACTGTATAAATCTGGGTTAAAAGGCCATCTTCCAAGATTTATCCAAAATTTTATTTCTAATCGCTGTATTAGAGTTTTAGTTGGAAATCACATTTCCAATAGCTTTAATGTTGAAATTGGCCTCCCACAGGGAAGTATCCTAAGTCCAACACTATTTTCCTTGATGATTAATAATTTATTTGAAGGAATCAATGACAGTCAGGTATTCCATGTATGCTGATGACTGTGCCTTGTGGGTGGTTGGGGATGATTTGAATTTTCTGACATATGTGATGCAAGGTATCTTAATCATATTAGTGAATGGTCAGAGGAATGGGGCTTAAAATTTTCATCTTCCAAATCAAAATGTATGATTTTCTCAAAAAGACCATGGAGGAATGATGATTTAACATTATATTTATCAGGACATCCAGTTCAGTATGTTTCAAGTTATAGATATCTGGGAATAGTTTTGGATCAGGGTTTGACTTGGTCTAAGCATATTCAATACCTGGAGGAAGCTTGTGTGAAAGCTATTTCTATATTAAAAAATTTTTCTAATTCAGTTTGGGGTTTAAGTAGATCAACTTTGTTGATGTTATGTAAGTCCTTGGTACGTAGTAAATTAGACTATGGGTGTTTTTTGTACCATACCTGTTCTAAAACAAATTTACTGAAGCTAGATAGGATGCAGTATAAATGTATTAGACTGGCTTTGGGAGCTCTCAAATGTACAAGAGTTGATTATTTAGAAGCTGAATCAAACATTATGCCCTTGCATTATAGAAGAAAACTGTTAGGTGCTAGGTATGCTACTAAAATGTTAAGGTTTGATTCACACCCAACTAAAACTTGTATTAATAGATTTTATAATTTTCAATTTTATAGACTACATCCATACCCAATAGGCAATACCTTTTAGTGGTTGGATCAAGGATTTTATTCACCAAGTGGGTTTAACTTTTGATTTGATAGCATCTCAGCAAAGTTCCTATTTCATTTATCACCCTGTAACAGTGAATTTTGACTTTTCTATTCATACCACTAACAACAAATTGGCTTTTGCAATTGTGCTCCAAAGAAGTTTTCTGGAGAGGGTAGAAACTTACAAAGAAAGAGGATACTTACCTGTGTATACTGATGGATCTAAATCAGAAAGTGGCACTGGATGTGCATTTCTTTGGGATGGGGTGATTAAAGGTTTTTGCCTTCCAGAGCACTGTTCTATATTTACTGCAGAATTGTATGCTATACTGCAGGCTTTAATATATATTTGTCACAACTCAGACCTTACTAAGTTTGTTGTTTGTTCTGACTCCCTTTCTTCCCTGAAAGCTATACAGTCCTCTTCTGGGCATCATATAGTCATTCAGATTATTGAATTACTCAATCAGTATAATCTTGATGTTATCTTTTTATGGACTCCTGGTCATGTTGGTATCTGGGGGAATGATACTGTTGATGAAGCAGCACGTATGGCTTGTAGTCTTGATGAAGTCCAGACCATCCCTTACTCTGTTGGTGAATTTATGAAGCCCATTTCACATTTCATTCTCTCTGAGTGGCAACAGGAATGGTCCCGATGCAATGGACTCCTTCCTCAGATGGAACCTGTCCTTTGGAAAAGGATGCCAGAAAAGAATCACAGGAGTGATGTCATATTGACCAGGCTTAGGTTGAATTGCTCTAAGCTGTCCCATGGACATTTTTTTGATGCAACTTTATTTAAAAGGTGTGGTACTTGTAATGTTCAACTCACCCCAGAACATGCGGTCATTCATTGCCCCACTTGTAATCTTCTTAATCTTAGAACTGATTTGATTAACTATTGTAATGGCAAAGGAATTTGTTTTTCTTATGAAAGTGTTTTGTGGAATGAATTTCCATCATCCTTACTTTTGACCTTCTTAAAGAAAGCCAATTTATCTAACCTGATCTAGGTGTTTATCGTTTGATAGTCTTTTTGTAGTAGCTATAGTATTACTCTTTTACTAACAGGTTCCTTTTTCTTTTCCATCCTACATGTTGTAGAGTGGAACCCTACAACTGAAGTGGTAGAGGTCTTTTTTCATATTCTTTTTAGTCTTGGTGCCAATAATCCAGCAGGGTTGCAGCACCTTAAACAGAAATAAAATAAAAATAAAAAAAATATTAGATTTTAACACAGGGACAATAGGTGCTGCCCATAATGAATGCGATATAGGTTCAATAACCTTTTCCTTAGTGAGCCTGTCTAGCTCCAATTCTACCTTCTCTCTTAGAATATAAGGCAGTGGCCTAGCTTTACAAAATTTAGGGCTGACTTCATTATCCAATTCAATAGACACTTTATGATCTTTGAGCATGCCAAGAGTAGGCCCAAATAAATTTGGAAATTCTTTAAAAGAATGGAGATATTATTAGGTATTACAGAACAATTTATTGATTGATGATCAACTATAATGTTATGAATAGGCAAGTTTAGAGCATGAATCCAATCTCTACAAAATAATTCTTAGAAATTATAGTTCTAGCTGCACCTGTATCCAGTTCCATTGGAAGTTTGACTTTATTTATAGTAGCATCTATAATATAAAGACCAGCATTTGTAGTGCCATCCTGACTGAAAATATATTCAGAGCCTATCTGCGACTGCTTTAGACTGTTGGCTGATAAAGGAGGTTTATTCATTTTAGAAAAACAAACCTTTGCTATATGTCCAACCTTGTTACATTTATAACATACTGCCTCCTTGAAAAGGCAGTCTACCTTCCATTGCTGTTTGCTACAGCCAGTACAGGGTTTTTTAGGTTTAGCACTTTGCTTAGGCCAATTTTTTGAACTATCTGCTCTTAGAAAGTTTCTTTGGCTAACCTTTGGATTATCCTTAGCCTTAGTTCCTGTAGACCTACTATTTAGGTTAATATTAGATTTAGGCCTGATCAAATTCACATCACCAAATGCCTTTGCATCCTTAGTAGCAGCTTCCCTAGTTGTGGCTAGTACTACTGCAGCATCAAAAGTTAGGTTTTTGATTGTCAATAGTTCTCGCTGAGTGGCCTCCTCTCTCAAATCCATGACAAATCTATTCCGTAGCATTTCTTAGGTTAGGGCCAAACTCACACGTACTAGCCAGTTTCCTTTGGCTAGCTACAAAGTCAGCAATTGATTCATCTACAGCCTGATTTTGAGAATAGAACTGAAATCTCAAAAATCACTACCACTTGAGGCTTATAGTGATCTTTTAGAACTGTAACTAAATCTGTATAGCTACACTCTGCTGTACTCTTAGGAGCTATCAGATCTTTAACTAGACTATAAGTTTTAGGGCCTATTAGAGTTAAAAAAGGGTACCCTTTTATCATCTGGTATAGAATTTGCTGCAAAAAACAACAACCACTCTATCTGTGTACATGTCAAAATCTTCCTCACCCTCCAAATAGGGGCCTATTTGACCAATAACAAGCATAATCAAAATAGCGTAAACCCAAACTAGGCTCAATACAAGAACCCTTGAACTGTAGGTTAGCAATTTGCACTTCACTAGCCCCTTCCCCTAAGCGGAAAAAAGACAAAAATGCAACCAAAAAACAAAAAAAAACCCTTGTCACCAATGTAGTGACCAGTAGATAAGGCTATGGTTCACACACTATATACAGATACAGTACAATAACCAGTATTAAGTTATACAATGAACTAATTATAGACTCGCCTCAAGTATAGAACAACAGTTCCAGACAATATTCTAGGTAGCCAGTAATAGTCGTTAGTCAATAGCTATATCAGTATATCTAGATAGGCTAGTAGTTCACAATAGTACAATGACAATCAACACTACATCCATAATCGCAATGCCAATGATCATCCCAAAACATCATTGCTGCATATCCACCCTAATCTGTCAAAACCAGTGCTGCCAGATCAATATTAGTTTTTATTATTAAGGTGTTTTTTTTTGGTGTGTCGATCTGCAGACTTTTAGTCACACCAATCCACCACTTATAGAAGAAGTTAAATTAAATACTTTCTGGCTTTATACCCTACACATTTTGATTTATTTATTACCAAATTTGCCCCCTTTATTTTTCAGTGATTTTGAATGGTACACTCTCTTTAGATGTAATAAGAACTTTAATATTTTTTGTAGAATTAACTAGACATATAACCAGATTTAAAGTAATTAGAACAGATAAATATACAAATATAAAGCAGAGACATACATGCTGGAATTATTTTACCTTCAATTTCATTTGGCCTGTTCATAGGGAATTTATAAAAAAAACACTTTGTTCATAAGTTCTAACATGATAGTTTCTGTAATGTACCAATATTATACAGTATATATATATACACATTACTGTGCAAAAGCCTTATGCAGGTCTGAAAAAATCTTGTATTGATCAATTTTCTCAATTTCAAAGGTTAAAATACATATGTTAGCTTCAAGATTTATCATTTAAATTAGAGAACCGTCACCATAAGTACTGAAAAGTTACATACAATTGTTGAAAGTCAGTATTTTGTAAGACTGCCCTTTTCTTGCAAAATGCTGCTTTCTGTCTAAATAATCCCAAATAGCCTCAATAATATTTAAGCTCTGGGGAGGCCACTCCATCAGTTGCGAGTCTCCAGGTTCTTTTTAATTCTCCAAATAGGTTTTGACTACATTGGCAGTATGCTTAGGGTCATTGTCATGCTGAAAAATAAAATTTTGCCAATTAATCCCCAACCTGATGGTGCAGCATGATGAATTAGGATCTGTCTGTATCTTTCTGCATTCAGTAGGTATTCAATCAATTTTGATAAGATCCCCAACACCATTTGCTGAAATGCAGCCCAAACTTGAATAGATCCTCCACCATGCTTAGTTGATGGCTGCAAACACATTTCCTTGAATTGTTCTCCGTTTCTTCTTCTCACATACTATCTTCTCTTTGTGCCAAAAATTTTAAATTTTGACTCATCGCTCCAGAGGACCCTTTTCCACTGGTCAGCATTCTAACTCTTGTGCTTTTGAGCATATTTGAGCCTCTTTGGCTTTTTGATTACCACTCAATCATTAAGACCATTTCTGATGAGTGATCTCCTCATGGTGGATGAGTGGACTTGTAATCCTGAGGCCTGGGCAAGTTCTGCACTGGATTTTTGTCTATTTCTGAGAGATGTTAACTTAAGGGGGGTCTCATTGTTTTTTTGAAAGTTTCCTTGGCCTTCCACTGCATTTTCAATCTTCAACTTTGCCTGTTTCGCACTGTTTCTTCAAAATTGCTTGAATACACATCTTGATGCCCCACTTTGTCATGATATTTCTGATAGAGATTGACCCTGCTCATGCAATAATACCACCCAGTATTGAGTTGTGATGGATATTTTAGCCATTGCTTAACCAATGTAAAATTTTATGCCCTTATCTGGAAAAAGAGAGAAAATTAACAATTAAGAAATTTTATTAAAAAAAATTAAATTTCATTTAGTTAGGAGCATTAAACAATTACAAAAATATACAATAGAAGTTCTTTTTACAAACTGTTACTGAATGAGCTTAGAATATCTTGTAAAATAGTACCTAGAAGCTTTGTGGGTCATTCCAGGACAAATTGGGCGTTGCCTGAAACTACACCCACTTAGATTTTGCTTAAAATTGCTATACAGGGTTGTTTATGCTGAAAAACACAAAATTTCAAGTTTGAGAGCAGAGTAATGGTTCAAAAGTTATGGCCCCCCAAATTTTGGTGGTGGGGGCTGGCCCCTTAATTTTTAAAAGTCTATAACTCAGTCCCTAATTGAGCTAGGAAGAAAATTTAAAAGCCATTTGAAAGCTCAAATCCTAAAGGGTCATTCCATCATAATGGTCGTATCATTTGAACACAGGTTTTTACATTCCTAGTGCAATAATTCTCAGACTAGCAATAAACCAATAATTTGTTAATGGTGTATAGGTAATAGTCTAAGGATTAATTTATCGCAAAAAGATTTTAATTTACTGTATTACATTTGAAGTTACAATAGCTGAAAGTGGACATAATGGTCATACCCACGATGCCACCTTACGCATACTTCATGTGATTCTATTCTCAAACTCTGTGATTTGTGAAGGCCTAAGACTTTAATATTTACAGCAAACATACTCACGGGAATAGCATTTCTGATGGTGTTGTTAGCAATGAAGTATGTACTTTAGGTTTTTAGTTATTAGCAATCAGGTGGTGTAACAGTCATTCTTGATATTTCCGTAACGGTTGTAGCCCTCTGAATTTTCTGTAAAAATATGCAAATAAAACAAACAAATTGTGATGTGACTTACTTGTATCAGTAAGATTCCTTGATATATGAGTCATTCCAGCTCAACTGGTACAGATTTCAGAAAGTTGGTCGGGTGACCATCTCTGATTTTCTTCAAATTTTCAGGGTTGATTCATACACCATTCAATAGCTTAAATCTAAAATTTTAGCTTCCTCAGTCAAAAATGTTTAATTTTATGGTCGCTTAAATGGCCCCCACCACCTTCGACAAAAAATGCCCATGTTGGGCTTGATTGGCCAACGCCTTCATTTTGAGAGGCCTTGAAAAGTGTCTTCTAATAGGAGTAGAAGCTTCAAATTTGTCATGCCAATACAACTTCTGGTGGGCTTTTCAATTTTGCAAGCTAAAAGGCTGTGGAACAAATAGTTTCGAGTTACAAGGGCTTAAACATGGCTCCATTTTGAAGCTTGCATCAATTCCTCCCACTTTTACGACTACCATTTTCAAAAGTTTTAGTTCTACATCAATCACAGCTGTTTTAATACTCTAATAGTCTCCTATGGGTTGTAAATTTATGAGAAAAGAAAAAAAAAATAACCAAAAAAGGATTTATTTTTTTTTTTAAAATTTCCAAAAGTTGATATTTTCACAAAATTTGCAAATTAACATCAACTTTGGGGCTTAATATAAAGGTGTCCGAAATTAGTCAGGGAGTTGATACTTCTAGTAAAGAAAGATACGTATGTGTACAAAAACATATATTAAGGAATAGATCTCAACTCAACTCCTTCATATAGTTTTGGCTATTCAAAGAAAAGTACTTTTTGTGAAAAATTCTGAATTTTTTCAAAATTTTGAAATGTTTAAATTTCTTTTTACAATATTGAATTATAATTTTACTTCCATTTTAGTACTTGGTAAGTTAATTCACAAATGTTAAATTATCTAAATAAGTTTTACTCATAAAAAAGACATAAGGTATATTATGTTGTTTCGTGTGTTGGTCTCTCTTCACACGGAGGTCAAGCTGGTGGCCCTGCCTCTAGGTCTGGCCTGGTGGAGGAGCGAGTTACTTTCTTGCGCGCTCCACCGTACATAGCCAGGCACGCCCGGCTCATCTGGTACTGTCCTGAGCCAGGCATCCAGTCTTTTCGTGAAGACTTCAACTTTGACCCCCGTTACGTTTCTGAGGTCCTTAGGAAGCTGGTTGAAAAGTCTTGGCCCCCTGACAACCAAGCTATTTTCCTTCAGGGTTGAGGAGGTCCCTTGTCGTGCTTTTAATTTGGGAACACTACACATTCTGCCTTTCCTATTTTCCAGTGTTGTTTGAATGGTAATTGGGTTTAGTTTTAGGTTTGGTACCAGTTTTTCGATCATTTTCCATATGTAGATTATGATGTACCTCTCTTCTTCTTCTTTCCAGTGAGTACAGATTTAGTTTACGTAGTCTTTCCCAGTAGTTGAGTTCTTTGCAGCCATCAATCTTGGCTGTGAAATGCCTTTGCGTTTCTTCTAGTTTATTAGTTTCTTCTTTTTATATGGGGATGTCAAAACTGAGCAGTATTCAAGTTTTGGTATAATCAGTGTTTTTAGCAGGGGAATCATTACTGTCCTGTCCCTTCTCTTGAACGTCTTAGAAACCTGTCCGGCGGACTCTTTTTGCTTTTTTATCGCTATCTGATTTTGTGTTCGAATTTCGCATCATCTGTCATTATTATCCCGAGATCAATCGCTTTCATGCTTCTCTGAATTTCCTGTCTATCTGGAGCATAATATGCAGTCTGTTTAAGTTCTTCTTTTCTACCATATCTCAAGAGCTGAAATTTCTCGGCATTGAATGATATGTTGTTGTCTTCTGACCATTTGTATATTTTGTTCGTGTCCCTCTGCAAGGCCTCCACGTCATGTACATCGCTGATTTTTCTGCTGATCTTTGTATCGTCTGCAAAGGATGTTACTATACTATTGCTGTTTACTCCGCTGTCTATGTCTGTTAGCATGATAATGAACAGGAGTGGGGCCAGTACTGTCCCTTGTGGTACTGAGCTGCGTACTTCCGATTCTGATGATGATATACCTTGAATTTTGACGACCTGCAGAAGATCACTAAGGAAGTTGTAGATCCATTTTCCCACTTTGCCTGTTATTCCCATGTCTTTAAATTTTATGTCCTATTATACCATGGTCACATTTATCGAAAGCTTTAGCAAAATCTGTGTATATAACATCGTAGTTGTCCATTGCCTTCCAATGCATCTAGGATATTGTTGTAGTGCTCTATTAGTTGTGATAGGCATGATCTACCTGATCGGAATCCATGCTGATTTTCGTTGAATCTTTCCCGTGTCTCCAGGAAATCATAAATTTTCTGTCTAACTATTCTTTCAAATACTTTTGGTGAGGTGGGACGTCAATGACACTGGTCTATAGTTCTTTGCTTGAGATCTGTCCCTCCTTTATATATAGGGACAATGTTTGCTCTTTTCAAGATGCTCGGTATTTCCCCAGTGTCTAGGGATCTTCTCCCTATCCATTAAAGGTTAGCTATTTCATTTTTACAGTTTTTAATCAATAATGCGTTCCAATTGTCCGGACCTGCAGCTGAATGTAGTTTCATTTGTTCTATAGCTCTCGCTACATCTTCTGGTGTAAACTCAAAGTCTGTTATATACTCTCCTTGCAATTCCTCTTCAAAGAACGCATTTATGTCAGGTATCGCTTTGTCACTTTTTGGGGTACTGAAAACTGATTCATATTGAGCTCTCACTGTATCAGATATTTCTTTTGGATCATCGGTTAGTTCATTATTTCCCGTTCTTAAGGGCCCAATAGTGGCGCGCATTTTTGTTTTCCTTTTTGCATAGCTATAGAAGTATTTTGGATTTTCCTTTATTGCTTCTACCGCCTTTTCCTCTTCCCTCTCTGTATGGTCCTTAATCAGGGCTTGTATTTCCCTATCGATACCCCTCCAGTTTTTCTTTTTATTATTTCCTGCCATTATCTCCGCAGTTTCCTAACTTCGCCTCCACTCTCTTTCTTTTGCGGAATAGTCTTCTCTTTTGCCTTTCTAGCCAGCTCCTCTTTCCTTTTGGCTGTGATTTCGGAGCATATTTTTCTAAAATTCTCAGCGTTTTTTCCTCCAAAGTTGTTAGCATTTCTTCCGTTGTTTTGTTCTCAAAAATTGTTCTCCATTCTATTTGGGTCATGTGCGATCTGATTGCTTCCCAATTTATAGTCTTCGAGTTTAAGTTAAAGGCCCCGAATTTACTTCTTTCCACAATGTGTGTATTGTCTTCTACAGTGCCCGCGAAAAGTATCCGATCACTCAAGAAAATACAATATTTTCCCTTGATATTCAGAGACACGTAATTCCTTTCTATTTGGTTCTAGCGACATCTGGTAACTTTGAGGTTGCTCGCTGATATGAGAGCTATCCAACGCATTCTCAAATTAGTGTTCTGGTAGCCTTCGTTGCGGGTGGCTGTGTCTCAAATTTGTCAGATTTCACTGTTTGTTTAAATTTCTTGATATTTTTTTTTTTTTACAGAAAGTGGTGTAAATAAATTTATATATAATGTGTGCTAAAAAACAACTTAAGAGTGATTGTCGAGGTGCTATTGTTGCTTTGCATGCATGTGGGAAATCACAGAGACAGATAGCTAAGGAATTAAACATATCCCAAAGTACCGTTAATTTATGGTTTCACGGGCTAAGAACAATGGTGGCCTAACCACGCCAGTCCCTAAAAACGATCTGGCAGACCAGAAAAACAAATTCACGAACGAGACAAACTTATGAAACGTTTAGTATGAAAAACCCAACAATAACTACAACTGCGAATAAATAAAATTTAATATGAATATTTGTTTATCTGGTGTTTCTGAACGAACTATCCAGGAGCGGCTCCAAAAAGAACTCGGATTACCATCTCGCCATGCTGCTAAGAAACCGTTCATTAATGAAAAAATGCGTAAAAACGTGTCGCATTTTGTAAAAAATACATTCATTGGACTGTTGATGACTGGAAGAAGATTTTATTTAGCGATGAGTCGACATTTTTGACATTCAGAAGTTGTCCAAAAAAGGTTCGCCGGCCTATTGGCTCAAATAGGATGGACCCTAAATACACCCTAAAGACAATGAAACACCCTCCAAGTGTGATGGTTTGGGGTTGTTTCGGTTACTATGGGCGTGGAAACTTATATTTTCTTCCGAAGAACACAACTATGAATGGTGCACGGTATTTAGCAATGCTACAGGATAAACTTCCAATGGCAATGGCAATCCAAAGGACAAAACATACATGCATGATGGTGCACCATGTCACAGGGCCAAAATAGTGACAAAATGGATTACTGACAATAATTTGATATTTTGGATTGGCCTGGTAATAGTCCAGATCTCAATCCGATAGAAATCTGTGGCTAATAATAAAAAATAAGGTTGAATGCCACGACACTGGCTCAGTCGAAAAATTACAAGAGGCCATCAAAAAGGTATGGTGCAAGGAAATATCAGTGGAAGTTTGTCAAAACTTGATTAAATCCATGCCAAAACGTCTAGAACAAGTCATCCAAACCAAAGGACAGATGACAAAATACTAATATAAGGTTAGTATACATTTAAACATTGTTTTTTATGTAAAAAATACAAATTTCAAGGGTGATCGGATACTTTTCGCGGGCACTGTAATGCTGCCATCATATTTGTTGATATCTCGATTAAGTTGTGGTCTGAGATAATGGTTGGGGTTATTTTTATATCAGCAATCAAGTTCGTGTTATTCGTGAATACCAGATCCAGGCAGTTATTTTTTCTGGTATTTTCTGTTATCTCCTGTGTCAGCATAAACTCGTTTGTGAGAGCCATCAACATTTTTGCTTGTTCCTGATCTTCTCTTCTGCCCCCCTTGTCCTGGTGAATATATATATTCCTATTCACCTTTTTGTATTTTATAAATGGGAAGTTAGTCTCCGCAGATCATTATATTGGGGGATGGAGGGTTTATGGCCTTTATTAGCTTTCTAATGTCATCAATGGCCTCCGAGAATTTTTTGGTTGGGGTGCTTGGAGGTCTATAGATGACTATTACTATCAAGTTTAGTTTTTCTATTTTCACTGCTAGGAGTTCCACATAGCTGTTTGATTTACTTATTATCGTCTCTGTCATATGACCTTCCTATACATATATAGCACAGCCACCTTTCCATCTCGTCGTTCTATCCGCTCTTAGTAAGTTGAAGCCCTCTATATTTATCTCTTTCTTATCAATACAATGTTCGCAGTTTTCACAATTTCCTTGGCAATCTTTAAGATGAGTTTCTGTGAGGCATGCGATGTCCGCCCTTGTTTCGTCCATAAATCCTTTCAGGTACGAAACCTTATTGAGTGATTTTGTTTGGTCTTATTCCTTGAATATTAGCCAGGACAATTTTTATGTTCTCTGTTTTTCGTTGCCCCTTGTGCACTTCAAGTTCGTTTTCCTTCGATATCGCTTGATTCGTTGCTCTATGATCCTCCGAAAGAGATCCGTTTCCTCCTACTTGTATTGGTAGCTTCTTGCCCGGTAGCGATTTGGCTCGGGGGTTTCCAGCTGTGTCAACTGCATGTGGATGACATTTAGCATTCGTAAGGTGTCTGAGATATTGAAAAAATTTTCTTGTTCGCTTATTGTGTTCCGATTGTTGTTCCTATTATTATTTTTATTCCTATTGTCATTTAAACTTTTTCCTTTGTTCGTTGAGTCCGTCGGGAGATGTTGATAGTAGCATTTATTCCCGAATTTGCAGGTTCCGTATTTTGCGTAAGTTCTGCAAATGTCCGGGTGGTAGAATTTACATACGTCTCCAAATTTACAACGACCATTATTATAGAAGAAATTGCATATTGGGGGATGTTCATATATACATTGTCCTCTTTTAAATCTGCAATTTTCTTTTATATAATACCTGCATATAATTCCTTCCCCATATTTACTCTTGGCTTTTGTTTTTCCCTCCTTATTGGGGGACATTTGCAGTTAACACAACAGATGGACCAGCTTGTAGGCTCAATACTTGGATCTACCTAAGTAAATCATGTAGAACCGTGTTCTACTGCTCTTTAAGCACTTCCTAGTAATTTAAATTATGCAGTTAGTACAGATAAACTAGCAGTAACCACCATTTTCAGTACAAAACCTTAAATTTAAGTAGCTTTGTTGTATTACTTCCCTTAATACAAGTGTACAGTACTTAGCTATATACAATAATGAATTCCTGAGTTTTTAAGCATGTGAATTATTGGCTATAAGTTCATATTCTTTTTTTAATATGTGTTGTTTATGTAAATTCGTATGTAAACTTATATATAGCTAATAACTCTATGTTTACACTGACTCAGGAATTTATTATTGTACTCAGGCTTTAAGTCTGATTGTCTTCAACACTCCATGGCCTCACAGCCATAAATTGGCAATTTATTATTCAGCTTGATACAGGTCTGTAGTTACTTAGGCTTTTTTTAAAATACTCCTCAATTTTAGATAAACAATCATTTGATAACTTGTACTGTCTCCCCATTTTCCAAGTAACTGTAGGTGGTTCAATTGAACACAAAACATGTTGGAATGGAATCCAGCAAACGTCCTCTTGTTCAGGCCATTTAAAAGGATTCTTTTTCATGAAATTTACTAATAGATCCTTCTCAGTATCACACACTTCAACTTTGTTTCCAACAAACCAGTCACCTTCATAGAAACAGGCCACATATGTACCAGGTTTATATTGGTAAGCCACATTTTCTTGTGTAGCATTGAGGAAGGAAAGTTGTACGTTAAAGAAATTTTCATCACTAGAAATTTTGTACAGTTTAATGCCTGTTGATGAAGGTCTAAAGCAGTGATATGAACGGGTTCCTGGGATTGTCTTAATTAAGGAATACCTTTTTTCTAACTCAAATAAATTAGCATTTTCCTCAATTCTAGCTGAATCAATGTACAGAAATTGTATACCATTAATATTAGATTTGCACCAATCGAACATCTCTTTTGGATTGGTGATGTGACCTTTACTTGTTGCTTGTAGACTTGCCCGGGCAACTAACCTTTTGACGGTGCCACCAACACCATCATAGGCATGGGCGCCCGCAGGATTTTTTCCAAGGGGGGGCAAAATTTAATGTATTAATAGGTAGGGACCGGAGCAAGCAAAAAACTTTTGACCCCTTAGGAACCAGCAGGTTAATTCTAAGCAAGTTTAGTGTTGCATTTTCTGTAATGGAAAATGCAAATATATATTGTATATACATACAATGCACATGATAATTTTAAGGGGGGACTTCTGAACAAATAAAAAGGTAGCAACCTTTTATCATGCACACAAATAAATTTTTTCACCCTTTAGGAGGCAGTTGGATACTTTTCAGCAAGTTTAGGATATAAATATTTTCTTAGAAAATATTTAATATATTTTCTTGGCATTTCCAAGGGGGGGCAAGCGCCCCCCCTTGCCCCTACCTGCGGGCGCCCATGATCATAGGGGCTCTTTCCGTGAGAGGTGGCAAAAAAGTTCCATTCACATGTTAGTTGGAAATCTTTTTCATGTAACACTGAATTAATGATGTTTTTATAGTTTTTATATTGACTTGCTGCGCCATCGCTAAAGTAACAAATATGTTAGGGGCTCTTTCCGTGAGAGGTGGCAAAAAAGTTCCATTCACATGTTAGTTGGAAATCTTTTTCATGTAACACTGAATTAATGATGTTTTTATAGTTTTTATATTGACTTGCTGCGCCATCGCTAAAGTAACAAATATGTTTTAGTTTAGGATTCTGACTTTTAAGTAATTTCAAGGCTTCACATAAAAAAGAATGAACTGCAGTTGTGTTGTGTGTAAGTGAATCTGATATTACACAAAAATTTGTAACTTTTAGTTCACTATCAACTTTTTGATAGCAGATTACCGGATGCAAGGTAGCCCGGGTATTGTCCCAGTGATGCCCTTGTACGGCATCCTGAATTATAAAACTATAGTTTTCAGAGAAGTCAACAAGCACTAATGCTGTAGAATCATTGAGGTTTTCTTTACAGTCAGACAAATATTTTGATTGGACTTTTGCTATGAAATGGTGTACTTTCAACTTTTTTGCACTTTCACATATGTCTTCTACTACATTCGAAACACTTTTTGTCATTGTGACCAGTTGGGTATGGTCTGTATGAAGCCACTGCTTAAAGCAGTGATGCACAAACCCTGGTCCACGGGCCAAATGTGTCCCCCACGGGTCTTTTCAATTCAATGAAAAAGTTAGAATATAAAAGTGACCCAATTTATGACTTAGATGGAAAGTAAGTAGGCTAATACATTTAGTTATTTTCTTCGCTTGGCCCTCACATCAAAAAAGTTTGTGCACCACTGGCTTAAAGGAAACCTCATCTATGTCATAATCATTGTTTTCAAAAATGGTAAGAAGCCAATCCCATAATTCATTTAAACCAGGACATGTTTTGCAGTTATTAATCATGCAGTTTCTGGTTTCAGTGTTGCAGACTATTTTCCCCAGTAACTCTCTTAATTCTACTTTGACGGGGAGTGATTCACATAAAAATTTAAAGTTCTGGTGTATTTCACAAATGCATACATTGTGTGATCCTTTACTCCCCACACCCATACACCATTTTGGTCTCAGTTCAAAAAACTTTGATTTGGAGATTTTGTCATTTGGATATTTATTTTTGTAAAGCGTATATAATTCTCTGATATTTGTCAACAACAGTATTTTCTGCTTGTGAACCTTCCCTTGTGGTGTTTTTATTGATTTGTAGTCTTTTTTACTGGGCATTCTCTAGTATATTCATTGTGTAGTGAATACTCTTATTTTAGTTTCAAGATAAATGTTAATTTTACCGTCTTGAATTTCGGAATAGTTATAAATTCATTTTAAATTAGTTACCCATCATAATTCAATTGTGAACCACATTAATACTAATTTTATGTATATTGTATTATTTTATTGTATGTAAACATAATTAATTATATATCACAATTGTCAGTTAATTATTTATATTCAAATATTTATTTTAATCTAATACCATGTCCATTTTACAAATAAACAATAGAAAACCAAGGGTTATATTTTCCACCTTTGGTACTGTCGCAGTTTCGCCTAACGGACTCAATACGGCTAGTGAGATAATCACTGGTTGGCACTTAACTAGCGGCAGTGCTTATGGCTACATCATCCAGGTTAACCTATACCGGATAGATGCGCTACGGTCCCAAGCCGTAGCTTGCCTAGGCCGACGACGACGACGTAAACCAACAATTGGTGACCCCGGAGCTGGATTACCCCTTTTACCCGAACGACTAGGACTAGACTGTAATGTCGTTCGTGCCCATCACCCCCTTCACCCGAGCGACTAGGACTAGACTGTAACGTCGTTCGTGCCCATCACCCCCTTCACCCGAGCGACTAGGATCAGACTGTAATGTCGCTCGTGCCCTCTGCCCCTCACCCCTGCCCGTGCGCTCTGTGCCTGCGCTCGTCTCAACCTCCACTCCTTCGTTGGGAACTTGTCGTCTTGCTTGTACGTTAGCAAGCATAGGAGAAGATGCCTGACGACGCTGGTGCCATCTCCCACTTGAGCGTAAAGCTCCCTGTCTTCTGGCCGGGTGATCCATTTCTTTGGTTCCACCAAGTGGAATCACAATTCAACTTGGGAAGGATCACCGCTAGCAGGACAAAATACGATCATGTTTTGTCCTCTCTACCAGCGAGCATCATCTCTGAAGTCCGTGACGTCATCGTATCTACTTCCACGAGTGAGGACCCGTACACCGATCTGAAGTCTGCCATCCTGTGCCGCACCACTGTCTCCGAGCGTGAGAAACTACATCAGTTAATCTCAAAAGAAGAACTTGGAGACCGTAAGCCCACTCAACTGCTGAGGGCTATGCAGTGCGCTCTAGGCGAACGCGCACAAACCTTCGATAAGGACATCTTTAGACAGTTGTTCTTGCAGAAACTTCCTCCATCAGCTCAGCGTGTCTTGGCCACTATGGATCCTGCTACTCCAGTTGATAAACTAGCAGAAACTGCCGACAAAGTAGTGGAGATTGACACAGCTCCGGTCAACAATGTGAACACACAATCGGACCTGGAGTTGAAAGTGAAAGAGTTAAGTCAACAACTCAACCACGTTTGTTCTCTGCTACAAAATCAACGGCAAAGAAGCCATTCTCGGTCAAGATTTACGAGGAGGCATCGTTCGAGTTCCAGGAAGATCTGCTTCTACCACTCGAAATTTGGAAAGAAGGCTAGGAAGTGCATCTCCCCTTGCAATTTTTCGTCGGAAAACCCCAGCAGCGAGTCCTAATGGCGTCTAGTACTCGCACTGCCAACCTGTTATTCATAAAGGACAGGAACTCTGGTGTCAATTTCTTGGTTGATACCGGAGCGTCAGTCAGTGTATTCCCTCAAAAATCTGGTCATACGCACTCGGAATCTCCGCCTCTATACGCTGCTAACGGTTCACGCATACCCACGTACGGTACTCAGTCGCGTGAACTAAACTTGGGCCTTCACCGATCCTTCAAGTGGATTTTCATCTGTGCTCAAGTGCAGCATCCCAATCGGCGCTGACTTCCTCCAGCATTTCAAACTCCTGGTGGATCTTGACAAGCGACGCTTATGCGACCAGGCCACACTGCTTTCTGTTCTTGTCAAACAGGTTGCCCTTCCGGACGCCTCGAACTCTGCACTTTCCCTCGTTCCCCCTAATTCCATGTACCAGTGCCTTTTCCAGCGATATCCAGGAATTCTTCAACCGATGCAGATGGGTGATACCATTAAGCACACCATTACCCATCACATTACAACAAAAGGTCCCCCTGTGTTTGCAAAACCCAGACGTCTTGCCCCGGACAAACTGAAAGCTGCCAAATCGGAATTCCAGCTTATGCTGGATCTTGGATAATAAGACCTTCCAAAAGCAGTTGGTCCTCTCCCCTACACCTGGTCCAGAAGAAGTCAGGAGACTGGAGACCATGTGGGGATTACCGATTTTTGAATTCGACAACCATCCCGGACCGATATCCGGTACCAAATGTCCAAGACTTTACTTCTCTTCTCCACGGCAAATCTATCTTCAGTAAAATAGATCTCGTTAAGGCTTTCCACCACATTCCCGTAGAGCCTTCGGATATTCCCAAGACTGCAGTTTGTACACCATTTGGTTATTCGAATTTGTGAAGATGCCGTTCGGGCTACGGAATGCTGCGCAAACCTTTCAGAGGTTTATAGATGAGGTCACCAGAGGCTTAGACTTTGTTTATGCCTACATCGATGATTTGCTTGTGGCCAGCTCAACGGAAGAGGAACATAAGGAACATCTTTCACTCCTCTTTCAACGTTTAGAACAATACGGTGTTACTATTAATGCATCTAAGTGTGTGTTGCACAGCCAACCTTGGAATTTCTTGGTCACACGGTTTCGCAGCACGGAATTACCCCCCTTCAGGACAAGTGTGAAGTGATAAAAAATTACCCAATGCCAAATAATCAGCGTGAGTTACGTCGGTTTCTAGGTTTGGTAAATTATTACCACAAGTTCATTAAAAACTGTGCCAGTGTTCTTGCTTCTCTACACGCTATGATCACACACAAACGCAAGGTAACGAAATTGGTATGGTGTAGCGATAGTTTACAGGCGTTCGACAATGCCAAAAATGCTATCAATAGTGCATTGTCTCTGTCATTTCCTATCAGTGATGCCCCCCTAACTCTGACGGTCGATGCCTCAGATGTTGCGATCGGTGGGGTGTTGGAACAAACCATTAACGGTCAACAAGCACCCATCGCGTTTTACTCGAAAAAGCTGCAGCCAGCCCAAATGCGTTATAGTGCTTTCGGACGTGAACTTCTTGCTATTTACTTAAACTTGAAGCATTTTCAACATTTCCTTGAAGGCCGAGAGTTTTGTGTTTTTACCGACCACAAACCTTTGGTCACTGTCTTCAATAAAAACAGCTGTAACCACTCTCCAGAGTCATCAGGCAACTCGATTATATCTCGCAATTTACCACAGATATCCGCCACATCAAAGGTGTCTTGAACACTCCAGCGGATGCACTTTCAAGAATAGAGATTACTTCTGTTACCCTCGGCTCTACACTGTGGAATGCTATTGCACAGGATCAAGATAAGGATACGGAACTACAAGACCTGCTCAGAGAAGACTCCACTCACTCACTTTCCCTCAAGAAAATGAGTGCCAGGATTGTCTGTGCCCCTCTATTGCGACGTATCAACAGCTGCTATTCGCCCTTATGTCCCTCCATGTCACAGACAAGCAGTCTTCATGGATCTTCATAAGCCCTCCCATCCTGGTATCCGTGCTTCGCAACACCTGGTTACCTCTCGCTTTGTTTGGCCCTCGATGCGGAAGGATGTCAAACATTGGACCAAAACGTGCCTTGCCTGCCAGCGTGCCAAAGTCCAAAGGCACACCAGGTCCCCCTTTGACGCATTTCCGCCCCATCCCAGCGATTTGAGGTAATTCATGTAGACATTGTTGGCCCTCTTCCAGTGATTCAAGGCCAACGTTATCTGCTCACCTGTCTCGACCGCTTTTCCAGATGGCCTGAAGCCATCCCACTTCCTGATATCCAAGCGGACACTGTTGCAAGAGCCTTTCTTCATGGATGGGTATCAAGATTTGGATTGCCGACAAAAGTCATCACTGACCAAGGTCGCCAATTTGAGTCTTCGCTTTGGAAGAAGTTTACCAGCTTGTTGGGTACAGTACATGCGCATACCTGTGCGTATCATCCGCAAGCTAACGGCCTCGTCGAACGCTTCCATCGCCAGCTGAAGTCATCCCTTATGTGTCATGAAGACTCCCATTGGATGGATAAGCTTCCACTCATGTTGCTTGGTATTCGCTCTGCATTTAAGAGTGATCTGAAGACTACAGCGGCTGAACTAGTCTATGGAACAACACTGCGGCTACCAGGTGGCTACTTCACTGCAGGGGATAAGTCATGTGATCCTAACGGAATTCGCTCAAACACTTTCCTCTCACATGCAGTCCCTTCAGCCTGTTCCCCCTCGATTGACTAACCAACAGAACATCTTTGTTTCCCCAGCCCTCCAATCTTGTACCCACGTTTTCGTTCGTGTACCTGTCCCAAAACGGCCTCTCCAATGTCCATATGACGGGCCCTATGAAGTTCTCTGACGTACGCGCAAATCATTTCTCATCCAGCGCGGTTCCAAGGTCGACAAGGTTTCTATCGATCGTCTTAAGCCTGCGTTTTTGGAATCAACCTTAAGCGAGGTACATGTAGCTACCAAAAAGGTCCCGGGGAAATCTGTGTCGTTCGGAACTCTTTGAACTTCCTCTCTGGTGGGGGAGTGTGTAGTGAATACTCTTATTTTAGTTTCAAGATAAATGTTAATTTTACCGTCTTGAATTTCGGAATAGTTATAAATTCATTTTAAATTAGTTACCCATCATAATTCAATTGTGAACCACATTAATACTAATTTTATGTATATTGTATTATTTTATTGTATGTAAACATAATTAATTATATATCACAATTGTCAGTTAATTATTTATATTCAAATATTTATTTTAATCTAATACCATGTCCATTTTACAAATAAACAATAGAAAACCAAGGGTTATATTTTCCACCTTTGGTACTGTCGCAGTTTCGCCTAACGGACTCAATACGGCTAGTGAGATAATCACTGGTTGGCACTTAACTAGCGGCAGTGCTTATGGCTACATCATCCAGGTTAACCTATACCGGATAGATGCGCTACGGTCCCAAGCCGTAGCTTGCCTAGGCCGACGACGACGACGTAAACCAACAATTGTTTTGTTTTAGAAAAATTCTATCACTCTTTCCTTTATTTCATCGCTTATACCCTTGCTACTCTTTTTATTTCTCATTATAGGAAGGATACCTTTTCTCTTTAAGGCCCTCACAGCATTAACCATTCTGACTGACACTTCAAATTCTTTCATAATTCTTTCATAATTCTTTCTCTGGACTAGTGATGTGAGTCGTTTTTTATTGTCATTTTTTTTTTTTTTTGTCGTTTTTTTTGTTTAAAACGAAGGTAGTCTGTTTTTTTGTTTTTTTGTTTTAACTTATTCCATATTTTTTTTCCTTTAATCTAATAAGTATATTAGTATTACCTATAATTTACTATACTACCATGCTTATACGGTTATACCTAGTATATGTACTGTATAGTCATCTTTTAGAAAAATTGAATCACGCAAAAAGTATATAATAGAAAGGAAAAACACCCTCATTTTTTATATGTATATATATTTTTTAACTAGAACATAAAACATTCTTCCTCGTTTCAAACAATATACATAATTGTGATTGGCAAGAGTACCAGTATATATATTCCAGATAGAAAAGGAAAATATTCACCTTTTTTTGAACCTTTTTGTTAACCTACATTTCCATGGAAGAATCATCACTAGATTGGATAGAGCATATATGCTAGTTTCAATATCACAGGTACTGGTATAATATCCATAATACTGGTATAAAACAATAGATATAATTGTGATTGGCAAGAATACCAGTGTGTGTATATATATATTATATATATATATATATATATATATATATATATATATATTCCAAATAGAAAAATAAAAAAAATATAAATATTCATCTCTTTCTTTAACCTTTGTGTTAACCTAATGCTGTTTAACTTTCATTATCTGATTCTATTTCCATTGAAGAATCATTATCACCAGATTGATTAAAGCAAATAGTTTCAATATCACAGGTACTGGTATTTATTGCAGATTTGGATGTTGACGAAGCCAATGTAGCACCATGTTTTACTTCACTTTCTTGGAATTTTGCATTTTGGGATATAAATACTAGCTTTGCTGCTCTGTCTGTGCTTAATTGGTTTCTTTTGGCTGTATGGATATTACTGTATGTGCTAAATGATCTCGGAGGTAATGAAAGGGCGAAATAGAGGTGTATGAGTTTGTGTAGGTATATATGTGAGTATGCATGCGTATGTATCTGGAATTCTGGATGTATGCATGTGTATGGGGTATACAATAGATATAAATGTGTATATAAGTATTTATGTATATATTGGTATATGTATATGGGTGTATGTGTATGTATATATATATGGATGGTCTCGTGGGGGGGGGGGGAATATGTCATCGTGGGTCTAAAGGATAGTTAAGTGGGAGATTCAAAATCCGAGGCATGGAGGGAGAGTCCTGGGAAGGTTGGACAATGGGCAGTCAGCTCCCAGCCAGTGTTCTCGCAAGTTTAATGGATCTCAAGATACAAGACTTTCAGTGCAAGAAAGAGGCCAGTTTTTTCTGTAAATAGGCTGAAAAGGACATTCTATACTGGTACCATATGGCCTATTTTATTATTTATTTATTTATTTTTATAATATATATCATTGCAAAAGTATACCTTATAATTAAATTGGCAATATCTATATTAATTATTAAAAAAACAAAAAACAACAAAAAAAAAACAACAAAAAACAAAAAAAACGGTTTTTTTACATCACTACTCTGGACCAGGTTTTACCATTTGGAAGGAGTGTTAGAATTTGTATCTTTTCTTGTCTGGTACTAGTTTTACACTTTTCTTTCAGTTCCTCTATCATATGCTGATAACACTTTTCTTCCTCACTCTCTATAGGTTTCTCCGCTTCCTCATCCAAAATGCTAGGCTTCATATGAAGTACTTTTGACAGCTTTGATTTTGTTGATGTTTCAATTTGCTTTAGTTTCCTTTTCGCGTAAAACTTTCAATCTCTTGCTCTTACATACTTAATGGGTGAGCATTCTAGTGAACCTAACGTTTCGTCAAATGTGTCCTTAACTATTTCTTCTGGAACATATTCATCACTACCTGAGTCTTTTTCATCTTCAATCATCTTGGCTCTAGAGAAGCATGTTGAGCAAAGTTTCTGTCCTGGTATCAGATTCAGTCTAGTTGCTATGTCTTTGTCAATAATTTGTAGTGATTCTGCAAATAAAGTAGGGTAATGTAAACTCTAAACACATTGGAAAATAATTTTAAAACCTCAACATTTGGTTATAGGCTAATCGTATAAAATATTCAAAACATATGCATTCAGTAGCACAGTATATAGCCTACCCTATTAAAATTAAATAGCTAATTTAGGTTACAATTTACAATATAAACTTCTTTATGAAATATAAATATATTAGTACCTATATTTACTTACTTGTTATCTTCTTTCGATGATTTCTCCATGGAACTTGGCAGCTACGTTGCATTTGTTGGTAATGCATTCCAAACATTTTTTCATGGTGGTAGCATACAGTAGCACTATTTGGGTTGATTACAGTTGCTTTTGTTCTCCACAACAGCAGTTTCCTTGTTTCATCTGTCAGCTCATGTAAGGTATACATACCCACCTTCCTGGTGAGTCTGTGTTCATGACATGGATCATCCAAGTACATACCAAAGCTGCACTTTGATTCTTGATTAGAATAAGCCATTATTACAGGCAGTAAAATTAAGTTAATTGCTCTAGTTAAATTTTCTGAAAATAAGAGATCATGATCTATAAAATAGGCCTGGACATTAATGATTAACCATCATGTTTTACATTTATAAGAATATACAAAGTGAAATGAGCTACCCAGAGCCCTTCGAGTGCTGGTTGTTTTGACAGACATATTAAATTTATTGTATGTTTTAGACTTATTTACATATTATTACAATTGTAAATCAACTTAAGTAATAAAATGGAAGTAAAATTACAATTCAATGTCATAAATAGAAATTTACAAATTTACAAATTTTGCAAAAATTTGAGATTTTTCACAAAAAGTACTTTTCTTTGAATCACCAAAACTATATGAAGGAGTTGAGTTGAGATCTATTCCTTAATATATGTTTTTTTACACATATGTATCTTTCTTTACTAGAAGTATCAACTCCGACTAATTTCAGACACCTTTAAATTAAGCCCCAAAGTTGATGTTAATTTTGCAAATTTTGTGAAAATATCAACTTTTGGAAATTTTTAAAAATAGAAATAAATCCTTTTTTGGTTATTTTTTTATTTCACTCATAAATTTACAACCCATAGAGACTATTAGGAGTATTAAAACAGCTGTGATTGATGTAGAACTAAAAGTTTTGAAAATGGTAGAGTCGTAAAAGTGGGAGGAATTGATGCAAGCTTCAAAATGGAGCCATATTTAAGCCCTTGTAACTTAGAAACTATTTGTTCCACAGCCTTTTTGCTTGCAAAATTGAAAAGCCCACCAGAAGTTGTATTGGCATGACAAATTTGAAGCTTCTACTCCTATTAGAAGACACTTTTCAAGGCCTCTCAAAGTGAAGGCATTGGCCGATCAAGCCCAACATGGGCATTTTTTGTCGAAGGTGGGGGCCATTTAAGCGACCATAAAATTAAACATTTTTGACTGAGGAAGCTAAAATTTTAGATTTAAGCTATTGAATGGTGTATGAATCAACCCTGAAAATTTGAAGAAAATCGGAGATGGTCACCTGACCACCCCTGTACCAATTGAGCTGGAATGACCCATATGTACAGTGGAACCTCAATATACGAACTTAATCCGTTCCTGAGGGTTGTTCTGATATCAAATTGTTTGTATATTGAATCAATTTTTCCCATAAGAAATAATGTAAATTGGATTAATCCGTTCCAGACCCCCAAAAGTTGCCCCTTACGAAACATTTTTAAGTAAAAATATTGGTTAATTAAACCTGTAAAATAAGACTTACATGCATAAAATCATACATGAAACCTGTAACAACAATAAATAATGCAATATTATACAAATAAATGAAAATTTAACCTGAACTTTACCTTTGCTGAGGAGTGATGATGGCCTAAGTGGAAGCTGGAGAGGAAGGTGGGGTGGAGGAGGGAGATTATTGTTTGGAAAGGGAGTCACCTTCCATAAAAACATCAGGTAACTCCCCTTCTGGTGTTCTGTCTCTTTTCCGTCTCTTTGCAGTAGCACTAGAAGATGCTGGGGATTCACTAGCACTTGATTTTTTTTCTTTGGTAAAGAACTTGTCCAATGTTGTCTGTGTCTGCCTACTCTTCTTTCAGTTCGGATATGAGGGTTGTTCGTATACCGATTTGTTCGAATAGAGATGCGTTCGTATATTGAGGTTCCACTGTTGTGGTGGGATTTGGAGTAACCTAACGGCCGCACCACGAATAAGAATTTTTTCTTTTGTTTAAGAACTCCACGAAACCAGGCTGCTTACCTTGAAGGGTTGTTGGATCCAGGCTCGCTGCCCAGACCTCCGATTCCACGACTGCTGGCTCCTGCCACCAACAGTTTCTTACTTGCCAGAATAGCTTCCTTCTGTTAGTGGTTCACTATCTCCGGCATCCCCTTCCTAACAGAACTTAAAGTTCCCTTGGTCCAATAACGGTCTTCAGCCTCAGACAAATCCAGCCTGACTTTAGTTTCCTCTGTTATGTTCTTTATCTTTTGTCAAATTACCCTCTTAAACTATATTTTTTATTATTTATATTTCCACACATGCGCGCCAATTGGTTCCCTCCACTTCTCAAAACTCGAGTTTTGAGACACACACCGACACTTTTAAACCTCAGAAGCGTCTCTTTTACTAAATTTGTTTATTCTTCTTTTCATTTGTTTGTTTGTTAAAATGTTAACAGTTTAGTACTTTATTATTCATTTACTAACAAAGTTTAACAAGCGACTGTCCAACTCTCACTCTTTTTCCCATACTAATTTAATAAAACTGTTTTATTCCTCATTCCTTGTTTACAAGTTTAATATTTCTTTATATGACTTATTGTTTAGTCTTTTCATTCATTAAAATATTAACATTAACATATCTTATAACATTATTTCTTTATTTATTTGTTTGCTAATATTAATAATTTAGTACTTAATGTTTATTATTTATTATCTTAATGCTTAATAGTTTACTACTATCTTTTTAATTTCTTATAACAGTTATCATTCTTATTCATTATTTTTTTGCTGGAAAGAGAGAGAGAACCATTAAAATCCTTTCTATAACAAATATTTCATTAAAAAATCAAAGAAATTTAATATATAAATAATAATAATCAAGGCCAGGGTGAAAGGGCTGAGAACTAAAAGGGGAAAGGGTTCACCCTCCACATCTTCCCCCCCCCCCAAGCTCCTTTCCACCTGTCTTGCCATATAGCCTACACACCTACTATATTACCCTAATATGGTTCTCTTCCTTTCCTTACAATTTTTTATACCAAAATATTTATTAACAAATTATTTATATAGATACCCTCTTTTTTTTTCGAAAAATAATTTTTTCCATTTTCAAATATATAAATATATATATTTTTTTTTTTTTACAAAAAATAATTTTCAATTTTATTTTATTTATTTATTTTTTTTTTTTCCCCCAAAAAATAATTGTTTTCAATTTTAAATCTTTTAAATCATTAATTACATACATGGCTATCATAAGAATAACATATTTACAAATTTACTTTATAAATCATTCATTTATTTATTTAAATTATAATTCAGTTATTTAATAATCTTTATATTTAACAAATACAGTAAACATTCAAACATTCAATATTTAGGACTAACAATTACTTTCTCTTTAATAATTTACGTTATACTAAAAAATATACCTATAATTTCATTTTTTAATCTTTATTTACAATAGTTATTTACAATACCAGGAATGAGGTTGAAACCTGCAAAGCGGCAAATCACCAGAGGCAGGGATCAGCAGGTCTGGGAACTCACCCAGGCACCTTCCTCCTCCAAGCCCAGCCCAGCTTCTGGCCTCAAAATGTAGGCTGCCACCTGGTTGAATTTCCAACCACTCACTCTTTCACACATCATACAATACTACTATTTTTTTTTTTTTTTCCTACAGAACACTACACCAATACTTTATACTACATTACCATCACCACTCCCTAAACACTGTTGCACTTTCTCTATCATTCTAACCCATCTACTTTTAATATCTTCTCTAATACTACTTGTTAATTCTACATCTAAGCTTTTATTCAACACATTTTCTTCTATCTCAAGCAATAACATTCTCACTTCCTCACAAAAATCAATCACATTCATTCTCTCCCTCATTCTTTCATTTATACTTCCTTCACCTCTATCTACTCCCCATTCATCCCTCACACTTTCCATTAAGGTCACAATACTTTGCTCAGTTACACTCCTTTCTCTCTCACATACATTTTCCCTTTCACTCTCAAGAATTGTAAATCCCACACTCTTAATGCCCCCTCCCTGACACAATCTTTCCACTTCTGAGTGAAGAAGATTTCCCTTCTTCTCCCTTCTCCTCCACCCTCGGAAAATCCCAGAAAAGAAAGGCCCTCAAGGTCTGAGACCCCAAAACCCTCAAACGAGAATTCCCCGGATGGACCAGGCTGGCACCATGAACCACCAAAGTCCCGAACATCCCATTCTAACTCTGCCTCACCCGCGGCTGTTCCAGAGTCCAACTGGGAATCCTTCAGCTCATATA
This sequence comes from Bathynomus jamesi, assembly GCA_023014485.1. Lineage (NCBI taxonomy): Eukaryota > Metazoa > Arthropoda > Malacostraca > Isopoda > Cirolanidae > Bathynomus > Bathynomus jamesi. The sequence continues at coordinate 328,424 of JAJOZX010000486.1, forward strand.
CTTCACCTATCTGCCTGGCTTTCTCACCTTTCATTCCCTTTCTTCTCACCTTTTTCTTCCTTTTTGCCCGCTTTGACACAATCAAGAACTCCAGATCTGCATCCATCCATTCATCCTGGATTCCCATCATGTTCTTGGTTTCTAGCGCTTTCTTTTGTTCCATCCTCTCACACATATCATACATTGGGTGACATACGATGTACTCCGGAGGTATTCGCCATTTGCGCAACTGCCGATGATGTGCTCTTACTTCTTCACACTGTCCATTCTCTTGCTCCCTCTCAATCACATACGTTACCCCATTCTCCCATACCTTTTTCACCACAAATGGACCCTCAAACTTTTGCGCCAACTTATACTCATTCCTTCTTCCAGCCTCATGCACCTCTTTCAAAACAAGCTCACCAACACCAAATGACCGAAAATGCACACCAGCCTCTCTCCATCTATCACATGTATTCTCATTTAATCGTATATCCTTTTGCACAAACCTTCCAAATGTAGACACATACCTTCTTGGGGAAGTTTGAATGGCTGAGTGGTATGTCGAATTGTAGCACCAGGCAACTGCCAACTCAGCATCCCACTCAGCCCCTTCCCAATACATACACGCAGCATTTCACTTATCGTTTTCACCGTTCGCTCAGCCAAACCATTCGAAGCAGACATATACGGAGTTATTCTAACATGCTCTATCCCATTCTCACTCAACATTCTCTCAAAACTAGCACCCCTAAACTCAGGCCCATTATCTGTTAAACACTTACGCGGCCTTCCAAGCATCATTGGTAACATACTCTCTCTCATCACTCTCGCAACATGCTCACTTGTTTTATTCTCTAACGCAGCAACATACACAAACTTACTCTTGTGATCGACCCCTACTAATATTCCAACTTTCCCTCTACTCGTTCTCGGCATACTCACAATATCAACCACCACAAGCTCCCACGGTTCTTTCACTTCAATCTTTCGCACTGGGGGGCGGCTATGCTGGGACTGGTATTTTCGCTTTTGGCAACTCTCACAAGTAGTTGCCACTTCTGCAACAACCAGTCCCAGCCTAGGGTGGAAAACCATTCCTTTCATCAATTCCCATAACTTGTTTTTTCCCACATGCCCATACATCCTATGTGTAATAATCACCAATCCTACCATACCCTCAAATGTCATCACTGGCACACTCTCTGTCTCACCCACCTTATTTACCTCATATAATATAGCACTCCCATCCATACAGCCAACTTTTTCGCATACCTTTTATACTCTTCCACCTCTTTTGACCACTCTCTCACATCTATACCATTATACACATATTCTCTCAACTTGCATATCACCTCATCTCCCTCTTGCATATCTAAAATATCTTCATCTCTCAACACTTCACACTGGTCTTCCACCTCTAACTCAATTGCTCCCACTAACACAGCATCTATACCTGTGCTCGGAAACATTCCCATACTGACCACATGCTCTCCTTCTCTCATTACTGAGCCCTGACCAACATCCACACTCAAGTTCATATTCTCAAGGAAATCAATTCCCAGTAGAAAATCCCAGGGCATTGATTCCCCTTTCAAGACTATGAACTTGTGCTCCCATACCTCTTTACATGCACCTAATCCCACCCTCAACTGCACAGCTTCATGTGACGCGACTGTTCCCCCTCCGATACCACGTATTCTCACACCCACTCTTTCTCGGGATACAGGCACATTCTCTTCATCTAAATCACACAACACTCGCTCATTCACCAGACTGATTTGGGCACCTGTATCCACAAGACCCCTGTAGAGCTCAATAGGACCTTCTGGAACCCTTACAGGAACCACAGAAGGGCTGAGCTCTACCTCATCCACACAGTCACGTATCATCCATGGCCCCTCTAACATACCTACTTCCATACAACCTTCTCCCTCTGACTCTCTCTGTGCAGCTCTAACTTCATCCAAAACCCTTTCCAAATTTTCACCTGGCACTATGCTTTTATACCTCTTCCTTTCACTCACCCAATTGTAATGTACACCACTAATACACTGCAAATGCAAAATCAGGGCTCCTTTCTCCTCGATCCTTTCATCTTTATACACAATCGGACAATCATTACCATAATGCACATACACTTCAACACTAAACAATGAGCTGACCACCATGAGGACCTCTTGAAAAGGAAAAATACCCGGGCTCCCCATGGCTTTCAGCTCACGTACATAATTGCGGACCTTACAAACACCCATCCTTTCTGGTTTCTTAATCGCTTCATTCATAACCAAGGTCCGCAATTCATTCACACTCCCTGGTATTCTCATTTTTAACCCATCCAATTTCAAATCTTTCAACCCATACCATACACTTTCAAACAAACTGTCGCCACCCCCCCTACTTTCATGCAACTTTACTATTCCCACTGGCAAATACTCAGGGTCGACCACCTCTTTCTCACACCTTTCATTCACCCCAGGCATTCTTGACAAGGTCAGCCATACAATTCCTCTCCCCTGGCACATACTCAATCTTATAATCAAACTCACTCAACTCAAGCAAAGTTCTAGCAATTCTTCCATCCACAACTTTCATTCTCTCCATATATACCAAGGGCTGATGATCAGTCTTTAAAATAAATTTCATTCCATACAAAAATGACTTGAAAGCTTTCACACAAAACCTCATTGCCGCAAGTTCTCTCTCAATTGTACTGTACTTTCGCTCTGCCTTACTGAATGCTTTAGATACATACCCAATTACTCTCCTTCCTTCCTGTCCTTCCTCTCCCTGCAACTGGCACAAGCACCCACCCATACAAAATCCACTCGCATCTGTATACAATTCTAGCAAACTCGCTCCTTCACTCAGGTCCGGATAAGCCAACTCCACATCTTTCGCTGCTTCCACTCTCAATTGCTCAAATGCTTCATTCATCTTCTCCGTCCACACCAACTGAGTACTACCTTTCATTCCAGTCACTTCGGTCAGGGGTTTCGAAATCCCAGAGCAGCCCGCTATAAATTTCCTCTGAAACTCTACAAGTCCCAGAAAAGATTTAAGTTCACGAACTGTCCGAGGTTTCGGGAACTCCCTGACTTTTTCCATATACTCCCCACTCTTTCGTATACCACTCGAACTCACCTTGTGCCCCAGAAATGCCACACTTTCCCTGAACCACTCACACTTACTTGGTTTCACTCGTAGTCCGACTTCATCCAACACTTGCAGTACCTCTCTCATTATCTTCAGGTGCTCCTCAAATGTCTCTGTCATAATCAAAATGTCATCTATAAAACATATGACATTTTCCCTTGCAAACTTACCAAGAACACGATTCATTGCTCTCTGAAATGCAGCAGGTGCAGCTGTAAGTCCGAACGAGAGAGCACGGAACATATAATGATTCCTGGCTGTGGAGAAAGCAGTTATGGGACGAGACTCTGGCTCAACCGGCATCTGGTAATATCCCCTCAATAGGTCCAATTTACTAAACACCCTCTTTCCATGCAAAGAGTATACACTTTCATTTATCAAGCACATCGGAAACCTGTCTTTCACTGTCCTTTCGTTCACCATTCGATAGTCCACACACAAGCGAATCCTTCCATCAGGTTTCCGCACAGGCACTATTCTACTATTCCACGGACTTGTGCTCTGTTCAATCACTCCCATTCTCTCTAATTCCTCACACTGCTCTTCTATCTCATTCATTACTGGTGGGGAGAACCGTCTTGGCCTTTGGTAGATCGGAGTCTCATCCGTTAACTGGATCCTGAAGGGAGGTAGTTTTGTTAAACGGAGGTCATCATCTCCTCGGGCCAATACGCTCCTTTTCTCCCCTGCCAACTGCCACACCTGCATTCGCTCACTCTCACTCAACTGTTCGCCAACAATCACCTCCTTTCTGATTTGTTCAGTCGTCCATTCCTCCCCACATTCTTGCCCTCGTTCATCCGTTTGTATTCCATTTTCTCCCTCCTCACATACTTCCTCAATCACTGTATACGCTCTCCCTATCACATCCCCCTCATTTATTCTCTTTCGCCATGCACCCCCATCTTCCCTAGCTTGCACACAAATCCATGGGTTACTCTCATCAATTATACCATCATACACATGCCCAACTCTTTTCACTTTATAGGATGCATCCATACCATTCACAAAAATCATGCTTCCCTGCCTTTTTCTTCTATTATCACTCACTGGCCACTCAACATGCACCAATGCTGGGGTTCCCTTTTCCAGATTTACACTCTCAGATGCTCTCACCTCATACCCTTTTATTACCCTCATCCAATCCGATTCACTTCTCCCCACATAGAATTCACACTTACCCAACTCATTCTTCCACTCAATCATACGTCTAGCAGGATGGATCACCAATCGATTCTTTTTCAAAAACTCATACCCCAGAATCATGTCATACTTTTCACTCTCCTTATCAACCACATAAAGCACACATTCTTCCATTTCACACCCCATCACTTTCACTTTAATCTGCACCTCTCCCAACACTCGTACTGGGATGTTCCCAACCCCTTTAATTTCCCCAGTTACTCCCCAATTCACTCTTCCTAATTCATTCTCTTTACACAAACATCCAATTCCTTGCTTACTTATTAAATTAGGTGAACATCCTGTATCCACTAATGCCCTCCATACACTCCCTCCCCATTCAACAGGAATAACCATACACTCTGCCTTTTTCTCACTCGCTCTCACTTCCTTATTCACTTGACACCATCCTGCTAATGCCTCAAATACACATTCATCATTCAGAGAAGCAGGGACCCCAACCCCAATGAGAGGCCCCTGCCCTATGCGTTTCCCGTACTGGGACCAGCCTCGCCATTTCCAGTGACAGCACCCCCTTGAGGGCCCTGCCTCTGAGGTTGAGGAGCTGGCATGGCTGACACTGGCCGATTTCCTGCATGAGAGACAGGACTCCCTCCCGCTGGTGCTGGAGCACCCTGCTGTTGGGCTTGACAGAACCGGGCAATATGCCCAAAGTTCCCACATGCCCTACATTCATACCCAGGTGTTCTGCATTCATACGCCATGTGTCCCATCTGCCCACATGCAAAACACGCACCCACTCTTCTTCTACAGGTCTCTATACTATGTCCCCCTCTACCGCAATATGCACACCCTCTCACATTCCCCATATTCCCTCCATTCACTGGCCCTCTTTGCTCATTCATTGTTGACTGGCCTTGAAGCCCTTGCCTTCTATACGTTTGCCCCAGCATCGGACCATTCATTCTGGGACCCGATGTGGGAGGAGGCCCTGGTTGTTGCATGGCCGACCCTCCATACACCCTTGTGAATTCGTTCACAAAGTTAGCCAGCATTTCCATTGGGTTTTGGGCCATGGATGCTTGGCTAACTGGAGGGTGACCTGGCCTAGTATTTCTTAATGCGTCCGCATAACTAGGAAACACAGGTACTTGTTCCTCCCTCATCGCTGTCCCCATTCGCACATCTGCTTCCCTATTACGCCAATCCACTCTCATACACTCGGTCCTCTAACAATTCCAAGATTTCATGCCACTTCAAACGTGTCCCTCTCACTCTTACACACTCTTTCCTCTTAACATTCAAAAACTCTCTCACACTCTCAGGTACTGTCTCAATCAACTTTCTTACCAACCTTTTATTCTCATCTATCCCATCATCTCCAAATTTCTTTCTCGCCAAAGTTTCAAGTCTATATGCATACAAATCAATACTCTCCCCCTTCTGCATCCTTGCTCTCTCAAAATCATCCTTCTTTCGATATTTCACACCCCCTCTTATTCTTAACACTTGCTCCACCAATCTCTCCCTTAACACCTCATACTTCACAGGCACTCCTGAATTTACAACAACATTGTAAAACTCTAGCAACCTACCTTCCAAACAGTCACCCATCTCTTTCACCCAATACTCAGGAGCGTCTGGATACTTGCTCTTACAATAATGTTCATACTCTTTCAAAAACTCTTGTACAGTGCCCGCGAAAAGTATCCGATCACCCTTGAAATTTGTATTTTTTACATAAAAAACAATGTTTAAATGTATACTAACCTTATATTAGTATTTTGTCATCTGTCCTTTGGTTTGGATGACTTGTTCTAGACGTTTTGGCATGGATTTAATCAAGTTTTGACAAACTTCCACTGATATTTCCTTGCACCATACCTTTTTGATGGCCTCTTGTAATTTTTCGACTGAGCCAGTGTCGTGGCATTCAACCTTATTTTTTATTATTAGCCACAGATTTTCTATCGGATTGAGATCTGGACTATTACCAGGCCAATCCAAAATATCAAATTTATTGTCAGTAATCCATTTTGTCACTATTTTGGCCCTGTGACATGGTGCACCATCATGCATGTATGTTTTTGTCCTTTGGATTGCCATTGCCATTGGAAGTTTATCCTGTAGCATTGCTAAATACCATGCACCATTCATAGTTGTGTTCTTCGGAAGAAAATATAAGTTTCCACGCCCATAGTAACCGAAACAACCCCAAACCATCACACTTGGAGGGTGTTTCATTGTCTTTAGGGTGTATTTAGGGTCCATCCTATTTGAGCCAATAGGCCGGCGAACCTTTTTTGGACAACTTCTGAATGTCAAAAATGTCGACTCATCGCTAAATAAAACCTTCTTCCAGTCATCAACAGTCCAATGAATATTTTTTACAAAATGCGACACGTTTTTTACGCATTTTTTCATTAATGAACGGTTTCTTAGCAGCATGGCGAGATGGTAATCCGAGTTCTTTTTGGAGCCGCTCCTGGATAGTTCGTTCAGAAACACCAGATAACAAATTATTCATATTAAATTTTATTTCTTTCGCAGTTATTGTTGGGTTTTTCAATACTAAACGTTTCATAAGTTTGTCTGTTCGCGAATTTGTTTTTCTCGGTCTGCCAGATCGTTTTTTAGGGACTGGCGTGGTTAGGCCACCATTGTTCTTAGCCCGTGAAACCCATAAATTAACGGTACTTTGGGATATGTTAATTCCTTAGCTATCTGTCTCTGTGATTTCCCACATGCATGCAAAGCAACAATAGCACCTCGACAATCACTCTTAAGTTGTTTTATAGCACACATTATATATAAATTTTATTTACACCACTTTCTGTAAAAAAAAAAAAAATATCAAGAAATTTACACAAACAGTGAAATCTGACAAATTTGAGACACAGCCACCCGCAACGAAGGCTACCAGAACACTAATTTGAGAATGCGTTGGATAGCTCTCATATCAGCGAGCAACCTCAAAGTTACCAGATGTCGCTAGAACAAATAGAAAGTGAATTACGTGTCTCTGAATATCAAGGGAAAATATTGTATTTTCTTGAGTGATCGGATACTTTTCGCGGGCACTGTACATCTCTCCCACTATAAACATTAAATTTTGCAACCTTCAGAATCTCCCTAATTAAGATTCCCTTATGCAATCTTACACCCTCACTCGTATCACTCTCAGTTTCAGTCTCACTCTCACTCTCGTACATACTGTCCTCAATGCTGGAATAGAGGGAATCATCAGCGCTAATGCAGCGTTGAACCTTCCGAGAAGCCCTCTTACCAGATGCCCTCCGAGCCCCCTTCATTCCCGCCTTGCCCCTCTTAGCCTGCCCTTCCATCCTCTTACCTTTCTCCCTCTGATCCTCACCCTCAAGCTTCTTCTTACCCTCCTTAGGGGTGGAATGCACCATCACCTTGTAAGGTCTTTCTTCTTTCCCCTCACTCACGCTTTCACTCCCTTCTCCTTCCAGGCCCCCTACTGCTACATCCTTTAGATGTGCCCCTTTCTTACTACCAACACCCTTACTATTTTCCCCTTCAAAACCCCCCTTCCCTTCCTTTTTCACTTTCCCATCAAGCTTGCCCTCCAACTCACTCATTCTCTTAACCATTGCCTTTAACCCATCATCCATCTCTTTCTTACTCTCAGTAATACTCGCAATAACGGATTTAAGTTGCGTGGCAGGCGTTTTATTACTAATATCGCTAAAAACTTCTTTACGTTTAAAGTAATTGATAAATGGAATAATCTTCCCGCGTCAGTCGTTCATTCTACCAGCGTTAATATGTTTAAGAACCGTCTTGACAGACATTTTAAAGGTATTAACGTTGTTTAATTTAAAAAACAACAAAGTTAGCAACAGAAGCTCTGGTGGTGGTGCTCGAGGATGAGTCTGTTGACGATGAATGCCAGCGTGTGATGCCAGCAATAAAATTATTTAAAAAATTAGACTAACACGAATGTAGATGTAGCTCATAGCGTAAACTAACCCACTTTTTGTTTAACTTACCTACTTTTTTTTTTTTTTTTTTTTCCTCCTCCTCCTCTCCTCCTCCTCCTCTCCTTACTTTGCATGTCTCTAACTCTTTTCTTGCATGTTTGTAGTTTGCATGGTATGACAGTGAGTTAAGACTGTTTGCATGGTTTGTAAGCGTTCTTATTTTACTTCTTTTCATCTTTCACCCCTCTCCTATTCTCTCTGACTATTTTTCTGACTTGTCGGCAGTGGCCGGCGGATGATGATGGTGAGACACTTTTCCTCTTTTTCTGAATGAATGTTAACCCACGAATGATAGGTGTTGCTCCTTACTTAACCCCTTATTCTCTTCTCTTCTCTTAACCCCCTACTCTTTCCTTTCTCTCGGACTAGCCTTAGAGTGGATCTTAGGGTCTTTGTTAGCCTTAGCTTCTGTAGATCTGTAGATCCTTTCTTCCATCTCTTGACGACAAACTACTAATTCTTTACTCTGTTCCTCTAATCTACTTTGTAATTTCCCCAAAACATTCTCTAATTCTGCCTTCTGTAACTCTAACTGATGGTTCCTAGCCTTTTCTACCTCTAATGCCTCCTCTATCTCCCTCAACCTCCTTTCTAACTCCTCCTTGGTAGGCATCTCTAAAGATGCTACCTTACTTCACTTCTACTCTACTACTACTACACCCAACCTACAACTACCCTTTCACTCTTCTTCTATACAACCCAACCAGGAAACAACCCACTTTTCTGAGTGGAAGTCCCTGTTTGGGCGCCACTTATTTTATGTGGTGGGATTCGGAGTAACCTAACGGCCGCACCACGAATAAGAATTTTTTCTTCCGTTTAAGAACTCCACGAAACCAGGCTGCTTACCTTGAAGGGTTGTTGGATCCAGGCTCGCTGCCCAGACCTCCGATTCCACGACTGCTGGCTCCTGCCACCAACAGTTTCTTACTTGCCAGAATAGCTTCCTTCTGTTAGTGGTTCACTATCTCCGGCATCCCCTTCCTAACAGAACTTAAAGTTCCCTTGGTCCAATAACGGTCTTCAGCCTCAGACAAATCCAGCCTGACTTTAGTTTCCTCTGTTATGTTCTTTATCTTCTCTTGTCAAATTACCCTCTTAAACTATATTTTTTATTATTTATATTTCCACACATGCGCCAATTGGTTCCCTCCACTTCTCAAAACTCGAGTTTTGAGACACACACCGACACTTTTAAACCTCAGAAGCGTCTCTCTTACTAAATTTGTTTATTCTTCTTTTCATTTGTTTGTTTGTTTGTTAAAATGTTAACAATTTTGTACTTTATTATTCATTTACTAACAGGGTTTAACAAGCGACTGTCCAACTCTCACTCTTTTTCCCATACTAATTTAATAAAACTGTTTTATTCCTCATTCCTTGTTTACAAGTTTAATATTTCTTTATATGACTTATTGTTTAGTCTTTTCATTCATTAAAATATTAACATTAACATATCTTATAACATTATTTCTTTATTTATTTGTTTGCTAATATTAATAATTTAGTACTTAATGTTTATTATTTATTATCTTAATGCTTAATAGTTTACTACTATCTTTTTAATTTCTTATAACAGTTATCATTCTTATTCATTATTTTTTTGCTGGAAAAAGAGAGAGAACCATTAAAATCCTTTCTATAACAAATATTTCATTCAAAAATCAAAGAAATTTAATATATAAATAATAATAATCAAGGCCAGGGTGAAAGGGCTGAGAACTAAAAGGGGAAAGGGTTCACCCTCCACACTGTATATTCTTATAAATAACTTAAATGTTTTGTAATATGAATGCACTTTGGGCCAGTTTATCAATTTTTATTGTTACAGGTGACCAGTGTTGGGCACTAAAGCGTTAATCCGATAACAGTTAATTAATGGTTAACTTTTTTTAATGGACTATTAACGGAAGTTAATTTCCATTTATCATTATCGGACCAGTTAACTTACGATAACTCGATATTTAGTCTGTTAAAGTCCGTTAACATGTTAACTGCGAGGAGTCATTCACGGAAGATCACCGCTCCGCGAATGAATTCAAACCGCCATAACTTCAGTCTGCCAATTCCGTCCTCTGCCGCAGTGGAACGGCTCTTCTCTCTCGGCAAGGACATCCTGAGGCCCAAGAGGTCAGGACTGGCAGTTGGGCCTAACTTTGAGAAGTTGGTCTTTCTGAAGGGCAACCAGCACATTGTGTCATAGTCTTTAATAAATGTGCCTAAAATTTAATTTTACCTTTCAGTTCTCGCCATAATAATTCTCTGGTAAATTAAAATTTAGTTAATGGTTAGTGGTTACAAGGGTTTCAAAACATGTAATCAGTACATTTTTTATTAAAAATAAAAAAAAAAGTTAGGATAAAAAGTTGCAAAACTTGACAAAAATACAGTTAAATACCTATTTATTGTTGGATTTTGCATAAATAAACATTTTCTATGGGTTTTAAAGCTTTTTTCCTTGATTTTTTTAAATGTTAGTAAAGAAATAGTGATCGTTAATGGATTATCGTTAACTTCCATTAACTTTGTAGTAAAATTATTGGATTATCGTTATCGGAGTTAAAAATTGGGGTTAACGGATTATCATTATCGAAGTTAACTTTTTGGTTAACGGTGCCTACCACTGCAGGTGACCTTCTGTATACACAGTTTCAGCAATACACTGTTTTGGTATTACTCCCCACCCCCTGTATACACGGGAGGGGATCTCATCTATACACGGTTTCCCGAGCCAACACAGCTGTGTGTGGTGGCCTGTCACTCTACCCCTCCCCTCCCTACCCTAATTGTGACGAGGATTCTATTACCAATTTTGCAAATTTACAAATTATACATCACATAAAGGATGTTATCCAATATTTTAATTAATTATGTTAAATATATGCATCTCTAATGATTTTAACTTCTTTACAATATATTTTTATACTTTATTAGTACTACAATTAAAAAAATAAATCAACAAATAATCACAATAAATAACACCACACTCACCAGTAAACATCATCCGCAGCAACTCTACCCAATCTGCCTACCTTTATTTGTAAGTTAAACCATTTTGTTCTTGTTACTGCAGTAATAATATTATGTGCAGTTAATATATAAATATACATGTATAGTATGTGTTTTGGTGTTTCTGTATGTGTTTTAGTGATGTATGAGGAAATGTAGTTGGTCATAGGGAGGGGGTCAGTTGGTCTAGGGATTGATTGTATTTTTTCCCATAAGGTATTCGACTATTAGTCCCTCTATGCACAGTTTCCATTTACACAGGTGTTTTCAGGAACCTAACCCCTGTGTATACCGAGGGTCACCTGTACTTGTAAATTCACCAAAGATTTTGCATTTTCTAACATCGCTAATTTAAGCAAACGTAAACTACAGGCTATAAAACTAGTTTGAGTTATTAGACTGTTCCACTTGGGAACTCAACTTCAGGGAGTGAATGCATCCCACAATTGGAAATGTTCGGTTATGGAAGCTGTTTTTCAATGCCTTCATAATCCATAACATCAATGTCTGGATTACTTGGGAAGGTGAAATTTGACTCAGAGGATTTCTTCATGCAACTAATGCGGTAGTTACCAGTTGCAGCAGTCAGATCGATCTCCTCGATGATAGCAACGTAGAACTTTTTTGTATTTCTTTTGGTGATCACCCTGGCTATCTCAGCCGTGCAAGGTCTCAAACCTGATTTTTTTTTTTTCTGATCATTAGGTCACCCTGGCTGTCTCAGCCGTGCCAGTTCTCAAACCCGATTGTTTTATATATATATATATATATATATATATATATATATATATATATATATATATATATAGGGTGAACCAAATGTAGGTGGACAGTAAATGATAACGTTTATTTTGAGAATACATATTTAATTTTTTTGTATACTATAATACAAAATAAAATTTAAATAAATTTAGTTATAATATTTAATATAATAAAACACAAACACCATAGTTATAATGAACACCATAGTTATAATATAATATAACACAAACCGTATTCAACCTACTGTCCACCTACTTTTGGTTCACCGTGTGTATATATATATATATGAATAGAAACGACGTAAATAAGGAGTGTCTCTGCACACGGGGAAGAGAAATAACGAATAAATGAAAAATGAGGCGAACTGCCCGGGAATCGAACCCAGGGCCTTCCAATTGCCGGTTGGATGCACTGGGTTCGATTCCCAGGCGGTTCGCCTCATTTTTAATTTATTCGTTATTTCTCTTCCCCGTGTGCAGAGACGCTCCTTATTTACGTCGTTTCTATTCATTTATATACTGCGTGGTCATTGCAGTTATATATATATATATATATATATATATATATATATATATATAATTAGGTCACCCTGGCTATCTCAGTCGCGCAGGGTCTCGAACCCGATTTTTTTCTGATCATTAGGTCACCCTGGCTATCTCAGCTGCGCCAGGTCTCGAACCCAATTTTTTTTTTTCCTGATCATTAGGCCACCCTGGCTATCAACCATTCCGGGTCTCGAACCTGCCTCCACCATTGAGTTTAACATTTGATGCACATAAACAGTATAGATAGGTGTGTACACTGTGCCAACTGGCTGATGATGCCCAGAGGCACTAGCTGATTAAGCCAACTGGCTGATGATGCCTGGAGGCACTGGCTGATTAGGGGTCCTATAAGACAGTGGCTGCTCAGCTGAAGTCTTAATATGCGCTTAATTTGCAATTGCATTGCACTCTAACATTTTGTACGTATACACACCTAGACTCTTGCAATGTTCCCTCTAATTCTTTTTAGTCTATATGCGCAAGAAATTTTCATTATGCATACATTTAGATTCATGGTGAAAAATTGTGCAAACTTTTCTGAGTGCTATTATCTCCAAAATTAAATATAGTGTTTATAAATATTAAATACTTAATAAATATTATTTCTGTAAGGTGATAGCTTGATCATTACAGTACTATTAAATGGATATTAAAAAACTGTTTACAATATTTTATATTCTTAAAAAAGAAAACATTTTATCCATTCTAAAAATATTAATAAAATAAAAAAGTAAAATAAAATTCAACAAAATAAAGAAATAAAATAAAAATAACATTAATTGAAAATGACTATTTTAGTTATCATTTCTCAAAACAATTTTTAGCATTTAGCGATTTAAAATAGACTATCAAGATTAATACATGATTTTATCCATACACAAAATAGGAATAAAATAAAAAATAATAAAATTCAATAAAATAAAATATAATCAAAATAACATTAAATGAAAGTGCCTTTCATTTAAGTATGATTATGATTTCTCCCTACGATCTTTAGCATTTGCCCATTCCAAATAAACTCTATGAAGATTAATACATCCATCATCATTCAGGTAACTTTTAATTCACATGAGCATGTCCAAATGATTTTCTTTCAAGCGGTTTCTTAATTTGTTCTTTATAGAATTCATTAAAGTGAAATTTTTTAAATTACTTCATTTACTGTCGTGACTCATGATATGCTTGAGCCTGTGCGCATTTTATTTTGCCGTGTGCATGCGTTTCACAATGCATGTGTGTGTGTGTGTGCGCACGCTAGTGATGGGACGATTGTCATATTTCATACAATCGCTGTTGCGATTGTCAGAATTTGAAAATCTTGCGATTGCAATTGCGATGTTTTAGCTTTAGCCTCACATAACGCTCATTTATGCTTTAAATATACCTAAACGCATTACCTACCATAGGGTTAGCTTGATTTTTTAACATTCCAATTTTACATAGAGCAAATAAAGAGGTGTACTTATTGTTATTATTAAACCAATTTTTTATTCTGTTTTCAACTAATTCGCAACCCATTTTCATTTCTGTTTTTGACTTATTTATTTATTATTCCGTATTGTTGTTAGCTAAACTTTCCTTTAAGTACGCATGAAAGAGCAGCTTTCATAGCAACTTTTGTAGAGATTTAAATCTTTTGTTCACAATCGCAACAATCGCACTCATTAAATGCGATTGCGATTGTAAAAAATATGCGATTGTATCGCGATTGCGATGCATCATCCCATCACTAGCGCACGCACACGCACACACCTTAGAGGGAACATTGAGTCCTGGAGTCTATTTTTCAAAAAGATCTAAAAAGAAGAGAAATAAAGCAAGTTATTAATAAAAAACTAAAATAAAAGCTACAGAAGGTATAATGAAATGAGTAAAACATGCTTAATGGTCATGACTCCGTACCAGGTACGACTGTTACTCGAGAGTTGGGAATGACCATGATGCTGTTTGCGGACAAACCTGAGATGTTGACAACAAAACTAAATCATGGCAGTAAAGGTACACAAAAACTAAGAGAAAACAAAGGTGGCACATGATCAGATGTAAGCTGTTTTTACTAGATCAAAAAAACTGAAATTTGCATAATGGTCGTTCCTCTTTCACCCAGTTTTCAAGTGCATGTCACACAATAACTAAGATATCTAAGTTAAATCTACAAATACCCTTTTGCAGCTAAAAACGTGTACTGTATGCCGCTGTATGGTTTTACCTTATATTTACTACTGTTTATTTTGTCATTTTTTTAGATTGGAATTTGAAGGACAAAAAAAAAAAAAAATAAACTTTTTAATCTAGTATATATTTTCCATCGGAATCAATGACACTCTGCCAATGTCCTACAAGCTTTTCAATGCCATGTTTATAAAATTCAAGCGGTTTTGAGGCAAAAACACGTACAAATACTGGTGTGAAGGTCATCTGAAAAAGTAGTGTTTTTCATCAAGATAGTTTTGCAGACTCCTGAAAAGATGATAATCTGAAGGTGCAAGGTATGGAGGATGTGGAAGTTTTTCCCACCCAAGCTCCTCAATTTTTGCAGAAGTGATCTGAGTGGTATGAGGAAGTGCGTTGTCATGGTGGAACACTATTCCTTTCCAATTAACCAAAGGAGGTCTCTTTTCTTTTAGTGCAGTGTTCAATCGATCCAGTTGTTGACAGTAGACTTGAATGGCGATTGTTTGGTTGTGTGGTAAGGTTTCAAAGTGTATTACACCACCTTTATCCCACCAAACACTAAGCACCACCTTCCGAGGGTGAAGATTTGGTTTTGGCTATGGTGTCGCTGGTTCTCCAGCACAAACCCACTGTTGATGGCGCTTAACATTCTGGTACAGTATCCACTTTTCACCAGGGCTGTGGAGTTGGCACATAAAAAACCGACTCCGAAGGTATATTAATTCTAAATCTGCTATGATGATGATTACACAAGAGGCATTTCATCACCACCACATGAATCATCAGGCTACTTTTTAAACCCATAACCTGCAAAGTTTGAGTCTAATGGTTGTAGCGATGCCATTATGGCTTTTTTATTTTCTATTTATGAAAAAACAAAATTCATTGAGCATAAAACAAAAACAAAATTAAATTTAAGACTGACAAAATAAAAATTTCATTAAATGCAATCAAAAATATAAAAGTATTCCTGCAAAATTTATTAAACTAAGGCCAAGGGTGAAAATCTAAAATTTACGAATAACTTGTTCTTAGGAACGGATTGCTTCTGCCAGATCTTCTTTCATTGAAGCCCTTAAATCTGATTTAATTATTTTCAGTGTGGAAAACAGTCTCTCCGCACTGACCTGAGTGGGTGGCATGGCTGTTACTATCATAGCTGTATCTCTTAAAATCTCTGGATATGCAGGGATGACTTCTTGTATTGTCAGTTTAGATGAGCGATCATATTTTTCCACTTCTTTTAGGCCATCAAAAAAATCTTGCTTAAATTTCATTAGTTTAACATCAAAAGGTTGCCTATGCACGTTTAAGCGGTGACGCTTTGCTTTTGAGCGTTCAATTTTATCTAAATATTTTTGAAAGTCTAATTCTTCATCATTTGAAGAGGATGAGAGGTCTTCATCATTTGAAGAGGATGAGAGGGACTTACTACTCATATCTTCATCCTGTGGTTCAGGATTTTCAGGTAATAGCCCTTTTATGCGAATTGCAACCTCGCAGAGGGCCTCTTTTGCTTTAGTAATTTGTTCTTCGGTCAACAAAATTTGGTTCATTGGATCTATGTAGACAGCAGCTAATAAGATCTCATTTCCCAGTAGCAGACCCTCTCTTTTCTTCATTGAGGATACAATTCCATCAGCAATTAATCCTCCAGTTTGGGATAGATGAAATAATAAATCTTTCCATTCCCATAGAAATGTACCAGGAGTTAAATCCTCTGCTTGCAACTTTTTGGTGACAGTATAAGGGTGAGCAAGCAGAGCTTCTAATTGTGTAACCTCCCTCCATTGAATTTCAGTTAGTGAAACATTGGGATTATCAAAGTCTTCTAGGAAGGGTTTTAGATCAAGCAAACGCTTAATCATCATATATGTGCTCCCCCAGCGTGTTGCTTGGTCCAAAATAGCTCCCTTTCCTGTACGTCTCTGGATAATAGCATCAATTTTAGAGGTCCTGGCTGCAGTGGCTACTTGCCTCAACTTGCCTATCAGAGTAGCTGCATGGCAATCTTTCAATCCATCTCTTATTGCTAGCTGCAATGTATGTACAACACAACGCATATGTTGGATTAGAAAGAGCTTAGATGCTTCTTCAACAATATCATCTAAAATTTCATCGCTCTGTTCTGTTTGTGCTGTTTGAGAATCAGTTTCAGGAATGTCATCTTCATTAGCCACTTTTTCTTCATCAACTTTATTCAGCTTTTCTATCATGCTTAGCATGTTTGAAGCATTATCTGTGACAATACATAGAATCTGCTCTTTCTTAATTACAAAGTCTTGTAAAACTTCCTCCACTAACTTCTGAAGATAGTCGCTGTCATGATGCGCCTCGGTGTCCTTTACTCCCAATGTCCGAGTTACCATTTTATTGTTTTCATCAACAAATCTAGCATTCATGGCAAAATAGTTACCTCTATCACGCGTGGCTGCATCCATTTTAATAAACATGAAGCGTCCCTTAACCCTTTCGATCCTGTTGGGATAAATAGATCCCAGGAAATTACGTCTTAATACTAAAACTGAATTTTGCGCTTGAAAAAGCCTTGGGATGGGACAAGTCAGTGTTTGGACTCACAGCTGAGGTAACAGCATTGCCAGGCGTATGATAAACCCAACTGAAAATCATTTTGCTTCAATTTAGTAGACCTCAGAATTGTTGACAATAGACACATGGTGTGATATTTCTGCTAAAAATCCTGATTATTATGTAAATATAAGAATTATTCTCCATAAGAGTATAAGGTAAGAGTATTTCAACTAAACATAGATATATATTTTATGGTAGGAATATTTTATAGACAATCATAATTGTTTCATTTGCATTCGGGATAAAATGATCCCAACAGGTTTTCACACTGGGATATTCTTATCCCAACAGGGTTTGAATCATATCTTTTTTTTCCAGGATGAATAGGCCTATGGATCTCGAAGCTATAGAAAAATATATTCTGAGTGATGATTTTGATAAGGATCCCGATTATAGTGGTTCAGATGATAGTCCTGACAGCGATACAAGTGATGGAGACTTTGATGAGTTCATTCCAAATCAAATAGAAGTATTGAAAATAGCAAATAGAAATACTCATGATACTAAAAGTGATAGGCCTTCTCTTATTTGTCCATCCCAAAATAATAATTCTCTTAGTAAAAATAATAAGCCCATGAAAATATCTACAAGAGAAAGTGTGGAAAATAACATGAATGAAAATGATAATATGAAAATAGCAAAGGAAGGCGTGTCTGCACACCCTTTTTCATGGTCACATAACACTGATAATTTTTGCCCAAGAATTAACATTCCAGCAAAAAAAAGATTGCATTGTAACAGCTAAAGTGAACAGATCAAACTCTGAAATTGAGACGTTTTTGCAATTATTTCCAAGAAGCCTTTTCCTACAAATTGCACACTTTACAAACATGAGACTAAGGATTTATGAGCAAACAAAAAAGAAGGAAATAAACATGACATCAGTAGAAGAAATAATGGTTGTGTTAGGTTGCACAATGATAATGTCATATAATAAGGTTCCAGCATTGAGAATGTACTGGTCTACAAATGTGTCTTTAGGAAATTATGCGATAAAAAAATGCACTTTCAAGAGACAGATTTCAACTTTTATTCTCAAAGTTGTAC
Organism: Bathynomus jamesi; assembly: GCA_023014485.1. Taxonomy (NCBI): domain Eukaryota; kingdom Metazoa; phylum Arthropoda; class Malacostraca; order Isopoda; family Cirolanidae; genus Bathynomus; species Bathynomus jamesi. The sequence goes on from JAJOZX010000486.1 coordinate 346,842, forward strand.
TTCAATGATCTAAACAAACCTGAAAGTGCATCAAAAATATATTATGTGGAAGAAGTTTTGTCATGTCTCAAAGAAAAGTTTGTTAGAGCAAGAACTGACAGCACATTTCAATCAATCGATGAGTCCATGACAAAATTCAAAGGACAATCCGCCCTCAAGCAGTACCTTCCTATGAAGCCCGTAAAGAGGGGTATAAAGTTATGGACCAGATGTGACTCACAAACAGGGTACATTTACGATACAAATATTTACTGTGGCAAGGAAAATGAAGCCATGGAAGGATCTCTTGGCGAGAGAGTTGTAAAAACTCTTGCAGAAACTATCCGTGAGAAAGACTGCATCTTGTGTTTTGATAGATTTTTCATTACTGTGGGACTAATGAGCTCATTAGATGTTGCAGCTATGGGAACCTGCATGAAAAACAGAAAAAAATGCCCACATTTGGTGCTGAACTTCAAAGAGGAGAATCAGAAATAGTTGTGTGTGACGAAGGAATTATGGCCTATCGCTGGAAAGAGACAAAAGATGTAATATTGATAAGTAACTGCCATGGACCTGATGAAGAAAATATAAAGCGAACAATGAAGATGGAACAAAAAAGGAACTTAGATGTCCAGAAGCAATTGCGTCTTATAACAAATACATGGGAAGAGTGGATCATGCTGATCAGATGATAACACTGTATGAGCTAGATAGGAAAAGCCAAAAGTGGTGGCGCAAAGTTTTCTTTAGGCTGGTAATGACTGCTGCATTCAACTCTTACGTAATTTATTGTGAAATCAATCACAAGAAAATTCCATATATTGAATTTTTTGTCAAACTTGCAGAAGGAATGATTGATCTTGGAAGATCCACACTAAAGAGAAAAAGAACCCGGTCCATCAGAAGGCCCTCAAAAATGTCAAAAATGCTACATTCTGTTGGGGATCACCTGCCTGTAAAAGAAAAGAGCAGGCGCCGATGCATTAGATGTGCAGCACGTAAAACTGAGAAAAGGACGCCCTATCTTTGCAAGAAATGCAACTTGCCTTTATGTATGGAGTGCTTTACTCCATACCACACATAGTTCTCATGTCAGTCTCAATAAATCAGCTTCATCTGTTTTTTTTTCTTTATTCCTACCCATATTCTTGGTTTATATAAGTATCAGTGTGAAATACTGTTGGGACATTTTCAGCCCATTTTTACCTGAAATGAAATACTATTGGGACATTTCTATCCCATGATAAAAATAGGTATTTTGCATTATAGTGGATCAATAATATTTTCTGTACTCTTACTTAGGGTTCTAATCAAGTTAAGAAAATAAGAGAAAATAACTTAAGTGTATTTGCCAAAAGTTGGATCGAAAGGGTTAAGAGTTCTTCGAAGTTCTTCCTTTTTATTTGTGGCTTCTTCAACTATAATTTTTCTGATACTTTGTCTTTCCAGAGAAACTCCAAGTTTCTTGGCCATTTCTCCATTTAGGCCTAGAAAGGCTGGTTGTGAAAATAAAGATAAGGCTACACCATTTCTTACCACCAGTTTGATGATGTGCTGCTTGAACTTTTCTGTGGTCATTGTTACGGTAACTTTGTCTGTAGTAAAGAATCTTGTAAGTGGTGCTTGTCGTTCAGTAGATTTCTGATCTTTTGCTAACTTTGAAGTAGTTGGAAGGTTTTTATTACTATCTTTCTCAATGACAACTTCCAAAATTTTAGGATGGAAATGCTGCAAATGTCTTTTCAAATTTGATGCTCTGGTTGGTGCATTTTTATCAGAGCCAGTAAAACCACTGATTTTTGCTTCACATAATTTTTCACCATCATCATCATCATCTATCATACACTGACACACGAAATGTTTCCCATCTGTGGTTATTGTAAAATATTCAAAAACTGCAGACTTTGTTGGAAGTGTGTCTGCCATTGTGAAAGGGGTTTTAGACTTGAAAGTTAAAAACTTATGAAATTTAGAAAGAACTCGAAATTAAATAAGCATTAAAAATAAAAAATATTATCTGAAAAGAAAAAATGGATTAATGGCATTAGTGTCTGAAATAGAAAACATTGTGTTTATTATTTAAGTGGTTTAACCACCTTAGCTGCCAGTGATATCACACACAAAAACATATTTTATTAAAATTTATATTGAGGTTGGAGTCAGAGTTGGTACATTTTTACTGACTCCGACTCCAGCAGCACCAAAATTGACCCCGACTCTCCGACTCCACAGCCCTGCTTTTCACCACCAGTCACTAAACGGTGCAAAAATGGATCTTTGAGTTCATAGGAATGAAGAGCTGTGCTAATGTTTACCCGCACCCTCAGATTGTCGACTGACAATTCATGTGGCACCCATTTTCCTAACTTAGACACTTTCCCGAGTTGTTGCAAATGTCGATGGATGGTGGACAGTAGGGTGTGTTTATGGTATATGGTGAAAAATGCGAAATGAAAATGCAAGGGAGCGGAACCCTTTATTTTGTGAGGATACATGAGAAAACAGAACAGGCAAAATTTCTTTGTAATCCAACAACATTTAGAGGTTGCCCACAGCTGATAGGTATTTTCAATTTATAGGGCAATGGAAATTTTAATTCTCAGTTTAAATGATAAATTGCATCTCCAATATACATCTCCAATAAGTATTCAGAACAAATATATCGTGAGAGTATATTCACTAAATTCATAATTAACGATTAAAGTACATGACACCTCGAGTGTTGGCGTTCATTTTTTCATCAAAGTGGCTTTGGAGGCTGTCGGTAAGACTTTACGATGTTCTTCGACGATTTGAATCATGAACTGCATCTGCTCTTCGTTCCGAGTCCTTCCAGCCTTCGTGAATTCTTGAATCAATGCTATGCCTCGCTCTGCTGCATCATTCACTACATTTAAGGAATCTACCCTGATCTTTGCTGAACCAAAGCTGGTGGTGTTTTCCCAGTTTGATGGATCCTCTTGCAGGAAATCGACCGGAAGATCTAGAAGGGTGAACACATTGTACGTATTGGAAGAGCAAAAGTCTGCCAGGGTCTTTCCTCTTGGATCTGGAATCCAGACTCGTCGGGGGGAGCTTCTGACCCTTCAACGGAATTCATATTCTCTACCATTTTCCGCTTCTCATCATCATCGACTGCAGGATCGAATAGTGCAAGGCCCACATTTACCTCATTGAGGTACCAGAGATGCCGATTAAAACTCTTGTACCCAGCGGCGTTGGTGTTTTGCAACTTTTGAAGGAGGGCTAAGTCGCTTCGTGGAGCGCTTGCTGCTTCTCTTGCTGAAAACCAATCTTGAGCAACGAAGAGACAGAAGTCCCGCAACCCAGAAATCAGGTGGTCACTGCTACTTGCTCCACGAGATGTTGAACGACATTGGTTCATGCGCATCGTGAACTGGTATCTGAACATCCAAATCTTGAAAGAGTAAATTCCACGCGCCATCCACCGTGCTCGGTGCAAAGCCCCTGGAGCCATGAACACAGGACTCCGACGTCCGTGAGGTACTCCTCCCGAGAAAATGACTACAAGTTCAAGAAGCTCTTTGTAGTCATCTCTGGGATGCTTCACTTTCAGAAGGTCATTTGCTTCATGAATCATCTTCTCGGCCCAGGGACTGATCACTGCAGCCGTGTCCTCTTCGTCCGCGGCAGTGGAGTATTCATTCAATTTCAGTTGCGACCAAACATTACGGAAGCTCTGGAAAATCATAATCTCAGGTCCTTTGGAAAGGTCTCCAACAAGGAAAGAAAATACTGCTTCAAGCAGCAGTTCCAGCACGTGATGTCGACACGCAAAGTAAATCATTTCACGCCCGAGAGCCTGCTCTACTCGCACACACACTCCTCCATGGATGCCGGTGTTGGTGGCTGTCGTGTCAAAGCAAAGAGCTTTGATCTTCTGGCCAAGATCCCAGTTTTTGATGGTTTCGATGATGACGATTGCTGTCCTTTCTGCCTTGGAGTCTGGGAGTTTGGGGATGGCTAGAATCTTGCTCATCCCATCCCCGGTAACTAAGATGGCTAAACGGTCGATTTTGTCTCTTCCCATTAAGTCTGCCATAAGTTTTCCATCCCAGTGAAGAACAAGAGGGCATTCAGGCTTGTAGGAAGCTCTCACCTCTGCTTCGTGGGCTGATCTGTACCTGGATCTGCTGGCCCAAATAGCACTTGGACTGAGGCACATCTCACTTATGTCCTGACCCATTTGCATGCCAAAGGGGATGAGAACACGAGCAGCTGCCCTGTCGCTCATCCGCGTGCGGTCCAATGCCGCAGCGACCTCCGAACTGATTGCCGTCGTCCCACGGTGATGTTTTGGAGCCGACGATGTAACTGGCTTTCTTTCGGGACTTGTTTCCTCACTTGATGACGCTGATGATGAGGTTTCCATAACAATGGTAGCAGAGATTTCTTCCATTTCCTGCACATGCCTGTCTTTCCGCTTCAATTCCTGAGCAGTTCTTTCTTGGGCCCTTGCGACTTTTTTGGCAATCTTCTTGTCGACATTTCCAATCCTTCCTCTCCGACCCTCCTCCCTTTGAGCAAGCAGGAAGTCCTTGTCCTCCTGAATTTTGATAAGATTTAGGGCATTTTGGTGACCAATGTCGAAAAGGTTGTTCAAGCTTGACTGTGTGGAGGGTGAACCCTTTCCCCTTTTAGTTCTCAGCCCTTTCCCCCTGGCCTTGATTATTATTATTTATATATTAAATTTCTTTGATTTTTGAATGAAATATTTGTTATAGAAAGGATTTTAATGGTTCTCTCTCTCTTTCCAGCAAACAAATAATGAATAAGAATGATAACTGTTATAAGAAATTAGAAAGATAGTAGTAAACTATTAAGCATTAAGATAATAAATAATAAACATTAAGTACTAAATTATTAATATTAGCAAACAAATAAATAAAGAAATAAGTTATAAGATATGTTAATGTTAATATTTTAATGAATGAAAAGACTAAACAATAAGTTATATAAAGAAATGTTAAACTTGTAAACAAGGAATGAGGAATAAAACAGTTTTATTAAATTAGTATGGGAAAAAGAGTGAGAGTTGGACAGTCGCTTGTTAAACCCTGTTAGTAAATGAATAATAAAGTACTAAATTGTTAAATTTAACAAACAAACAAACAAATGAAAAGAAGAATAAACAAATTTAGTAAAAGAGACGCTTCTGAGGTTTAAAAGTGTCGGCGTGTGTGTCAAAACTCGAGTTTTGAGAAGTGGAGGGAACCAATTGGCGCATGTGTGGAAATATAAATAATAAAAAATATAGTTTAAGAGGGTAATTTGACAAGAGAAAATAAAGAACATAACAGAGGAAACTAAAGTCAGGCTGGATTTGTCTGAGGCTGAAGACCGTTATTGGACCAAGGGAACTTTAAGTTCTGTTAGGAAGGGGATGCCGGAGATAGTGAACCACTAACAGAAGGAAGCTATTCTGGCAAGTAAGAAACTGTTGGTGGCAGGAGCCAGCAGTCGTGGAATCGGAGGTCTGGGCAGCGAGCCTGGATCCAACAACCCTTCAAGGTAAGCAGCCTGGTTTCGTGGAGTTCTTAAACAAAAGAAAAATTCTTATTCGTGGTGCGGCCGTTAGGTTACTCCGAATCCCACCACATAAAATAAGTGGCGCCCGAACAGGGACTTCCACTCAGAAAAGTGGGTTGTTTCCTGGTTGGGTTGTATAGAAGAAGAGTGAAAGAGTAGTTGTAGGTTGGGTGTAGTAGTAATAGAGTAGAAGTGAAGTAGGGTAGCATCTTTAGAGATGCCTACCAAGGAGGAGTTAGAAAGGAGGTTGAGGGAGATAGAGGAGGCATTAGAGGTAGAAAAGGCTAGGAACCATCAGTTAGAGTTACAGAAGGCAGAATTAGAGAATGTTTTGGGGAAATTGCAAGTAGATTAGAGGAACAGAGTAAAGAATTAGTAGTTTGTCGTCAAGAGATGGAAGAAAGATGATTGAGAGTAAGAAAGAGATGGATGATGGGTTAAAGGCAATGGTTAAGAGAATGAGTGAGTTGGAGGGCAAGCTTGATGGGAAAGTGAAAAAGGAAGGGAAGGGGGTTTTGAAGGGGAAAATAGTAAGGGTGTTGGTAGTAAGAAAGGGGCACATCTAAAGGATGTAGCAGTAGGGGGCCTGGAAGGAGAAGGGAGTGAAAGCGTGAGTGAGGGGAAAGAAGAAAGACCTTACAAGGTGATGGTGCATTCCACCCCTAAGGAGGGTAAGAAGAAGCTTGAGGGTGAGGATCAGAGGGAGAAAGGTAAGAGGATGGAAGGGCAGGCTAAGAGGGGCAAGGCGGGAATGAAGGGGGCTCGGAGGGCATCTGGTAAGAGGGCTTCTCGGAAGGTTCAACGCTGCGTTAGTGCAGATGACTCCCTCTATTCCAGCATTGAGGACAGTATGTATGAGAGTGAGAGTGAGACTGAAACTGAGAGTGATACGAGTGAGGGTGTAAGAGTGCATAAGGGAATCTTAATTAGGGAGATTCCGAAGGTTGCAAAATTTAATGTTTATAGTGGGAGAGATGTACAAGAGTTTTTGAAAGAGTATGAACGTTATTGTAAGAGCAAGTATCCAGACGCTCCTGAGTATTGGGTGAAAGAGATGGGTGACTGTTTGGAAGGTAGGTTGCTAGAGTTTTACAATGTTGTTGTAAATTCAGGAGTGCCTGTGAAGTATGAGGTGTTAAGGGAGAGATTGGTGGAGCAAGTGTTAAGAATAAGAGGGGGTGTGAAATATCGAAAGAAGGATGATTTTGAGAGAGCAAGGATGCAGAAGGGGGAGAGTATTGATTTGTATGCATATAGACTTGAAACTTTGGCGAGAAAGAAATTTGGAGATGATGGGATAGATGAGAATAAAAGGTTGGTAAGAAAGTTGATTGAGACAGTACCTGAGAGTGTGAGAGAGTTTTTGAATGTTAAGAGGAAAGAGTGTGTAAGAGTGAGAGGGACACGTTTGAAGTGGCATGAAATCTTGGAATTGTTAGAGGACCGAGTGTATGAGAGTGGATTGGCGTAATAGGGAAGCAGATGTGCGAATGGGGACAGCGATGAGGGAGGAACAAGTACCTGTGTTTCCTAGTTATGCGGACGCATTAAGAAATACTAGGCCAGGTCACCCTCCAGTTAGCCAAGCATCCATGGCCCAAAACCCAATGGAAATGCTGGCTAACTTTGTGAACGAATTCACAAGGGTGTATGGAGGGTCGGCCATGCAACAACCAGGGCCTCCTCCCACATCGGGTCCCAGAATGAATGGTCCGATGCTGGGGCAAACGTATAGAAGGCAAGGGCTTCAAGGCCAGTCAACAATGAATGAGCAAAGAGGGCCAGTGAATGGAGGGAATATGGGGAATGTGAGAGGGTGTGCATATTGCGGTAGAGGGGGACATAGTATAGAGACCTGTAGAAGAAGAGTGGGTGCGTGTTTTGCATGTGGGCAGATGGGTATGAATGCACACCTGGGTATGAATGTAGGGCATGTGGGAACTTTGGGCATATTGCCCGGTTCTGTCAAGCCCAACAGCAGGGTGCTCCGGCACCGGCGGGAGGGAGTCCTGTCTCTCATGCAGGAAATCGGCCAGTGTCAGCCATGCCAGCTCCTCAACCTCAGAGGCAGGGCCCTCAAGGGGGTGCTGTCACTGGAAATGGCGAGGCTGGTCCCAGTACGGGAAACGCATAGGGCAGGGGCCTCTCATTGGGGTTGGGGTCCCTGCTTCTCTGAATGATGAATGTGTATTTGAGGCATTAGCAGGATGGTGTCAAGTGAATAAGGAAGTGAGAGCGAGTGAGAAAAAGGCAGAGTGTATGGTTATTCCTGTTGAATGGGGAGGGAGTGTATGGAGGGCATTAGTGGATACAGGATGTTCACCTAATTTAATAAGTAAGCAAGGAATTGGATGTTTGTGTAAAGAGAATGAATTAGGAAGAGTGAATTGGGGAGTAACTGGGGAAATTAAAGGGGTTGGGAACATCCCAGTACGAGTGTTGGGAGAGGTGCAGATTAAAGTGAAAGTGATGGGGTGTGAAATGGAAGAATGTGTGCTTTATGTGGTTGATAAGGAGAGTGAAAAGTATGACATGATTCTGGGGTATGAGTTTTTGAAAAAGAATCGATTGGTGATCCATCCTGCTAGACGTATGATTGAGTGGAAAATGAGTTGGGTAAGTGTGAATTCTATGTGGGGAGAAGTGAATCGGATTGGATGAGGGTAATAAAAGGGTATGAGGTGAGAGCATCTGAGAGTGTAAATCTGGAAAAGGGAACCCCAGCATTGGTGCATGTTGAGTGGCCAGTGAGTGATAATAGAAGAAAAAGGCAGGGAAGCATGATTTTTGTGAATGGTATGGATGCATCCTATAAAGTGAAAAGAGTTGGGCATGTGTATGATGGTATAATTGATGAGAGTAACCCATGGATTTGTGTGCAAGCTAGGGAAGATGGGGGTGCATGGCGAAAGAGAATAAATGAGGGGGATGTGATAGGGAGAGCATATACAGTGATTGAGGAAGTATGTGAGGAGGGAGAAAATGGAATACAAATGGATGAACGAGGGCAAGAATGTGGGGAGGAATGGACGACTGAACAAATCAGAAAGGAGGTGATTGTTGGCGAACAGTTGAGTGAGAGTGAGCGAATGCAGGTGTGGCAGTTGGCAGGGGAGAAAAGGAGCGTATTGGCCCGAGGAGATGATGACCTCCGTTTAACAAAACTACCTCCCTTCAGGATCCAGTTAACGGATGAGACTCCGATCTACCAAAGGCCAAGACGGTTCTCCCCACCAGTAATGAATGAGATAGAAGAGCAGTGTGAGGAATTAGAGAGAATGGGAGTGATTGAACAGAGCACAAGTCCGTGGAATAGTAGAATAGTGCCTGTGCGGAAACCTGATGGAAGGATTCGCTTGTGTGTGGACTATCGAATGGTGAACGAAAGGACAGTGAAAGACAGGTTTCCGATGTGCTTGATAAATGAAAGTGTATACTCTTTGCATGGAAAGAGGGTGTTTAGTAAATTGGACCTATTGAGGGGATATTACCAGATGCCGGTTGAGCCAGAGTCTCGTCCCATAACTGCTTTCTCCACAGCCAGGAATCATTATATGTTCCGTGCTCTCTCGTTCGGACTTACAGCTGCACCTGCTGCATTTCAGAGAGCAATGAATCGTGTTCTTGGTAAGTTTGCAAGGGAAAATGTCATATGTTTTATAGATGACATTTTGATTATGACAGAGACATTTGAGGAGCACCTGAAGATAATGAGAGAGGTACTGCAAGTGTTGGATGAAGTCGGACTACGAGTGAAACCAAGTAAGTGTGAGTGGTTCAGGGAAAGTGTGGCATTTCTGGGGCACAAGGTGAGTTCGAGTGGTATACGAAAGAGTGGGGAGTATATGGAAAAAGTCAGGGAGTTCCCGAAACCTCGGACAGTTCGTGAACTTAAATCTTTTCTGGGACTTGTAGAGTTTCAGAGGAAATTTATAGCGGGCTGCTCTGGGATTTCGAAACCCCTGACCGAAGTGACTGGAATGAAAGGTAGTACTCAGTTGGTGTGGACGGAGAAGATGAATGAAGTTTGAGCAATTGAGAGTGGAAGCAGCGAAAGATGTGGAGTTGGCTTATCCGGACCTGAGTGAAGGAGCGAGTTTGCTAGAATTGTATACAGATGCGAGTGGATTTTGTATGGGTGGGTGCTTGTGCCAGTTGCAGGGAGAGGAAGGACAGGAAGGAAGGAGAGTAATTGGGTATGTATCTAAAGCATTCAGTAAGGCAGAGCGAAAGTACAGTACAATTGAGAGAGAACTTGCGGCAATGAGGTTTTGTGTGAAAGCTTTCAAGTCATTTTTGTATGGAATGAAATTTATTTTAAAGACTGATCATCAGCCCTTGGTATATATGGAGAGAATGAAAGTTGTGGATGGAAGAATTGCTAGAACTTTGCTTGAGTTGAGTGAGTTTGATTATAAGATTGAGTATGTGCCAGGGGAGAGGAATTGTATGGCTGACCTGATGTCAAGAATACCTGGGGTGAATGAAAGGTGTGAGAAAGAGGTGGTTGACCCTGAGTATTTGCCAGTGGGAATAGTAAAGTTGCATGAAAGTAGGGGGGGTGGCGACAGTTTGTTTGAAAGTGTATGGTATGGGTTGAAAGATTTGAAATTGGATGGGTTAAAAACAGGGTTGTGGAGTCGGAGTCGTGGAGTCGCACGTTTCAGGGCGGAGTCGGAGTTGGTAAAAAACTTCCGACTCCGACTCCAATTTCTGTGTCCTGTGTCACCCTTAATTTCTAAATCCTAAATACTAACATTTAGGTTATTTAGTTTTTTTGGTCAATAAACCTTATTCATTGATAGCCCCTAGATTAAGTTTTTTTTATATTTTTTTTTTATATTTTCAGAATATACAATTAATATTTATTTAAATATAAAATATAAAATATAAAATTTCACACTTAGTGTGGTGGTGATGAAATGTCTTATTATTATGATAATTATAGAGTGAAACACTAGAGGAGTCGGAGTCGTATATTTAAAATGTGAGGAGTCGGAGTCGGATTTTTAGATTTTTTACAATGTGTGGAGTCGGAGTCGAATTTTTACAATGTGTGGAGTTGGAGTCGGAAAATTTTGGACCGACTCCCTCCACAACCCTGGTTAAAAATGAGAATACCAGGGAGTGTGAATGAATTGCGGACCTTGGTTATGAATGAAGCGATTAAGAAACCGGAAAGGATGGGTGTTTGTAAGGTCCGCAATTATGTACGTGAGCTGAAAGCCATGGGGAGCCCGGGTATTTTTCCTTTTCAAGAGGTCCTCATGGTGGTCAGCTCATTGTTTAGTGTTGAAGTGTATGTGCATTATGGTAATGATTGTCCGATTGTGTATAAAGATGAAAGGATCGAGGAGAAAGGAGCCCTGATTTTGCATTTGCAGTGTATTAGTGGTGTACATTACAATTGGGTGAGTGAAAGGAAGAGGTATAAAAGCATAGTGCCAGGTGAAAATTTGGAAAGGGTTTTGGATGAAGTTAGAGCTGCACAGAGAGAGTCAGAGGGAGAAGGTTGTATGGAAGTAGGTATGTTAGAGGGGCCATGGATGATACGTGACTGTGTGGATGAGGTAGAGCTCAGCCCTTCTGTGGTTCCTGTAAGGGTTCCAGAAGGTCCTATTGAGCTCTACAGGGGTCTTGTGGATACAGGTGCCCAAATCAGTCTGGTGAATGAGCGAGTATTGTGTGATTTAGATGAAGAGAATGTGCCTGTATCCCGAGAAAGAGTGGGTGTGAGAATACGTGGTATCGGAGGCGGAACAGTCGCGTCACATGAAGCTGTGCAGTTGAGGGTGGGATTAGGTGCATGTAAAGAGGTATGGGAGCACAAGTTCATAGTCTTGAAAGGGGAATGAATGCCCTGGGATTTTCTACTGGGGATTGATTTCCTTGAGAATATGAACTTGAGTGTGGATGTTGGTCAGGGCTCAGTAATGAGAGAAGGAGAGCATGTGGCCAGTATGGGAATGTTTCCGAGCATAGGTATAGATGCTGTGTTAGTGGGAGCAATTGAGTTAGAGGTGGAAGACCAGTGTGAAGTGTTGAGAGATGAAGATATTTTAGATATGCAAGAGGGAGATGAGGTGATATGCAAGTTGAGAGAATATGTGTATAATGGTATAGATGTGAGAGAGTGGTCAAAAGAGGTGGAAGAGTATAAAAGGTATGCGAAAAAGTTGGCTGTATGGATGGGAGTGCTATATTATATGAGGGTAAATAAGGTGGGTGAGACGGAGTGTGTGCCAGTGATGACATTTGAGGGTATGGTAGGATTGGTGATTATTACACATAGGATGTATGGGCATGTGGGAAAAAACAAGTTATGGGAATTGATGAAAGGAATGGTTTTCCACCCTAGGCTGGGACTGGTTGTTGCAGAAGTGGCAACTACTTGTGAGAGTTGCCAAAAGCGAAAATACCAGTCCCAGCATAGCCGCCCCCCAGTGCGAAAGATTGAAGTGAAAGAACCATGGGAGCTTGTGGTGGTTGATATTGTGAGTATGCTGAGAACGAGTAGAGGGAAAGTTGGAATATTAGTAGGGGTCGATCACAAGAGTAAGTTTGTGTATGTTGCTGCATTAGAGAATAAAACAAGTGAGCATGTTGCGAGAGTGATGAGAGAGAGTATGTTACCAATGATGCTTGGAAGGCAGCGTAAGTGTTTAACAGATAATGGGCCTGAGTTTAGGGGTGCTAGTTTTGAGAGAATGTTGAGTGAGAATGGGATAGAGCATGTTAGAATAACTCTGTATATGTCTGCTTCGAATGGTTTGGCTGAGAGAACGGTGAAAACGATAAGTGAAATGCTGCGTGTATGTTTTGGGGAAGGGGCTGAGTTGGCAAGAGTTGCCTGGTGCTACAATTAGACATACCACTCAGCCATTCAAACTTCCCCAAGAAGGTATGTGTCTACATTTGGAAGGTTTGTGCAAAAGGATATACGATTAAATGAGAATACATGTGATAGATGGAGAGAGGCTGGTGTGCATTTTCGGTCATTTGGTGTTGGTGAGCTTGTTTTGAAAGAGGTGCATGAGGCTGGAAGAAGGAATGAGTATAAGTTGGCGCAAAAGTTTGAGGGTCCATTTGTGGTGAAAAAGGTATGGGAGAATGGGGTAACGTATGTGATTGAGAGGGAGCAAGAGAATGGACAGTGTGAAGAAGTAAGAGCACATCATCGGCAGTTGCGCAAATGGCGAATACCTCCGGAGTACATCGTGTGTCACTCAATGTATGATATGTGTGAGAGGATGGAACAAAAGAAAGCGCTAGAAACCAAGAATATGATGGGAATCCAGGATGAATGGATGGATGCAGATCTGGAGTTCTTGATTGTGTCAAAGCGGGCAAAAAGGAAGAAAAAGGTGAGAAGAAAGGGAATGAAAGGTGAGAAAGCCAGGCAGATAGGTGAAGTATATGAGCTGAAGGATTCCCAGTTGGACTCTGGAACAGTCGCGGGTGAGGCAGAGTTAGAATGGGATGTTCGGGACTTTGGTGGTTCATGGTGCCAGCCTGGTCCATCCGGGGAATTCTCGTTTGAGGGTTTTGGGGTCTCAGACCTTGAGGGCCTTTCTTTTCTGGGATTTTCCGAGGGTGGAGGAGAAGAGGAGAAGAAGGGAAATCTTCTTCACTCAGAAGTGGAAAGATTGTGTCAGGGAGGGGCATTAAGAGTGTGGGATTTACAATTCTTGAGAGTGAAAGGGAAAATGTATGTGAGAGAGAAAGGAGTGTAACTGAGCAAAGTATTGTGACCTTAATGGAAAGTGTGAGGGATGAATGGGGAGTAGATAGAGGTGAAGGAAGTATAAATGAAAGAATGAGGAAGAGAATGAATGTGATTGATTTTTGTGAGGAAGTGAGAATGTTATTGCTTGAGATAGAAGAAAATGTGTTGAATAAAAGCTTAGATGTAGAATTAACAAGTAGTATTAGAGAAGATATTAAAAGTAGATGGGTTAGAATGATAGAGAAAGTGCAACAGTGTTTAGGGAGTGGTGATGGTAATGTAGTATAAAGTATTGGCATAGTGTTCTGTAGGAAAAAAAAAATAGTATTATTGTATGATGTGTGAAAGAGTGAGCGGTTGGAAATTCAACCAGGTGGCAGCCTACATTTTGAGGCCAGAAGCTGGGCTGTGCTTGAAGGAGGAAGGTGCCTGGGTGAGTTCCCAGACCTGCTGATCCCTGCCTCTGGTGATTTGCTGCTTTGCAGGTTTCAACCTCATTCCTGGTATTGTAAATAACTATTGTAAATAAAGATTAAAAAATGAAATTATAGGTATATTTTTTAGTATAACGTAAATTATTAAAGAGAAAGTAATTGTTAGCCAGCTGTTAGTCCTAAATATTGAATGTTTGAATGTTTACTGTATTTGTTAAATATAAAGATTATTAAATAACTGAATTATAATTTAAATAAATAAATGAATGATTTATAAAGTAAATTTGTAAATATGTTATTCTTATGATAGCCATGTATGTAATTAATGATTTAAAAGATTTAAAATTGAAAACAATTATTTTTAGAAAAAAAAAAAAAAAAAATTGAAAATTATTTTTTGTAAAAAAAAAATATATATATATATATATATATATTTGAAAATGGAAAAAATTATTTTTCGAAAAAAAAGAGTTGATCTATATAAATAATTTGTTAATAAATATTTTGGTATAAAAATTGTAAGGAAAGGAAGAGAGAACCATATTAGGGTAATATAGTAGGTGTGTAGGCTATATGGCAAGACAGGTGGAAAGGAGCCCTTTCCCCCTGGCCTTGATTATTATTATTTATATATTAAATTTCTTTGATTTTTGAATGAAATATTTGTTATAGAAAGGATTTTAATGGTTCTCTCTCTCTTTCCAGCAAACAAATAATGAATAAGAATGATAACTGTTATAAGAAATTAGAAAGATAGTAGTAAACTATTAAGCATTAAGATAATAAATAATAAACATTAAGTACTAAATTATTAATATTAGCAAACAAATAAATAAAGAAATAATGTTATAAGATATGTTAATGTTAATATTTTAATGAATGAAAAGACTAAACAATAAGTTATATAAAGAAATGTTAAACTTGTAAACAAGGAATGAGGAATAAAACAGTTTTATTAAATTAGTATGGGAAAAAGAGTGAGAGTTGGACAGTCGCTTGTTAAACCCTGTTAGTAAATGAATAATAAAGTACTAAACTGTTAACATTTTAACAAACAAACAAACAAATGAAAAGAAGAATAAACAAATTTAGTAAAAGAGACGCTTCTGAGGTTTAAAAGTGTCGGCGTGTGTGTCAAAACTCGAGTTTTGAGAAGTGGAGGGAACCAACTGGCGCATGTGTGGAAATATAAATAATAAAAAATATAGTTTAAGAGGGTAATTTGACAAGAGAAAATAAAGAACATAACAGAGGGCTGGATTTGTCGGGCTGGACCAAGGTTGGGGAACTTTAAGTCCTGTTAGGAAGGGGATGCCGGAGATATTAAACCACTAACAGAAGGAAGCTATTCTGGCAAGTAAGAAACTGTTGGTGGCAGGAGCCAGCAGTCGTGGAATCGGAGGTCTGAGCAGCGAGCCTGGATCCAACAACCCTTCAAGGTAAGCAGCCTGGTTTCGTGGAGTTCTTAAACAAAAGAAAAAATTCTTATTCGTGGTGCGGCCGTTAGGTTACTCCGAATCCCACCACAACCTGAACGCAGCCTGGTTGTCCAAATTGGTCTTCGTTTTCCGCGAAATTCTCTTCTTCAAACCCTGCCATTCGTCATGCAATTTCTGGACGTGCTTCTTGACGTCGTGCAGATGTTTCGTCGGTAAACCTTCTGTCACCCAGATTTCAATGATGGCTTGTGATGTCGAGGACACACTCAGCTAAGTATTTCTTCTCTTCATTGTGGAGATGGAAAAGGTACTTCAATACATCACCTCTTGAAGGTGATAACCCATGAACACAATATGTATTAAAATTATAATAATTTTGCGAAATCATGCATACATAACCATTTACAGTATATCCAATCCATATATAAATTTAAAATAATCTACAGTACACTACACTATTTCACTCAGACGATGCGAAAAAAGATGATTGCAATATGCTGAAGCAGAGAGCGTCCAAAATTTTATACGCATAAAAATTAAACCTTATAACTATTTTTGGAAACAAAAATATTGCCGGTAAAACAAGTCATTATACTTACAAACAATTCATAATACCATCCATTACAGTGCTAAGTAAAAAAAACGTTTGAAATATATGAATTATTTAAATAACACTTACCGTTATGAGAACTGTGATGCTTCTTGGCCACCATTACGTAAATGCATGAAAGACGTGAGTAATTAAGAGAAAACAATTTAGAATTAAAGAAAATTCATTTGTTGGTATACTGAAGTAAAGAAATATGGATTATCAGAACGCAATTGACAAATGCAATTTCTAATTTTGGGGACGCTGTGTATCAATGGGTTAATAAACACTAGAAGTGACTTAAAAAGGGCGCATAAATAAATGAGCATATGGGTAAAAGTTTGGGGTCTTTGGGCAACCTCTAAATATTTGATGATTTTCCAAAAAAATCATGTGCTTTATTTGCTCCTGGAACCTCATCATTTGCAGGGTTCCGTGACCCGAAATTCACACTTTCAGTTTTTAAAAGCACCCTAGTGGACAGGGATGAATTGAGTTTCTGGGCCAATTCTTCGACTTGTTGAACAGTCTTCTTCAAGTGCGGCTAACAGCAGGTCATCATCAAACTCAGCAGGGCATCCAGAGCGTGCTGCATCTTTCAAACAGCAGTCACCATTCCTAAACTTTTGAAACCATCTTTGACATTTTCTCTCATGCAGAATATCATTGCCATAAACTTCCTGAATGTTTCGCATTGCTTCAGTAGCACTATTCCCTTTTTTGAACTTATAAAGCATTATATGCCTGATATGCTCTTCTGATAATGCCATGTTTATGAGGGGTTCACTTAAAGCAAAACGCACATCTTCACTGGTCAAGGTCTGTAAAGTATGTAGTGAAACACGATAGATCTCTTAGATATAACCTTCGGAAAATTTATGCTTAAACCGAGTAGGACTAGTTTAAACTTAATCTATCATAAAAAATGACATTACTTATGGGATGACCTGATAAAAACAATATAAAGTTTTGTAAATTCAGTTAGTTTCAAATTTTCATCAAAAGTTGACATATGCGTGGAATGACCCTAAAGAATAATTGACTCTAAGTAATAAAATGCATTTAATCAAATAGTTAAAAAGTTACATCAGTTTGAATATTTTTTGGGGTCCCCACCCCCTATGATACAGATATTCAAGATTTTTTCATCATTTTGTACCTCACTTACTCGTCTTATGACTGAGTCATTGACATTGTGTATTTTTCCCCTTCATTAGATGGTGGTGGAGGTTTAAAACACATTCTATTTGCTGGGCCTGGAACTTACACCATTATGCCTGTTTTATTTATCAAGCTCTCTTATAAGATGTTTTCCTTGACTTACAAGTGGATTAAGTATAGCTATAAGATGAACTTATTAGTGTTTTCCTAAAACTCAATAATAATAACTGTCTCTAAACATTGTTGATCTTCAAAGGCAAAAAAAAATACTGCTAGTATAGTTATGTTTTATTGAACAAATTAAGACATTACTTGAATAAAAATAATTGCTATACAATACATTAAATCTGAAACATTTTTGGTACCTAGCCTAATTTTCAGTATCATGTATTTCAAAGATATACACAACTCTGGTGCCAGATTGAATATTGTGAGTTGACATTTCATGAATGATGTTTTTGGCTTCTACCCAACAAACATCATCTTTATTAGTTGGGAAATAGTATTTATTGTTTTTGTTGTAAATAGGAGTAGTTAGAAACTTGATTTTATAATTTTGGAATTTTTCTGAATAATCTAAAATGATTCCTAGATATTTTCTACCATCATAAATACATGCAACATACTTTCCCACAGGAAATTTTTGCCCACTTGATAAATCTGGACACATGTCTGAGTCACCTTGTTCAGAGGTCATAACCTTAACAACATTGTAGTCATTGGAATCTGAAACATGAGCTTTAATGTGACTCTGAGACATTGGCACAATTCTGTGAAAACCTTGTGTGCCCTTCACTGTCACTGCTTTTTCAAATCTACTACTGAGTTCTGTTTTATGATTTATTTGTTCTTTTGTAATGAATTTCAAGTTGATGGACTCAAAATTTTGTGTACAAAAGTCATAGAAACTCTGTGGAGACAAGATCTGTCCTGTTGTTCTTTGCAAACTAGCTTTAGCTGCTGCTCTCTTCACACTTCCTCCAATGCCATCACAGGCGTTTTTGCCATGACTAGTGGCAAAAAAGTTCCATTCTGTCTTTATACCAAAATCTGTTTCATGATGGCATAAATTGCTAAAATTAAAATGGTTTTTGTATTGTCCAGCACAACCATCAGAAAAATATTTCATTGTTTTCATATTAGGGAATCTCACTTTAATGTCTTGAACTAAAAATTGTTGAAATGTATACACTGCTGCGGTGTTATGATCTAAACTATCACTAATGATACAACAGCTAGTGTGGCTCAATTTACCATCTTCCATTTTATATACAACCATTGGGTGTAATGTAACTTGTTCGTTTGTCCAATGGAAGCTCTGTGGTGCATCTTGAGGGATGAAAGAATAGTTCTCAGAAAAGTCTCCCAGTACTAAAACTTCATCTTCACTGAGATTTTGCTTAAGGGTCTTCATGTAGAGGCTTTGACTCTTGGCTATATAATAATGATGAATAAGAGAATAAATTGATTCTGAAAGTTTTTCAATGAATTCCTCCATTGTAACAGTTACATTTGACAAAGTTGCCCTGTCAGTTGCCCTGTCAGCAACACCAGGACATTCTCTACACTGGTGTAACATACATTTAATGTTGTCCACATCGCAGACACTTTTTTGAATCAATGAATGATAAGTCAAGTCCTTGTCACCAATTGCTGAAACCATTAATTTGGGGTTCTGGTGATAGGTACAAATACAAAATGAGTGTGTTCCTGTACCTCCAGCAATAACACACCATTTGGGTCTAAGAGCTGCAAATGTTGGAAAACTTGTACTTGAGTCAGTTTCTTTATACCTAAGGTACAGTTCTTTCAAATTACTGAGTAAGAGATGGTTTTGTTTGTAAATTTTATTTCCATCTTTGTCTCTGATACTAAGTCTTTTTTTCCTGGATGCACCCGACTAAATTCTGGGTCCTTATAAAAAGCTGTCACATTAGAAATTGTTTCATCACTTATCTTTTTCCCTTTACTGTGTTTAGGAACATTTGGCAATATTCCATACTGTTGCTTCACGCTCCTGGCTTTATCAACAAGATATCTACTAGTCCCAAAGAACTCTTGAGTTTTTGAGATTGTGTATGGGGACAGAGTAAGAATCTGCAACCTTCTTTGGTAGGAAGTTGTAGAGTTGAATGCTTCAGCAAGCTTGCTCATCATAGTTTTGTACCTATTAGATAAATAAAAGGTAGGGGATATCAGAATTTTCTTAATTAAATTGAAATTATTAATTTAATGTACTCTAAGATCAGGACCTAAATAGAAAAAATATAAGAATATCTACCTCCCATGGATATTTTTTAGACATTGTTAAAATGGTGTGATTGTGTTCCGTACGTAAGAATGATATTGAAGAAAAGTTAGGCTATTGAAATTTAAAACATCTAAAATTATATATGTCGAGAGTCTTTAATTGTGACCATGAGTTGCTAATTTAGTTGAATTTGAGCAATCCTTACCTTTCCAATTCTTTTTCCATGCATAATCTCTTGGATGTAGATGCTCCCTCATCCACAGATGCTGAGAAAGACTGTTCAGAATTCTTTTTCAAAGTAGATACACACTTGTTGTATTTGTCTGATGCTTTTTTAGATATCTTGTCAGTGTTCATACTACCATCTGAAATTAGGCATCATCTAAAATTTAGAATTACTGTAAGTTACAGCAACAAATTTTCATAATTTAATAACTAATCAGAATTTATTTATTGTACATAACTATTTTTTTGCAATTCCTTAAATTGTTAAAGAATGTTATGTTTACAAGTTTGATAAAACTGAATTATTTTGATTTCCTATGAAACAATGTATACATAAAGATAAAGAGTTTAGATGATTTTTAAAAATAATATAATGCATTTTCTGATAACTACACTTTTAAAAAGTAAGTCCCCAAATTATAATTCATGCACCACTTATGGAATTTTATTGGCAAAATCCCCAGTTCTTCAAGAATGTTCTTGGTTTGTTCTCTACAGATTTCAATATCACTGATTTCACCAGGATTGTCAGTTTGCAAATGTGTACTTCCTGGACTGCTTTGAAATGAAGAGGTACTTGTAGATGACTTGGTTTCAAAAACATCATTAAATAATTTATCAGGTTCAAGTTCATTTAATCTTACAAAACAGTTTGTACAAACACCAATTAAGGAGTGCAGGATTTTTTTCTGTTACAGTTAATGGTAAATTTCGTAAACCCTTTAAGATTCTTTTCTTGTCTCTCTTAAAGGGGTCACAACACTGTTTGATAATATAATTTAAATGGTAAGACATGTTTAAAATTTATATATTAGTTTCAGTTCCTGTAATAAGTAGAAAGAATATTAAATGTTAATGATTTTTAATGATAATAGACAAACACAAGCACAGCCAATATAGGTAAGGCACTAAAATAATATGGCAAGCGTGTGTATGTGTGCAATATATATAGTTAGGATAAAACTATTATATAGTTAGTATAGCCCAATTTCTGAACTTGAGCTAATATATCATCTTTTCACTAGCAAGTACCTTATAATAAAGTGCAAAAAAATACACAACTTAAAGGTAAAAATACACAATGTCATTGACTAAGTCATATAGAAGAGTAATAGAGGTACAAAATGACTAAAAAAAATCTTGAATATCTGTATTATAGCCCCCCCCCCCCCCCCCTCCCCAAATATTCAAACTTATATAACTTTTTAACTATTTGATTAAATGCATTTTATTATTTAGTCAATTATCCTTTAGGATTTGAGCTTTCAAATGCTTTTTAAATTTTTTTCCTAGCTCAATTAGGGACTGAATTATAGACTTTTAAACATTAATGGGCCAGCCCCCAACCCCAAAATTGGGGGGGGGCCCATAACTTTTGAACCATTACTCTGATTGCGCTAAAACTTGAGATTTCATGTTTTTGCACAAAAACAACCTTATATACCAAATTTTAGAAAAATCCAAGTTGGAGTGGTTACAAATTTAAATTTTTTGCATGATTTGTCCTGGAGTGACCCTTAAGTGTTAAATTCCATTCTATCTCCAGCAGTAGCATGTTTTGATGAAACATCCTTTTTCTTCATTAAACTGCCTAATAACTGAAACTATTAACAATGACTATACATTATAATTTATTTATAATAAAACAACATCAACATGCTGAAATAGTGAACATAATTATTAAAAAAAAAAATGCAACTGTACAAGAGTGCCTAAGACTTTTGCACAGTATATATATATATATATATATATATATATATATATAATATATATATATATATATATCCCCCTCCCCGCGGGCGGTCTTTCTGGGGTGGATCGCCCGCGGGCTCCTGCCTCCATGTGGCGAGGGGGGTCAGCCGCTGCTGGGGGCCGTGCCGGGTCCCCGCCCGGTTGCGAAGTGGACTTTTAGCATACCCTGCTATCCTACAGCCCCCTCTTTCCTGTCTTCCCCTCTTTACCCTCTTCCTTGCCCCCTCTGTTTTTTCTGCTTTCTCTGTTCACTTCGCGCGCCCCGTGGGCTGCCGGGGCTGGTCGCTGGGGGTCTCGCCCCCATGGCCGGGGCCGGACTAAGTTGGCTGGTAGGGTGCCCAGGCCTGGGACCCTGGGGGGCCTTGGTCTTTGCTGCCGGCGGGGGAGAACTCTCGACGCTGCAAGGGCCCCTTTTGAAACGGGGGTACCTGCATGGGACGAGGCACCCACCCCCCGCCGGCGTGCGCTTGGTCCTCTTGGGCCCCGGGTAATCGGTTCCCCGCGGCCCCGGGCGCGAAACTACAATAAAAATTTTCTATGGAAACACTTACAACTCTAATGGACCTCGTTGACGACCCGGCTTGTGCATCTGACCTCCCTCTGACTACCTCTTTGGACCGTGGTCTGGTAAGGGCAGTCGGCAGCCCTCGCCCACCCCGTCTGCTCTTCTTGCCGACGCCTCCTCTCCCTCTCTTCCCCAGGCTCGTGGCGCCGCTGCCCGACCCCCGCCAGTAGCGGATGGACCTGCAGTGGACCCCCCGACCCCTGGATCCCCCCATATTCCACGTCCCGATAGGGACCCACCTGCTTTTTCGCCCTCAGGTGGGAGGCCCGCGGCCCGGGTCGCCTCCCACTCCGGTCAGGCCTCATCGCCCCCGGCCCCCTCGGCCCCTGGGGGACGTGGGACCCGACGTCGCCGTCCGCCTTTCTCGTCTTCTCGCCCCCTCGAAGTTCCGGTGGTGTTTGGCCAGACGGCTTCACTCGGCCTTAGGACGATGGACAAGTTCCTCGTCCTCCGCCCCCCTCCTCCAAGCCCCTCCCCACTAACCACGAACGTCTCTTTCGAGCGATCCATGGGAAGACGGGGACGGCGCGTTTTGACCTTCGGCCTCAGAGGGATGGCTCCATTTTGATAAGGTCGCGTTCCTCTGCCGAAACCACCTCTCTGCTCGCTATCCCCGATGTCCTGGGCTGCGGGATCACGGTGACTCCCCACCCCGCCTCAATCAGTGCCAGGGCACAATTTACGCTGCTCGTCTTCTACCCATCCCGGTGGAAGACCTCCAGATTGACCTCGCCTCCCAGGGTGTTGTGAGGGTGTACCGCTTTCCCGACAGATCGCGGTCCCCAACTGCCCCTTCTCCTCGCCTGCTCCTCACTTTCGACTCACTGGTGCCCCCCGTTTCGGTATTCTGGGGCTTTGGTGAGAGACGAGCGTGCGAATTCTCAGTACGACCATACGTGCCAGATCCTACGCGCTGTTTTCAGTGTAATAGGTTTGGCCACGTGAGCAGCTCCTGCCGTCAGCCGGCCCCGTTGTGTGTCCGCTGCGGCGGCCCTCCCCACCCCTTGCCCTGTACTGCTCCGCCTTCCTGCACCAACTGCCATGGACCACACCCTGCTTCATCCCGCTCTTGCCCGTCCTTCCTCTTTGAAAGGGAGGTTCGGGCCCTCTGTTCATCAGAGTTTCTCAGCGCTCGGGAGGCGCGGGAGCGGTTGCGTGGCGGCGAGGCCCGGCGTGGTGCCTCGTACGCCGAGGCTCTCCGTTCCCGGACCCCGTCCTCACCGGCGGTTCCCAACGCGCCTCCACCCACCGTGTCCGCTACTCCCAGTCCATCCTCTGCCGCCCAGCGGACTCCTACCGCGGCTCCCCGTACCACCAGCGCGTCCCACGTGCTCCCTCCGCGAACGCCGATGCTTCGTCGGCAACCCCCCCTGCCCCTTCTACGCCCTCTCCACCGGCGCCTTCGGCCACCCCCATTCCGGATCGTGACCCGCCGTCACCCACGCGGCCGCACGACGGAGGGATAGGGGCCGCAAGCGCCGCGCCAGTGCGACCCCGAAAGGTTCGACGCCATAAGCCTCGCATCACCTTCCTCTCCTAAACACAAACGCCCCCTTCGCCCTACCGCCCCGGTGTCCTCACCGTCCCCACTGCGCAACCGTTATGCACGCTCCCCTGGGGTCCCCGTCGGCCCTCGTGGTGGAGGCTGAGATACACCCCTCTCCGGCCCGGTCGATGGACCCACTGGAGGGGGAACTCGCCCGCCTGGTCGGCGTTGGTGGGACGTTTACGCCCCCGCGTTTGACCCGCCCCATCTCTCTCCTCGACCTGCCAATGCCTCTGGGTGAGGTATTATTTTCCACTCCCCCTCGTAGTCCTGCCTCCCCCGCACCTCCGGTGAAGGGAGGGGCATTCTGGATACCTCTCACATCCCCTTCTCTGCATCGCTCTCCCCGACGTCCGGGAGACTCCTCCTCTGGAGGACTTGCCGGCGTCTGGTTCCACATCGCCCCTCGTCGGGGGGACCCTCGCCTTCGCCCTCGTTCGGCGTCCCTCACTGAACTCCGGGGCTTTCCGATTCCCTCTTTAATCTCGGGCCGCCCGATCGGCCCACCCACCCCATAATCATCCTTTACGCTGACCTTCCTACCCCTCCCTATACCTCGCTCCTGCAGTGGAACATCCGCGGGCTCCTGGTAGGCCTCGAGAGTCTCTCCTCTCTCCTGGCCTCCAGGTGTCCGGCGTGTTTCTGCCTTCAGGAGACGATTCTGGGATCCCGTTCCCTCCCTCGAGTGTCCGGTTACTGCGGGCTCCCTTCCCCGCCTCGATGGGGCGGGGAGGGGGGCGCCGCGGTCTTCGTGCACCGCTCCGTCCCTTTCCGCCCCCTCCCGCTCCGTACAGTCCTGCAAGCTGTGGCCGTGCGCCTTTTCTTGGGGCGCCAGCTCACGGTCTGCTCTCTTTACCTCTCCCCTAACATACGCCCCTCCACCCGATTCTCTCCGTGACCTAATTCTCCAGCTTCCCCGCCCTTTTCTGATTCTTGGGGACTTCAACAGTCGGGACCCGGCCTGGGGGACGTTTGCTCCACCTTTCTCTCCGGGACCCTTCTCTCCCTTATGGACGAGCTCGAGTTCACCTTTCTGAACGATGGCTCCCCAACCTGCCTTCACTCGGCCCATGACAGTTTCACCTGTATCGACCTTTCCCTGGTTTCCCTCGAAATCGTGACGGAGTTCACCTGGGAGGTCCTGCCGGATTCTTCCGGCAGTGACCATTTCCCAGTGTGTCTTACCCCGACCCGTCTCCTCCCCCCCACCTCTGTCCGCCCGCGCTGGCTGTTCGCCCGAGCAGACTGGGCCTCATACGCGAGGGGCACGGCGATCTCGCCATCATTCCTGCCTTTCCCTCCGTCAATGAGGCCCTCGCCTTCCTCGAGAGTAAGATCCTCTCGGCTGCCGCCAGTTGCATCCCCCGTACCTCTGGCTCCCCCAGACCGCGAAGCGTCCCATGGTGGACCCCAGAGTGCTCCCATGCCGTTCAGGAGCGGCGCCGTGCCGGCCGCCGCTTCTACCTGACCCGCCAGCTGGAGCACAAGATAGAATTTCAGCGCCTGAAGGCAGTGGCCCGTCGGGTCCTGAAACTGGCCGGCGTACCTCCTGGCGGAGTTACGTGTCCGGGATCTCTCCTCGACTGCCCCCTTGACTGTTTGGCGCAAGGTGCGTAGCTTTGAGGGGACCCGTGTCCCCCCTCGACCCCCGGTGCTTCGGGTCGGGGACGACGAGTTCGTGTCCGATCCGGAGGCCGTCGCGAACGCACTCGCGGCGCACTTTGCAGCCATCTCCAGTTCCGATTCCCCCCACTCCCGCCGCGACCCACCGGAATTTCCACCTCATAGGAATGACCCCTATAATCACCTCTTCCACATGACAGAGCTTCGGGAGGCCCTCCGCCCCGACGCTCCTCCGCCCCCGGCCCCGATAATATCCCCTATGACCTTTTACGGCATCTCCACCCCTCTGCTCTCAGCTTTCTACTGGACCTCTATAACCGGATTTGGTTGGAGGGTTCATTTCCGGACCGATGGCGTGAGTCCATCGTCGTCCCCATCCCGAAGCCGATAAAGACCCCTCACTCCCGTCGAACTATCGCCCCATTTCCCTAACATGCTGTGCCTGCAAGGTGATGGAGGCGATGGTCGCCTCGCGGCTGTCCTTTACCTTGGAGGCGAGTGACCAGTACCCTGCTACCCAGGCTGGTTTCCGGCGCTTCCGGTCTACCACCGACCCCCTCCTTCTCCTTAGCCATGACGTGCAGGAGGCTTTCTCCCGGCGTCAATTTGTACTCGCCGTCTTTTTCGACCTCCAGAAGGCCTACGATACTACCCGGCGGAGCGCGGTCTTCGACTGCTTACGCTCCTGGGTTTCGTAGGCTTTCTCCCTTCCTTTATTTATAACTTCTTGTCCGCCCGTTCTTTCCGCGTCCGCATCGGTTCTGCCCTCTCTGACCGCTTTCCGTTGGAGGAGGGTGTCCCTCAGGGTAGTGTCCTTAGCGTCTTGTGTTTCTCACTCGTGATGAACACAGTCGCTACGGTCCTGCCTACATCCGTTCGTAGCTCCCTCTATGCCGATGACCTGGCTATCTATTGCTCTGGCCGCCTCCCGTCTTTGGCTGAACGTCGGCTCCAGCTAGCCATCAACGCGGTGGTTCGCTGGGCGTCCTCGGTTGGCTATGCTTTCTCACCCTCTAAGTCTTCCAGTATGCTTTTCCGTCCTCGGCGCCTCCGTCTGTCGCATACCTTCGCCTTACCCTTGCCGGCACTCCTCTTCCCCTCGTCCCATCCGTTAGATTCTTGGGTATGACCCTCGACGGATTTTTCGGTTGGGTTCCACACCTTAGGCGGTTGCGGCAAACATCTCGCCGCACCCTCTCCCTTTTGGGTCATCTGTCCCACACGACCTGGGGGGCGGACAGGCGTACTCTGCTGCGCCTGTACACCTCCCTGGTGCAATCCCGTGTCGACTACGGCTGTGTGGTCTACAGCTCCGCCTCCTCTCCGGCACTCCGTATGCTGGATCCTCTTCTCCACCGTGGCCTTCGCCTGGCGTCGGGTGCCTTCCGCTCGTCCCCTGTCGCTAGTCTTCAGGTGGACTGTGGACACCCCCCCCCTGCCCCTTCGCCGGGGCCTTCTCATGGCGAAGTGTTACCTTCGCATCTGCCGCCTTCCGATGTCCCTACTCTTCTCCGCGATCTCCCAGGCGCTATCCCGGCCTGACACGTGGCATTTCGCCGCCTCTCTGGCCGAGATTTTCTCGTCCCTGGGGATCCCCCCACCCTCTATTCTGCCGTTCTCCTTCGATCTGTCGCCCCCCTGGCGGACCACCCCTATCTGCCGTTGCCAGGCGCTCCGTGGCCTGCGTAAGGAGTCTTCCTGCCGTCCTCCGGTCTTCTTTTCTGGCCCATCTTCCCGTCCATTCGGACGACGTTCCCGTCTACACCGACGGCTCGCGCTCCCCTGCAGGTGTCGCGGCTGCCGTCTTCTCTCCGTCATTGTCACCTACCTCCCGGGGTATCCCCCTGCCGGTTCAGGCCTCCATCTTTTCCGCGGAGCTCTTTGCCCTTCTGGAAGCCCTCCGTCTGGTATCGGGTTGTTCGCGGTCCTCCTGTACCATTTTTTCGGACTCGCTGAGCGCCTTCAGGCGCTCGAGCGCTATGATTCCCCGGACCCCCTCGTACGCCTTATTCAACAGGAGTACCATGTCCTGCAACCATTCACCGGATCCGGGTCACCTTCTGCTGGGTTCCCGCCCATGTTGGTGTTTCCGGTAATGAGGCGGCGGACCGCTTAGCCCGGTCCGCCGCCTCGCTGCCTCCCCTCCCCCGCCCGCTCCCCTTCTCAGACTATGTGCAGGTCTTTCGTTCCTTTTACGATCGCATGTGCAACAGTCCTGGGACGATGCCACCGGAAATAAACTCTGGTCCATCCGCCCCCGTCTGTCATATTGGGTGTCCTCTTTCCACCGCTCCAGACACAAAGAGGTCGTCCTTGCGCGGCTTCGCATCGGCCATACGCGCCTCACGCACGGCTATCTTATGTTCCGGCAGGAGGCTCCGTTGCGCCTCCTGCCAGTCGCCCCTCACCGTCTCTCACATCCTTGTGGAATGCCCCACCCTGTCGTCAGTACGTCGTCGCGCTTTTCCGTTCCTTTCTGATTTCCCCCTCCCCGAAACGTTTACGCCTTATGCTCGCTGAGAGCCCTCTCTTTCGCTTGACCGTCTTTTCCTCTTCCTCTTCCCAATCTCGCATCCTATCTGAGCTTTAGGTGGCTTCTCACCTGTAGTCCGCTGTTCTCCCTTTTCTAGTGCCTTTTCTCCGTCTCCGTTTCTCTTTCTCGTATTCCGCCTCGCCATGATATCCGCTACCATATAGCGGAAATGGCGGTAAACGCCCAATACAAAAAAAAAAATATATAATATATATATATATTATATACACAGGGTGGGCGGAAAGTAGCTCCCTATTTTGGATTGGTAAAAAAATACGTATATTATCCATTTATTTCAGAAGAAATAATATGAAAAGGTAGGCATACATGGTAGTTTTCTCTAAAATTCAAGTGGGCTCCAACTCTTTCCACCAGCTTCTGGAGCCGCCAGGAATGGCGTCCACTGACTTTAGCAGGAACTCCGGCGGGATGGAGGACATGACTTCCCGAATTCGGTCCTCCAGTTCTTCCAATGTCCTCGGTTGGTGCGGTAGGACTTCTTCCTTTACAGTTCAGCTCCTTCTTCAGCACAGTTCGCACTGAGTAGCGGGAGAGTCCCACTTTTCCCGAGCTGCCTGGCGAGTTGACTTCGTGGACTCCGTGCGAACATTTCCTGAACTGCCCTGGCACCGTCTCCTGGGCCCTGGATGTCGAAGGGCACCACATCTTCGAACATCTGCCACAGACCCCGTGGTCATGAGCTTCGAGTGGCAGTTCTTGATTGTTTTCGGGTCCACTTGGGCACGTGGTCCGTGAATGGCCCGCCACCATCTTTGAACTCGAACGACAGATTGCCAAACTTCGTACCGTGCCGCCAACTGGGCACGCTCCTGCAGTGTTAAAAAAATGAATGTTACAATTGTACCACTTTAGAGAACACACCATAACAATATAACAATAAAATCACAATTTATACATAATTTATATGTATTTAAAATTAGGGAGCTACTTTCCGCCCACCCTGTGTATAATATATATATATATATATATATATATATATATATATATATATATGCTGCGCCTGCAAGGTTATGGAGGCGATGGTCGCCTCGCGGCTATCTCTTACTCTGGAGGCGAGTGACAATACCCTGCTACCCAGGCTGGTTTTCCGGCGCTTCCGGTCTACCACCGACCCCCTCCTCCTCCTTAGCCACGGACGTGCAGGAGGCTTTCTCCCGGCGTCACTTTGTACTCGCCGTTTTTCGACCTCCAGAAGGCCTACGATACACTCGGCGGAGCCGCGGTCCTTTGACTGCTTACGCTCCCTGGGTTTCGTAGGCTTTCTCCCCTCCTTTATTTATAACTTCTTGTCCGCCCGTTCTTTCCGCGTCCGCATCGGTTCTACCCTCTCTGACCGCTTTCCGTTGGAGGAGGGTGTCCCTCAGGGTAGTGTCCTTAGCGTCCTGTGTTTCTCACTAGTGATGAACACAGTCGCTACGGTCCTGCCTACTTCCGTTCGTAGCTCCCTCTATGCCGATGACCTGGCTATCTATTGCTCTGGCCGCCTCCCGTCTTTGGCTGAACGTCGACTCCAGCTAGCCATCAACGCGGTGGTTCGCTGGGCGTCCTCAGTTGGCTATGCTTTCTCACCCTCTAAGTCTTCCAGTATGCTTTTCCGTCCTCGGCGCCTCCGTCTGTCGCATACCTTCGTCCTTACCCTTGCCGGCACTCCTCTTCCCCTCGTCCCATCTGTTCGATTCCTGGGTATGACTCGGCGAATTTTTCGGTTGGGTTCCACACCTTAGGCGGTTGCGGCAATCATCTCGCCGCACCCTCTCCCTTTTGAGTCACCTGTCCCACATGACCTGGGGGGCGGACAGGCGTACTCTGCTGCGCCTGTACACCTCCCTGGTGCAATCCCGCATCGACTACGGCTGTGTGGTCTACAGCTCCGCCTCCTCTCCGGCACTCCGTATGCTGGATCCTCTTCTCCACCGTGGCCTTCGCCTGGCGTCGAGTGCCTTCCGCTCGTCCCCTGTCGCTAGTCTTCAGGTGGACTGCGGACACCCCCCCCTGCCCCTTCGCCGGGGCCTTCTCATGGCGAAGTGTTACCTTCGCATCTGCCGCCTCCCGAGGTCCCTACTCTTCTCCGCGATCTCCCAGGCGCTACCCCGGCCTGACACGTGGCATTTCGCTGCCTCCTTGGCCGACGTCTTTTCGTCCCTGGGGATCCCCCCACCCTCTATTCTGCCGTTCTCCTTCGACCTGTCGCCCCCCTGGCTGACCACCCCTATCTGCCGCTGCCAGGCGCTCCGTGGCCTGCGTAAGGAGTCTCCTCCTACCGTCCTCCGGTCTTCTTTTCTGGCCCATCTTCCCGTACACTCGGACGATGTTCCCGTCTACACCGACGGCTCGCGCTCCCTGCAGGTCGCGG
The DNA here is from genome assembly GCA_023014485.1 of Bathynomus jamesi. Taxonomy (NCBI): domain Eukaryota; kingdom Metazoa; phylum Arthropoda; class Malacostraca; order Isopoda; family Cirolanidae; genus Bathynomus; species Bathynomus jamesi. Next base: position 376,592 of record JAJOZX010000486.1, read on the forward strand.
CCGCCGTCTTCTCTCCGTCGATGTCACCTACCTCCCGGGGTATCCCCCTGCCGGTTCAGGCCTCCATCTTTTCCGCGGAGCTCTTTGCCCTTCTGGAAGCCCTCCGTCTGGTATCGGGTTTTTCGCGGTCTTCCTGTACCATCTTTTCGGACTCGCTGAGCGCCCTTCAAGCGCTCGAGCGCTATAATTCCCCGCACCCCTCGTACGCATTATTCAACAGGAGTACCATGTCCTGCACACCGTTCACCGGATCCGGGTCACCTTCTGCTGGGTTCCTGCCCATGTCGGTGTTTCCGGTAATGAGGCGGCTGACCGCACAGCCCGGTCCGCCGCCTCGATGCCTCCCCTCCCCCGCCCGCTCCCCTTCTCTGACTATGTGCAGGTCTTTCGGTCCCTCTACGACCGCATATGGCAGCAGTCCTGGGACGATGCCACCGGAAATAAACTCTGGTCCATCCGCCCCCGCCTGTCATATTGGGCGTCCTCTTTCCACCGCTCCCGACACAAAGAGGTCGTCCTTGCGCGGCTTCGCATCGGCCATACGCGCCTCACGCACGGCTATCTTATGTCCCGGCAGGAGGCTCCTTGTTGCGCCTCCTGCCAGTCGCCCCTCACCGTCTTTCACATCCTTGTGGAATGCCCCACCCTGTCGTCTGTACGTCGTCGCGCCTTCCCGTTCCTCTCTGATTTCCCCCTCCCCGATCGTTTACGTCTTATGCTTGCTGAGAGCCCTCTCTTCTCGCTTGACCGTCTTTTCCTTTTCCTCTCCCAATCTCGCCTCCTCTCTGAGCTTTAGGTGACTTCTCACCCGTCGTCCGCGGTCCTCCCACTTCTAGTGCCTTTCCCCCGTCTCCGTTTCTCTTTCTCATTCTCTGCTTCGCCATGATATCCGCTAGCGTATAGCGGGAAATGGCGGTAAACGCCCCAATACAAAAAATATATATATATATATATGAAAAATTATTTCACGAAAGTGACACGTGAAAAGTATTTATGATGAATAAAACCACGAAGGAAAAAGAAACACAAAGGGGTGCTCAAGCGCTTTCGTCTAATGACATCCTCAGGAACACTGGAGTGAAAGGACAGATCAAGGCAATATATAGGTTACAAAAATAAACATACATACATACACATTCACATATATATACATATATAATATATACATATATATATATATATTAAATATATACATATATATAGTAAGCATAGAAAAAAATTGTGGGAGGAGCCAACATTTATATGGTCACAGAAGAATAAAGAAATAAAAATAAATATAAATATAAATTGAGAAAAAATTAATTACAAAATAGTGCCTTAGTGATATATATGTCACAGCCTAAATAATCATGTGCTAATCGTGTGAATAATAACACTCGCACCTTGTCAAAGAATATTTTAGTACTTCCATTTTTCCCGGGCTTCTTAGGCATTGCTAATGTACTTAAACTTTTGGATATCAGTGTAGTTTTTTCATATAACAATATTGTGAAAAACATCATAGTAAAAAATAGCCCTACCAATAATTTAGGCATTATCTATAAAATTGGGTGTAAGCAATGTGATTCCTTTTACATAGGTCAGACGGGAAAGGATTTGCAAACGCGTGTAAAACAGCATCAATATTCCGTTAGAACGGGACAGTTGTCCAGTGCCCTTTTTGTCCATTTGTCAGAGTTATCCCATTGTATTGATTGGAATAATGTTCAGTTTTGTTTCACTCTAGCAACATTGTTAATAGAAATATTCTTGAGTCGGCTATAATTCAACTTACAAATAACCTTAACATGAGTAAAGGTCTGTTTCAACTTGATCCCGTTGCTCTGAATTCCTTCAGAATGGATTTAAACAAAAAGGGCAGGTTGTTAAATCTTTGGTAAAAAATTTGTTTTTGTCTGTTGTTTCCCTTACAATTTTATTTTTCAATTTTTTGCTGTATGAGTGTATGTGTATGTATGTATGTGTATGTGCGTATGTGTGTGGTCATTGCAGTTAAATGTGTTTGTATGTATATGTGTGTATATGTATGTATGTATGTGTGTATATGTATGTATGTATGTATGTATGCAGTTAAATATATATATATATATATGTATGTGTATGTACCTTACCTTACCTTACAACCTCACAAAGGTTCTGCGGGATGATTTCTCATTTCGTGAAGGTCAAGCTTGTATATATATATATATATATATATGTGTGTGTGTGTGTGTGTGTGTTTGTATATATGTGTGTATATGTATATATATATTTGGGTATGCGGGTATATATGTGTACGTGTATTATTTGTAATTTTTTCAAGTTATATTTATTTTTTTTCTTTATTCTTTTGCGACCTACCGTTTTCTCAGACAATAATTATAAAAACAAATTTGGTAATTTTTTTCCCTTATGCATATATATATATATATATATATATATATATTCTGTATATATTGCGTTTATATTTCGTATATATACCGTAAATATGTTGTATATATATTTTATTGTTCTTTATATATCATCTAGGGATCATTTTGTTTTCCAATTTATATTTATTTGTACTTTTGTATTCGTTTGTGACTATAATATGCATATGTGGTAATTTTTCCCTTATAAATTGGTGTGCCTCTCTTAAAATTTATCTTTCAATTTTTATTTTTTAATAATGTGACATATATATCAATTTGGCAGCATCTATTAAATCGATTGTAAATCCTCCCTCTTGAGCTTGAATTGGTAGACTCCACTTACAATATTTATATTTATTTTTATTTCTCTATTCTTTTGTGACCTGTTCCATAAAAAAGCCATTTGAATTTATATGGAAGGTCGGCCAAAGTGCTAAAAGTGTCTTTATATATATATATATGTATATATATATGTATGTGTATATATATGTATATATATATATATATATGTATGTACAGTGGAACCTTGCTTAACGAGTGCCTCGTATAACGAGAAATTCGTATAACGAGCCAAAAGAATGGGGGAAAATTACCTTGCATAACGAGCGACACTTTGCTTAACGAGCAAAATATTTCGTCAAAATTTAAAGCGTAGACAAAAAAAAATGTCTCTAGACAGTTTCCTCGTGAAAAAGGATCCAAAAGAAAGTGAAAGTGCCTCTAAAATATTTAAAGCTAGTGACTGTGAGCTCGTCGAGAATGTTATTGCATTGAACGAAGACGATTCTCCTCCTTCCCCTCAATAACCCTCTCCTCCTCCCCTGTCTCTTCATTTCCTTTGCGTGCGTCAGGAGCACCTTCTCTCTTCGTAAGTTATTTATAAATTTCACCGTTTACTAATTATTTACATTCTCTTTTGGGTTAATTTTTATTATAATCTTTTCATTTCATGCAATAATAATTTAAAAAACGCCTTTAAATATCATTATAAATATATTTTAAGTATTTTTTAAGCATGGAACGCATTATCATATTTTACATTGATTCCTATGGAAAAATTGCCTTGCTTACGAGCATTTTGCATAACGAGCACAATTCGGGAACGAATTATGCTCGTTAAGCAAGGTTCCACTGTATATGTATTTATGGGTTTTTTTTTGCCTGTTTATTTCTTTATGATTATTTAGGCTGTGACATATATATCACTAAGGCACTATTTTGTAATTAATTTTTTCTCAATTTATATTTATATTTATTTCTTTATTCTCTGTGACCATATAAAATGTTGGCTCCTCCCACAATTTTTTTCTATGCTTACTATATATATATATTTTATATATAATATTTATATGTATATATATATATATGTATATATATGTGAATGTGTATGTATGTATGTTTATTTTTGTAACCTATATATTGCCTTGATCTGTCCTTTCACTCCAGTGTTCCTGAGGATGTCATTAGACGAAAGCGCTTGAGCACCCCTTTGTGTTTCTTTTTCCTTCGTGGTTTTATTCATCATATATATATATATATGGTGGCCCAAAAGGTATCTACTAACATTCTTACATTTTCTCCAAAACGAATGAATAGAATTCAATGAAAATTTGCTGATACACTATACTACTCACGTCATTTGTTTAACATCAGTTTGGAGAGAATGTCAATTGGTTTGGACTGTTGGAACCACTATGGAAACAGCATTGAGATGGTGTGGTTAAAACCCCAAGTTTAGTGGGAACTTCCACACAGGAAGGATTCCTGAGAGCTCCCAAACACCTCAGTAAGGCCTGGGAGGTTTCAGTAATCCCCATTGGGCCAGAGCTTTCTTGGAAAGCCAGATCTTCAGAGTTACTAAAAATGTTTTTCTTCTCTTTTTAATTGATTATAACAGATTTTAAATTCTCTCAGTGTAGATAATAATTAGAATTTGAGGCAATCATATGCCCATTTCTGGAGATGGAAACGCATCTCACTTCTTGATGGTGTGGTAAGTGATCCTATAGTCTTGTTTTTACCATTGGTGTTTTGTATTGCTTAACCATTAGCTATAAGGACCATGTCTAACATATTTGGATCACTTAAAATTATCATGTAAATATCATAATCATTTTTGAATGCCTGATTTCCTTTATAAAGACCTTGTTGGAAAACCTAACTTCAGTTATCAATATGCATCACAATGGATTTTGAGCTTTCTCATGCTGTGAACTAAATTGTACCTTTAACTTCCTTGTGAGCAACATATTAATGCAAACACACATCCCAAAATTTTAGAACCTTAATTATTATTGCTGTTAATTTTACTCCCTTTTCTGGCATCATTGCACTCATGGATTCCTGTTGGTCCACTGATGCCAGCGCTGGGGGGATAATCCCTAAATGTTTGTTGTTTTTTTCCTCTTTATCAGGGATTTATTGGCTGGGACATTTGCTTATTGAAATGAATTTGGCCAAAGCTTTTTCTCCCCCAATACCTGCACAAATGCTGAAGCCAGAGTTCACACACATTTTTTGTTATAAACATTGCTTTTGTTTGCACTGATTGAGCCAAGAATACCTTTAATGATTGTGATATGAAGGATAGTGTGTTTGGAGTATAAAATGACACATCTGGGACTTACCAGGTTTACACAATTCGGGTAAACACTCGTTGACCTTGCCCTAGTGACTAATATTCTTCGTTTTTGTATTAGTTATGCAAGTTCCTTTTATCTGTAAGTCTTGTCTCCTTTGTTGGTGATGGCCACTAATTTAATGGTTTTATTTTATGTTGACATTTTTGTGTGTGGTATGAGACTAATGTTGTTTGTTTCTTTTGGTTTGTAGTAATATCTTTTTTGCCTAAGTGCTTATCTGGTTCTGAATGCACATTGATGTATGATCAATAAAATTGTTCATATTTTCTTTAGTTACCAGTACTTGTAAAAACTTGCCTGCTGATGCAATTAACCTTGGAAGTGATATATATATATATATATATATATATATATATATATATATTTATATTTATATTTATTAAATTGGGGCAAGAAGGCTGTACTTTTCTTAAATCCTCCCACCATAAGCAGAGGAGTAAGTCTTTAAAAGAGGCAGACTGGCTATGCCCCAGAGATCTTAAAGGTGAGAATCCAGTTTCAAATTAATAGGAACTGCATCTCTGACATAATCTCAACCACACTAAAATTGGGAACTTGCTCACCCTGATTTCTCTCATTCTTAGCAGTGCTGGTGGTGCTAAAGTCAAAGGATTTATTTTTACTCAATTGAAGGCCCTCTTGGTTGTCCTCACTGGCAGCGCAATCTCCCATCTCAGCAACCAGCAGCAGCTGCCATGATCCCACTAACAGAGTATCCAGTAGGTGAGTAAAAAACACTTGCCAGCATCATGGCCCCATTTCAGCATTGATTGGCCTACCTATGCCCCTGATTTCAATCCGTGTGACTTCTTTTTGTGGGAATACCTCAAAGATAGAGTTTACCAGAGCAACCCAAAGACTTTGGAGGAGCTGAAATCATCAGTTGAATGTCAAATCATTGACATTCTGACAGAGGTTCTCCACACTGTAGTGTCAAATTTTGGGATGAGGTTGTGAAAAATTGTAGAAGTGGAGGGACAGCACATCAAACACATTGTCATATAAATGGCTTGAGATGCTGATTTGAATGGCGTTTGAACTATCTCTGTACTGTCAATAGTTTTGGTGAAATAAAGGCTTAAACTTGGTAGGAATTTTTTGGGTCACCTTGTATGTACCTTTCAACCTTTCAAATATTGTGTGTGATAATTCCTCATTTCATGAAGATCAAGCTTGTCATCCCTGCTCTCGAGTTTGCCTGGTGAAGTAGTGAGTTGGTTTCTTGTACTCTTCACCTCACATAGCCAGGTACACCCAGCTCATCGGAGATTGTTCTGAGCCAGGCGTCTAATCTTCTTTTGAAGATGTCCACTGCAACACCATTTGTGTTCCTAGGTCTTTGGTCAGTTGATTAGATAGTTTTGGTCCTCTCACAAAAAAACTATTTTCTTTCAGGGTTAAGGATGTTCCTTGTCTCGCCTTAAATTTGGGAACACGACACAGTCTTCCTTTTCTACTTTCCACTGTTGTTTGGGGAGTTAGAGGGTTAAAAATAAGATTAGGGACTAGTTTTTCCATTATTTTCCAAGTGTAAATAATGTAGTAGTTCTGTCTCCTCCTTTCCAGTGAATTTCTCAGTAATTTAGTTCTTTGCACCCCTTGATCTTGACTGTGATGCTTCTCTGAATCCCTTCTATCTGTTTAATGTCTTCTTTTTTATACGGGGATTTTAGGACTGAGCAGTATTCCAATTTGGGTATGATCAGTGTTTTCAGTAGAGGAATCATTATATTCCTATCCCTTCATTTGAAGGTTCTCAGTATCTGCCCATTTATTCTGTTTACTCTTATCTTAATTTTGTTTCAAATTTCACATCATCAGTCATTACAACCCCGAAATCTTTAGCTCTAGAATTTCTCTGAATTTCCTGTCCATTTGGGGTATAATATTCCATTTTAGGTCTTCTCTTTTTCTGTACCATAGCAGCTGAAATTTCTCTGTGTTAAACTTCATATTGTTGTCTTCTATGCACTTGTAGATTCTGTTCATGTTGGTTTGTAGAGATGCTATATCTTCTGGGTTTCTTATTTTTTCTACTAATCTTTGTGTCATTGGCAAATGATGTTACTGTGCTGTCTCTGGTAATGTCCTCATCTATGTCAGTTAGCATGATTATGAAGAGTAGTGGAGATAATACTGTTCCTTGTGGTACTGAGCTGAGGGCCTCTGAATCTGATGAAGATACTCCTTGTACTGTAATGACTTGCTGCCACTCACTAAGGAAATTGTATATCCATTTCCCTACTTTTCTTGTTATTCCCATATATTTAATTTTATGTATTGTGATTCCATGGTCACACTTGTCAAATGTTTTGGCAAAGTCTGTGTATATTACATCAGTTTTCTTTGCTTTCAAGTGCATCAATAATGTTGTTGTAGTGTTCCATTAGTTGTGATGGGCATGATCTGCCTAACTGAAACCCATGTTGGTTATCATTGAATTTTTTTCGTGTTTCCAAAAAGTCGTAGATTTTCTGTCTAACTATTCTTTCAAATATTTTAGCGAGATGTAAGCGACACTGGCCTATAGTTTTTAGCCTCGGATCGATCTCCTCCTTTATGTATTGGGACTATGTTCACGCTCTTCAGGATGCCCAGTATTTCTCCCGTGTCTAGTGATTGTCTCCATATCCAATATAGGAGCTCAGCGATTGCATTCTTGCAGTTTTTGATCAGTGTGGCATTCCATTTATCCAGTCCTGCTGCTGAGTGTGCTTTTAGTTTCCCTATAGCTTGTGTAATATGTCATAAAATTGAAGTCCATTATACTTTTCCCTTGTAGTTGTTCTTCAAAGAACACATTTCTATCACATATCAGTTTGTCAGTTTTTGGGATGCTGAAAGATGAGTCGTACTGAGCTCTTAATATTTCAGATACTTCTGTTAGATCATCAGATAAAGCATCCTCATTTTTCAAAGGTGCAGTAGTCACATGGTTTTTTGACTTTCTTTTTGCAAAATTATAGAAGTACTTTGAGTTAACCTTTATCGCTTCTATAGTGTCATCTTTCTCTTTTTCTGCATGCTTCTCAATTAGTTCCTGTATGATGCAATCGAGACTTTGCAGTTTATCATTTAATATTTTTCTGATGTTATCTTTACAGTTACCCCTTCTTTTGTCTCTCGAACCTACTTCTCTTTCCTCTTTGTTGTATTTTTTGGAACAAGTCTTTCCACAATTTTCAGCAGCATCTCCTCTAAAGTCATTAGCATCTCTTCCATTGTCTTGGCCTCGAAAATGGTTTTCCACTCTATTACTTCCATGCTGGATGCAACATCTTCCCAGTTTATAGCTTTGGAATGAAAATTAAAAATTTCAGATTTGCTTCTTTCTGTTGTTTGTGTTCTTTCCTTTCCTGTTGCTTTTATATTGGTTATTTTTTCAATAATGTTGTGATCTGATATTATAGTTGGGGATATTTCTCATTATCAATTAGGTTGATGTTGTTTGTGAATACCAAATCTAGGCAGTTGTTTTTCTTGTGTTTTCTGTTATTTCTTGTGTTAACATAAATTCATCAGCCAAAGCTAGAAGCATTTTTACCTGCTCCTGGTCTTCCTCTGTGTTCCCTTTTTCTTGGTGTATACATACAGTATATTTTTTCCTATCCTTTTATGTTTCATGAATGGGAACTTAAAATCACCACAGAGAAAAATATTTGGGGTTGGAGAGTGTAGAGCTTTTACCCAGTTTCTTACCCCTGTAATGGAATCTGAAAATTTTGAGGTTGGCATGTTTGGGGGTCTGTAGATTACAATTAGTACCATATTTGATTTTTCAACTTTTGCTGCTACACATTCTGCGTAGCTGTTTGAGGTACTTATAGTCATTTCTGCCATATGCCTTTCATGTGTGTAAATAGCACATCCTCCTCTATGTCTCACTGTTCTGTCGGCTCAGAGTATGTTATAGTTGTCAATTTGTACTTCATTTTTCACAGTTTGCCTGGCAGTTCTTTAGAGGAGTTTCCATGAGGCATGCAAATTCTGCTCCAGCTTCTTGCGCAAGTCCTTTCAGGTATAAAACTTTGTCTGGGGAATGATTTGATTTAAGGCCCTGAATGTTGGCTAGGATTATTTTTATTTTTTCTCTATCATTTTCACATGCAGGTGGTTCCAATTCATTTTCCAATGGTGGTACTGGTTTCGTTGCCTTGTGGTCCTCTGAGAATCTGCCTCTTTTTATCTTTGTCAGTACCTGTTGTCCCGATAACACATGAAGTGTCTTTGTGCATGCCTTCTGTCCAGCTCTCAGATTTGAATATTTGTCAGCTGACTTTGTATTTGCTGGATAGTATTTAGCAGCTGAATTGTGTTGGCTACATCTAAAAAATTGGTACCCTTCTTTGATGTTCGTTTTTCCTGATATATATATATATATATATATTTAAAACAGCTTTATTTTAAATTTTTGGAGTGGCAACCCTGTTTGTCACTATAATGTGTGTTTGATGTTCAAACTCCATTAGAGCAAATGGGTTAAGTAAGGTGATTAAGGTAGCTATACTATCAGTCTACTATAGCCTGTCCAGGCTATTGTATGGACAATTGTAGGGTCTTGTCAGAAGAATGCTCAATCAATTTATGTAGGCTTCCTGCAAGTTCAGCAGACACTAATGCCCTGTCATTGAATGGATTACGTATTCATATCTTATCAAACTTTCCAATGTCATGTAGGAAATAGTTTGGGAGCTGTTTTTGCAGTTGAAGTATGTGCCATCATTTAGGGAAGGAGTGTCAAGTTTTTTTTTTGTCAAAAGGGGGTTGCCAGCACAAAATAGGTTGAGAAACACCACTCTGGGGCCTGTAAAATCTTTTATAATTTTTACATGTATGCTAGATATTTTTCTGTTTTTATAACATTCAGCAATTATTTTATTGGCTTTATTCTTATTGATATTTTTTGTTTGAAATAAAAAAGAAGCTGAAAAAGTTAACCCTCTGTTATAGCCTTTAGGTTTAAGTTTAATTAAAAGAAATTCTATTTTAAATTTGACCAAGTTATTCATTGGAGTGTGTTTGAACAGATCTAAAAATAATAAATATTGTTTGAAACTGTTTTCACTAAATTTAAACCCATATTTTCACATAGGTACACAGAGAGAACTGGAAATACCACTCAACATTACAGTGGTTTGTGCTCGGCCTTCCTTTCTCACTGGTAGGCAGTTTCTCACGTCTCCTCGGCCTTTTTTCCCTAACTATTAGCATAGGGATACTTCTACTTCTACTTGCCCTAGAACTCGGGTGGTGGGGTGGGCGCCGGCGACCAGGCCCTTGAGTCCTCTACCAGTGGAAGAATACGTCTTGAGGGGGTCGCCCTCCCTCAGGTGGCGGAACACACTCTCTCTCTCTTCTGTTAATGACCTCAGCCTGTACTTTGACCATGCCTTTGGATACACACCCTCTGGACTTGCCCCCAAAACCAGGCCTCTTGCTTTCCCCGTATGCCCCCTCGCCAGCCGTCCACCCGTCTCTCCACAGAGAGTGCCCCGCGGCGCACGGGGAAGTCGGCCCTCACATCCGTCCTATAGACCGTTGGATGTCCCAGTCCACCTCGAATCTACAACTTCCATATCCTTCCACAGCATCCACAAATTCCTAGTGATCCGGCCTACCTCTGGGTCCCTCCCAACCAACTCCGAACGGACGTTTCAAGCGATTCGAGCACGCAGCGACTCCAGTCGCTACGATATACGACCACAGAGGGATGGTTCCCTCCTCATAAAATCACGTTCAGCTGCGGAGACGAAAGCCCTACTCTCCCTCACTGAGGTCCTTGGATGCTCGGTATCCGTCTTCCCTCACCCTCGTCTGAACCAGAGTCAGGGCACTATTTACGCCACCCGCCTGTTGTCGATCCCAGTGAACGAGCTCCAAGAGGATCTGGCACCCCAGGGTACCACCAAGATTTATCGCTTCACATCTCGACAGGGGGGCACCTACTCCCCTACTCCGCGCCTGCTTCTCACCTTTAACACCTTAGTCCCTCCCGGCCACATTGTGTGGGGCATGGGAGACCGTGCGTCATGCGAATTCTCTGTACGCCCATACGTTCCCGACCCGACCCGGTGCTTCAAGTGCAACAAGTTCGGGCACGTCAGCTCAACCTGCCGACAACCTCACCAACTGTGCGTTCGCTGCGGAGAAATTGCTCACCCAGACAAGTGTCCCAACCAGCCTCAATGCTCCAACTGCGGAGACGCACACCCAGCCTCGTCCCGATACTGTATTTTCTTCAGGTTTGAGAAGAAGGTCCGGGCCTCACAGGTGGCGGATTTCCTCAGCCTCCGAGAGGCGCGAGACAGGGTCCGGAGTCGGGAGGTAAGGCCGGGGGTTTCCTATGCAACTGCCCTCGGCTCCGTCTCATCAGCAAGCCGCTCAGGTCCACCTCCCAAACCCTCTTCGGCCACAGTATCTTTCCCAACCCCGGACAGGTTGGGAACTGCCATTCTCAGTAATAGAGCACTCCATCCTGGCCCGAGCACAGAATCCTGCCTAGAAGCCCTTCACCCACTGAGTTCACGACGCTCCCCTACCTGCCGTGACCCACGAGTTAGGTCCCGTTCGGCCGATTCGGCCCCGCAGCCTCCGCCGTAATCGACTGCCCAACTGATTCCCTCTCTGGTTAACGGCAGGCAATCTGCCACGCCCCAGACTTACCCTTCGCCTTCATGAACCCTGATCTCCCTTCCAACCCGAATTCACCAGCATCTCCACTTCCCACCCACCCCCGACAAATAATGGACCCTCCGAAAACAACTATAATACACTGGAATTGCAGAGGAATCTCTGCAAACTATGAAGGCCTCAACTCCATGATTGCCTCTACCCGCCCGGTGTGTGTCTGCCTCCAGGAACTAATCCTGGGAACCAGATCTACGCCCTGCCCGACTGGATATTCATGTATCACCTCCCCGTCTCCGACCTGCACTCGAAGGGCAGCGGCCATCCTCATTCACCACACAGTCCCCTTCCAGAAGCTCTCTATCTGGTCCCCGCTACAGGTGACTGCTGCCAGGGTTTTCCTGTACATACAATACACCATCTGCTCCATGTACCTCCCTCCCCACACCCAAGTCTCCCACGACGATCTGGTGGAAATGATACAACAACTAGCCAGGCCCTTCCTACTCCGGCGATTTTAACAGTCGCCACCCCCTATGGGGCGACACAATCTCCACCTATATGACCCCCCACCCTGATTGCCCTCATGACCGAGCTCTCCTTTGAGTGCCTCAATGATGGATCTCCTACTCTGTACCACGCTACCAGACATAATCCGACTTGTATTGACCTGTCATTCGTCTCGACGGATGCTCTCCTGGATTTCGGATGGCAGGTTCCTTCGAGACTACTATGGCAGTGACCATCTCCCCGTCCAACTTACACTAAACTGGCCCGACCAAACCGTTCGGGTACCGAAGAGATGGATCGTAGCCAGAGCCAACTGGTCCCTCCTCCAAAACACCTCTACAACGCATACGACTGCCGACTTCCCAATCCCATCCTCCGACGAATGTATCGCCCACTTCGAAGCAAGCGTCATCGGAGCTGCATGCACCAGCATACCCCGATCCTCCTCCTACCCCCGCGCCCGGCGAGTACCACGGTGGACCCCAGAATGTACAGAGGCCATACGCGCCAAGAAGAGATCAACCCGACGCTTCTACCGCACGCGACTTCCCACCCATCGCACGGAGATGTAGCGGGCTAGAGCCATAACCCGCCTTACAATGAAGAGGGCCCGCCGAACTTCTTGGCGTGCTTTTGTGATTGAGATCACTTCCTCCACACCTTAGGCTACCATCTGAAAGAAGGTACGGCGTGTCGAGGGGCGACATACCATTTCCCGACCACCAGTCCGCCTTCTAGGCGGTAAAGTTCTCAACGTGGACGATAGAAATAGGCTCCAAGACGATGTAAATAGGATTATGGAGTGGACGGATAAGTGGCAGATGCAATTTAATATAGACAAATGTAAAGTTTTCTATATAGGTTCTCGTAACAATGTACACGATGGATGATAGACAGTTAGCGAGCGTTGACGAGGAAGTAGATTTAGGCGTACGCGTATCTAAGGATTTAAAAGTTAGGAACCAGTGCCTGGAGTCTTGCGCAAAAGCTAATAGGATGTTAGGCTTCATAGCGCGTAATTTCGAATTTAAATCGAAGAATATTATATTGCCCCTTTACAAGTCCCTAGTCAGGCCTCATTTAGAATATGACGTTCAGTTTTCGTGCCTGTATTTGCGTGAGGATATTGATAGATTGGAAAAGGTTCAGCGTCGCACCACTAAACTAATTCCGTCATTACGCAACAAGTCTTACGAAGATAGGATTAAAGAGTTAAACTTGCATTCACTCGAAACTAGGAGATTAAGGAGGGAGCTTATTGAAGTTTTCAAAATCGTTAATAAAATCAATAACTTAAATTTTGACATTGTTCATTTTCGATAATAGCAATACTCGTAATAACGGATTTAAATTATGTGGCAGACGTTTCATTACTAACATTGCTAAAAACGTTTTTACGTTTAAAGTAATTGATAAGTGGAATAATTTTCCCGCGTCCGTCGTGAACTCTACCAGCGTTAATATGTTTAAAAACCGTTTAGATAGGCATTTTAAAAATATTAACGTTGTTTAAAATAATAAAACAATTAGCAACAGGAGCTCTGGGGGTAATGGTCGAGGGTGAATCTGTTGACGATTAATGTCAACTTGTGACATGCCAGCGTGTAATATGCCAGCAATAAAATTATTATTGAAAAAAAAAAAAATTAGACTAACACGAACTTAGATGTAGTTCGTGTAGCGTAAACTGACCCACATTTTATTATACTCTTCATACTCTTTTTTTCTTTTAACCCCCTACTCTCTGCTTTCTCTCCGGCTAACCTTAAGAGTGGATCTTAGGGTCTTTGTTAGCCTTAGCTTCTGTAGATCTGGCAACGGGAATGTCCAGCGTATAAAACCTCAGCTTGGATATTGGACTTCCTCCTTCCATAGGTCCCGTCATAACGAAGTGATTCTAGCCCGTCTCCGCCTCGGGCACACGTAGCGCACACGGTCACCTCATGGCTAAACTGCCGGCCCCACTCTGCCCGACCTGCCATACCCCCATCACCGTCGTCCACCTCCTGGTCGAATGCCCGAATCTGTCTGACCTCGGCCACAGCTGTTTCCCCAACCTGTCTCGTTTTCCCACGTCCGAACGCCTCCAGTCCATACTCGCCGAAGGCCCCCACTTCTCGGCGGAATCGAAAGTGGTTTGGGTTTTTTGTTTTAAGTGTTTATTTTTTCTTTTTCTCTTTAGGGAATGAAAAGTAAAGCACGAGATCATTAATATACCATTCTAATTTCTACATTTGAGCAAAATATTTACGGTGTAAACTTTTGCACAAATTCGGTCGACCCATTCGTCTTGACTGTTTTCAACTTAAAAAAGTAACCAATCGATAAAATATCGAAATTTTAGTCAACAAAATGAGGTTTTACTTCAGTTTCAATAATTTTTATGAACTTTAAACGTGAAAATATAGCCGTATTCCATTTATATTCTTAAGAGGTATAACTCAATTTGAAGTATTGTAGAACGCACAGTAATACAATACTGTATATTAATGTCAGCCAAATTGTTAGTAGGATTAAGCAACAAAATAGTAAGAAGAGATTCTAAATTCTCTCGACTCTTTGAGCCCTTCAGAATTTCGTTTACGCAAGTAATTAAACTTTGCCAGTGTAATTAATTAAGTACTTATTCCATATTGGTTTGCGGAAATTTGCTTTGCATTCATTAAATCAAAATCCCGTTATTATTCACAGAATTTTAAGTAGATTCAATTCAAATTGTCTGATGTTAAATTAAATAGACATTTTCAGTCGAGTGGAATATATTTTGAATGTAGTCGATTCATATTTTGTTTATTTGTAACGATACTTCATATTTTGAATTGGACTACGCCTCGAAGCCACGTCGCATTAGCGCGAGGTTGAACGACGACGGGGCAGAATTATCAACAGTAATTGGATGGATGGCCGTCCTCCGCATCACGTGACTTTTGCCATTACGAAGGGAGTTAAACGACCCCAACCATTAGATTAGGATTATTGGGTTCGTGATCATTTACTTTTTCGTAGATCTCGAAAAATGCCGCTGTTGTCATCGATGAAATTGGAAAAATGGAGATGTTTAGTCATAAGTTCGGTGGAGAAAGTGAGAGAATTCATAAAGAGTCGTAAAAATGTATTGATTGTGACAATTCCAGTTCCTAAAGGACGTCCAATTCCTCTTGTAGAAGAGATAAGACACCATAAGGATTTTAATGTAAAAACAGTAAGAATGCAAACTTTTAACTCTTTAGTAACGGGAAAATAAAATTTTTAATAATAATAATTAGTTAACTATATAGGACAACCAACATTCAACCTAAATGAGTGTTTAAATCCATAATTGTGGACTGCAAATGTCTGAGTATAGATTTTATAGGGTTAAAATAGTCCGGAATTCCCCTTTACTCTACACCAGTGATTCTTAACCTTCTTAGGCTGCCATCCAAATTCTGGTCTCTGGGCTAGCTCGGCGACCACTGCCTTCAAACAGTTCACTCGTAATAGATAATAAAATAAATAATAATGGTAAAATGATTAGGGATAACATAAATGAATGATAAATGACAATTTAATGACCCAAGTTTGGGTCGTGACCCAGAGGTAAAGAAGTGAGACACTTACTCTTTACCCCCCAACCGTAAGTAGAGTATGTGACCAATCTAACTCAATCCCAGGTGACGGCCGCAAGGGCAGTTGAACTCTGTACCTTTACGTTTTGGAGTATAATTTATATCGGTCTTCATTTTTTCATTAGTTCCTTTTGAAATAATCTGCCGCAGTTAGTTTTGAAGTTTCTTCGTGATTAACTATTTATTACAAGGTATTGCGTGAGGACATATTTTACTAGAATTCTGGAAAGAAAGTTTTGGAAATCTGTGCCAAATCGTGGAAAATCGATTGAGATTAGCAAGTAATAAAACCTATTTTTCTTTTCAGATTACCAAATCGAATAGGGATGATTATCTTTTATACGAAGAATTAATTAAATATTTATCTCAAACCTCATAAATTGTATAGTTTCTGCAAGTTTTTCATGACATTGTTTTGTACTTTACAGTTATAACTTATAAGTTGTAAATAAACTTATATTACTTGAAATTTACTCTTTCATGTAAAAATTTAATTTCCATTGTGTATTTAAGGTAAGGATTATCAAAAGCGTGTCTTCCATGCTCATACGAATATATCATACTGTGAATTGACAAGTAAATAGGCACCTTTGGTCCTTCTAAAGTTTTTTGATTTAATAAAAAAGGTAAATGAAAAATTTATTGGATCAATGTATTTAGAATAGAGTTTGGAAGGAGCTTGAATGAGAATTATGTAAAGAAGAGAAAGTTGTTCTGGAAGGAAGTGCGAAAGTGCAGGAATGAAACAAAGATTGAGAGTAGGAGATGAAAATGGGAGAATGCTCACATCGGATGCGGATCTATGGAATAGATGTAAGGAGTATGGAAGAAATGAGAGGAGTGCAGTTTTAATGAAACACTACTAGCAGAGAACCAACAGACCTTTACAAGAATTAGTAAGAATGTGAAAATGAATAAATGCACCTATGATAAAATCCTTTTCTTTGGTAAAATAACTGTAATAAAGGTGTACCAGATTCATTTAATCTGCTACACAAGTTTTGGTCCTGGAAGCACTCTTGGTTATCAGGCTTCATCGCTGGAAACAATCTCCTTTTTCATGTTATGCGAGAGGTTGGAGACGAGAGGTTATGATGCATGTGTCAGAGCGCATGGGCAAATGGGAATGTGCCTGAAGACTGGAAGAAAATAGTAATTGTTCCATTGACAAAATGAAAGTGAATGTGAGAATTACAGAGGTGTAAGTCTGTTGAGTGTAGTTGGGAAGGTGTATAGTAAGATAGTAATAGCTTGTGGTATTACAGAATGCTTGGTAATTGATGAGTAAGGAGGGTTCCAAGGTGAAAGAGGTTGTAGGATAAACTATTTGCAGCGAGATAAGTGACTGAGAAAGCGTGTGAAAGGAATTGCAAGGTGTACATGACTCGTTTTGGATCTTTAGAAAGGGCATGATAAAGTGAATAGAGAAGCACTGTGGAAGGTTTTGAATATATATGGGATTGATGGTAGAGTCATGAATGTGGTGAAGTAGGTTGAAATGGTGGAAGTTTGTTAGAAGTATGCAAGTTCGGGACGCTGCCCGTTTTATTTTTGAGATCTAGTAGCATCGCCACGCACGACGTATGAAACGCCGCAGGTATGGAGTTTTGCCTTGTGCAGGGACGATTGTGTGGATTGTTGCGTGCTTTTCACTTTCTGCCGTTTCTCCTTTTCATTATCTTCTGTACTTTACATCTGGGTTGTTCAGCGTTCTCACCAAAAATCTTTGGGAAATAAGACTTAATGATAATATATGCTTGTATTTACAATCGTGTTGCGTTCCCCTTTGCAATATGTAAAGTCGACACGTTCTAACGCTGATAAGCTTTTTTTTCTTGATGTATTGCAGCCTATTCTCTCATGGCTTTGATGAGGCCTTCCCTGGCTGTAGGCTTTGGTTGATACTTTCTTAAGGACTTATTAAGCATGTACCCTACATGGTCTCTTGGATTCGTATCCAGGGATTTACCTGGTTATGGAAGGCATTCAATTCCATGCCTGTTATGAGGCCTTTCCGTGGCACGAGCGGTGAGCTGGGGCATCATCATGCATGGATACCCTTTGGAATGGAGATACATTTTCATTGGAGTAAATGAGTAGAAACCCATCTTCCAGGATCTTTATATATTTGACTGAATTAATAGCCAACCAATTCTTCGTCCAAATTGCATCCCGCACCATTACAGACCCTCCTCCCCCGACTCCCCCAAGTTAGTTTTACTGTAACTTAGGGATGCCTCAAGCTTCTTGGGATGAACGTCTGTGTACTTTCACACGAAGTCTGGAAATCAAGCAAATCGAACTCGGATTATGTCGTTTTGCCGTCGCTGCTGGTTATTGCTTTCGACGTGCAATGTTGCGAGGGGTGAGCATGCGTTTCCTTTCAGATGTTTTGCAATAGCTCGTGAAGAGTCTGATGTTCCTAGAGATAACCCTTAATTTGAACCACTAATTCGGCAGTGGTTTGGCGAAGATTAGTTTCTGAAAGTTCCATCCTGCATGAAGCGTTCTTTCAGATGGACTTTCCCCAACAGTGTCATACTTAGGGTGGCCATTTCCAAATTTCCAAAAAGGAGGACACTGCGTATGTGGCCGTACGTTAACATAATATATACCGGGTGTCCCAATAAAATGTTTACACATCATATTAGACTTTTACTTGTGGAGCACTCTGAAGAACACTGTGTATGCTGAAAAACCAAGGACACTACATATAACATGGATCTTTTCCGTTTGACTGCCGCCATTGAAACATAATTAAACTTTTTGTATTTTAACTGAAATGTCTTGATGATACAAAATAAGTTACTTTATAAAAAAGCTTTTCTTAATTTCCCCTTCAAATTTTGTTTCTTATAAACAATTTTAATTACTTTCAAGATCATGCTTAATTTTTAAGTTTTAAACGTGTACTCAGAAAAATAAGGGGATCACCTGAAGATCAGGGCCTCCAGCCTTCTTTAGTTAGCTTTATAAGGCTAACCAGTGGTGGGCACCGTTAACCAAAAAGTTAACCGATAACGATAATCCGTTAACCCCAATTTTTAACTCCGATAATTTTACTACAAAGTTAACGGAAGTTAACGATAATCCGTTAACGATAACTATTTCTTTACTAACATTTTAAAAAAAATCAAGGAAAAAAGCTTTAAAACCCATAGAAAATGTTTATTTATGCAAAATCCAACAATAAATAGGTATTTAACTATTTTTATCAAGTTTTGCAACTTTTTTGCTTAACTTTTTTTTTATTTTTAATAAAAAATGTACTGATTACATGTTTTGAAACCCTTGTAACCACTAACCATTAACTAAATTTTAATTTACCAGAGAATTATTATGGCGGGAACTGAAAGGTAAAATTAAATTTTAGGCACATTTATTAAAGACTATGACACAATGTGCTGGTTGCCTTTCAGAAAGACCAACTTCTCAAAGTTAGGCCCAACTGCCAGTCTTGACCTCTTGGACCTCAGGATGTCCTTGCCGAGAGAGAAGAGCCGTTCCACTGCGGCAGAGGACGGAATTGGCAGACAAGTTATGGCGGTTTGAATTCATTCGCGGAGCGGTGATCTTCCGTGAATGACTCCTCGCAGTTAACGTCAGTGATGTAGGTCTCGAGATCGGTCTCGGTCTCGAGACCGATCTCGAGACCCAATTTGTAGATCTCGATCTCGGTCTCCGCTATTTAGATCTCGTTCTCGGTTTTTCTCCCCGAGACCTTTCGAGACTGTAATGAAAAATACATGTTATTGGCTTACTCATGATGGTGGCTTGGTTGAACAGACACAATTCAGAATGTTTATGAAAGTGTGTGAAAGTAAGGGACTCTAGGTATTCACTAATCAGTCACCTTGTTTTGAGTGGATGTTGAATTAATGTCATATATATATATATAATTTAGACCTTATGCTAATTGCTATGCCTCTGTTTATAATACCGATATGTCAATTTATTTTTCATAGAAATGGTGTTGGAAAAATGCTATACAGGAAACTCAAGCACGGAGAATGAGCAGATACAGAGAGACAGCGTTCATTCTCACAGCAGCGATGACGAAATAAAACAGAGTCAAACCAAAGTTCCGAGACATGGCAAAATATCAAAGCTATCGGTCCAAGCAGAAGAACGTTAAAACTGGGAAGATTTTGAACCGCAGGGAACAGTTGCGACGGTACCTCTTAGAGATCGATGAATCTCATATTTTAGACAACTGCTCTCCAATAAAGTTTTGGCACCAGAAAAGGGATAAATTCCCATCACTGGCCAAAATTGCCATGACTGTTTTAACAGTGCTTGCCTCTAGTGCTCCAATTCAGCGTGTATTTAGCCATGGAGGCATAATAATGAGGCCCCACAGAAGTCGAACTTCAGCAGAACTTCTGAGCATGCTGATGTTCCTTAAAAGTGTAATGAGCACCTATCATGCTTTAAAATTTAAATAAATGCAAAAGTCAAACTGGGTAGTGGGTACGTTCATTAAACCTTCTGTAACAGATATAAAAGAAGTAAATAAATAAAAAGTACGTATATATATAATAATATATATATATATTATATATATATATATATATTATATATATATATATATATATATAAATGCAAAAAACCACTTTTTTCTACGTGAAGGTCAAAATATGAAAATAAAAACCCACTCTAATAGACAGAGTTTATTTCCACGACAGTTTCGACGCCCACTGGCATCCTCCTCGGGTGGATACAGAAACACGAATGAACCAAAACAAGAGGGAAAAACAGTCCAGGAACCGACCGTTAAGAAATTCGCACCTAGGTTAGATCTCATTCTCCCGACACCGGAAGGGCATTTTTCATTAAGTACATTCGCGCAAATTTAAAACTATCTTCCTGTTCTAAACATACAGATTCTATTATATTTTTTTTTTTTTTTTACATAATTATTACATTTATTTTTAAATTTATTACATTTAATATTGCATAATTATTTATTACAGAAATTATAAATTTATTATTACATTGGTTATTACATTATTGTTTATTATACAGAACTTATAAACCATAAAACGAATGAAAAAAGCCGATTGGGAAACAATCCAGCGACCATTGAGAAATTCGCACCTAGGTTAGATACCGTTCTTATAAGCGGACCCTGTAATAAAATGCCCTTCCAGTGTCGGGAGAACGGTATCTAACCTAGGTGCGAATTTCTCAATGGTCGCTGGATTGTTTCCCAATCGGCTTTTTTCATTCGTTTTTCGGTTTATAAGTTCTGTATAATAAACAATAATGTAATAACCAATGTAATAATAAATTTATAATTTCTGTAATAAATAATTATGCAATATTAAATGTAATAAATTTAATAATAAATGTAATAATTATGTAAAAAAAAAAAATATATAATAGAATCTGTATGTTTAGAACAGGAAGATAGTTTTAAATTTGCGCAAATGTACTTAATGAAAAATGCCCTTCCGGTGTCGGGAGAATGAGATCTAACCTAGGTGCGAATTTCTTAACGGTCGGTTCCTGGACTGTTTTTCCCTCTTGTTTTGGTTCATTCGTGTTTCTGTATCCACCCGAGGAGGATGCCAGTGGGCGTCGAAACTGTCGTGGAAATAAACTCTGTCTATTAGAGTGGGTTTTTATTTTCATATATGTATATATATTTAATATACTTAACATAGTCTAATTTCCATAGTAGTGTGAAACAAATTGAAAGGGCATGAGCTTGGTCTCGATCTCGGTCTCGAATTTTAAGGGTCTCGATCTTGGTCTCACAGGATCAGGTCTCAGTCTCGGACTTGGTGGTCTCGACTACATCACTGGTTAACGTGTTAACGGACTTTAACAGACTAAATATCGAGTTATCGGAAGTTAACTGGTCCGATAACGATAAATGGAAATTAACTTCCGTTAATAGTCCGTTAAAAAAAGTTAACTTCATTAATTAACTGTTCTCGGATTAACGCTTTAGTGCCCAACACTGAGGCTAGCTAACA
This sequence comes from Bathynomus jamesi, assembly GCA_023014485.1. Classification (NCBI taxonomy): domain Eukaryota; kingdom Metazoa; phylum Arthropoda; class Malacostraca; order Isopoda; family Cirolanidae; genus Bathynomus; species Bathynomus jamesi. The sequence goes on from JAJOZX010000486.1 coordinate 398,350, forward strand.
CAAAAATATCACGACCTAACCTAACCAATCGTCAAGGTCGTACAGTTGACCTAACGATTGGTTAGGTTAGGTCAGGTCGTGATATTTTCGTTAGTTAGCCTTATAAGGCTAAGTAAAGAAGGCTGGGGGCACTCACCTCTTAAGTTTCAATGGCGGCAGTCAAACGGAAAAGATCCTATAACATTATATATATATATATATAACTGAAAGAAACGAATATTCATTTTTACTCCTTCGGCAGGCTGACTGACTGACTCGTAGTCATGAAATTGAAAACAAATGCGGCTTATCAGCAGTGTTGCCAACTACATCCAATAAAAATACGTTAACGGTTGTTATGGCCTTCAGTACCCGCTATTTTAAGTGTGTACCTGAGGTAATTTATAAAATTCTTTTTAGCCAGACCCCAAAAAGGGAGGACAAATTAACGTCCGGCTCAAGGTGGTTCCGGATGGAGGACAGTGTGCTCAAAAGGCGGACTGTCCGGCCACCGTAGACTCATACTATAAAGCTTATTGCTCTCCTTTATCGATTTACTCGGAAGCACCCCATCAGATACCTGATTTGCTCCAACCGCTCTTGCTTTCATCCCACGTATCCAATTTATATAGAGTTCCAGCAAGCTTAAGAACCCCCCAGTTAGGTTACGGTAACGAAATTATGGAAGCACGCAAATATATACTTCAGACAAATAATGTACAAAAATGGTCCAAAAAATGCTACCTCTAAATTAAGTGAATTTTTCACTAACCTTACAATTAAGGATATATACACACCTTAACTTAATATACAGGGTGATTCAGCAAAGAGTACATTAAAGTGGAGGATGAAATCCTTGGATAATTCTAAACCACAATGTCTCTGGTAAAATGTCAGATTCTACATAGTTTCCATGTTACAATACATTTAAGATGTTGAATTATTGAGTGAATATGAAGTGAAACCCTCGTAGGTTTTTGTAATCATTTATTCACAGATCTCTACAGTGTGACCCCTTTGTTACAACCTAAAGGAAGTGTTCAAAGTTGCCCCCTTCTGCCTCAATGCAGGCCCGTACACGTCGTACCATTGAATGTCTGACGCGTTCCAGAAGAGAACATTTTGCCCGAGCATCAAGGGAATATCTGGATACTGTTTGTCCCAACAGGTGGATAGGGCGTGGTGGCCCCGTTCCCTGGCCACCCCGCTCCCCAGATCTTAACCCTTTGGATTTCTACCTGTGGGGCCATTTAAAGACGTTGGTGTATGATACAGATGTTCAAACGAGGAATTATGGCCACGTGTTCGTGACAGGTGCGAGCAAATTATAGTTCAGACATTCAATGGTACGTGTACAGGCTTGCATTGAGGCAGAAGAGGGCAACTTTGAACATTTCCTTTAGGTTGTAGCAAAGGGGCGTCACACTGTAGAGATCTGTGAATAAATTATTACAAAAACCTACTGGGGTTTCAATTCATATTCACTCATTAATACAACATCTTAGATGTATTGTAACATGGAAATTATGAAAAAACTATATAGGGCTATGGGTTGATTGCCTGATACCCTCATCCGTTGGAAATTTCCAGCAGATTTCAGTGGAGAGTTAAACGACAAAAGCCCTATGTTTTTTCGTTAGAGAGTTATGAATATGTAGGTTTTTAAAGGACCTCTTTATATTTAATTGATTACGGTAATTTTAGCGTCGGGATTTTAGCTGCCTATATTAGAATGAAAATAAATTGCCTCACCTTATTTTTGCTGGGTCCTTGGTTTGTTTCGATGTAGGGCGTTACGATCATTTTCGGTGTAGGGCCGCCACGATGGAGTTACGCGACGAATTTGGCTTGATGTAATTAATATAGGCAGTCACAATATAAACACTTTAAGGTGTAGGCCTACCCTTTTTCTTTATATTTATTAAGTTTATTATAAGGAATTCACTCAGAACTTGAGGGAAGACAAAAGCACATCTTCCCTGTTTAAAGCGTTCGCTGCACATAAACAGCCACAAGGCTACTCCTTTAATATATCTCATATTTTAGTATAAATTGCTGATTTGGCAAAGGTTGTTGACTCTTTCTCTCTTGTATTTTGCATGGGTTAGCAAATGGAAAATTTGGTTCACGTGAAATAAATGAAGGTTTCTCGTGGTTATGCAGACCCGACGCCTACATACGGTTCTATGTATGTATGGCAATCATCTCATTCCCATTAGGCTATGTCGCCAATCCCGAGCCAATTTTGTATAGATTGTTAGAAAATCTAGAAGAGGAAGAACCATTGTTGTCCCAAGGCGATATGATGACTAAGCTGATTGATGCAGCATTGCTTGTATATATTAAGTTAAGGTGTATATATATCCATCTCATAAATTGTAAGGTTAGTGAAAAATTAACTTAATTTAGAGCTAGCATTTTTGAGCTCTTGTGGCATCATTGTTTGGTCACACTGTTGGCATCATTTTGGGGCGCTGCGCGTTCTTTCTACTCGTTTGTGGGGTGTCGTACGTACAGGATGTGGTCTGTTAGAGAGCTCTCTTGCAATTCAGTTTGGTTGTTTAGATACAAGATTGTTGCATCGTGCAATAGTCCAGGTTGCGTTGTTGTTGCAAGGTTGAGAAAGAAGACCATAAATAGTACCCCTTTTGTTTTTATCTTAAATTCATACAACTAAAGCCTAAGGTAGGCCCACATCGAGTCAGCAACCCTGAGGTAGGACCTAATAGAATCTCAAGTCCGTAAGTTTTAATTTTAGCTTAACTTGGGCTGTAGGTAGAACTGGCCCTTTAGAATTTGGCCGTTCACGGCTCAACTGGGATTTTGAACCCAACAAATGAATAAAATAACATGGTCCTTCGAACCGGATTCTACCCCAAAACTGAGTCAGTGACTATTTTTCGGCAAAGTTCTGATTGTGCAAATTGTAGCCCAAGTTAGGCCTAGACGGGTTGAGTATTATTGAATTAAGGTCCCAGGGTAGAAAGTTTGGTCGCCCAATTGCGAAACTTGGCCAGTCGTCTGTCGTCGTTTTTGGCCTACATTTTACCGGTTTGGTTAATTTTGGGTTATTATTGAATTAAGGTCCCAGGGTAGAAAGTTTGGTTGCCCAATTGCTAAACTTGGCCAGTCGTCTGTCGTCGTTTTTGGCCTACATTTTACCGGTTTGGTTAATTTTGGGTTATTATTGAATTAAGGTCCCAGGGTAGAAAGTTTGGTTGCCCAATTGCGAAACTTGGCCACTCGTCTGTCGTTGTTTTTGGCCTACATTTTACCGGTTTGGTTAATTTGGGTTATTATTGAATTAAGGTCCTGGGGTGGAAAATTTGGTATTCCATACTGGTGTTTGGTTAGTACCCCACCCAGCAATTCAGTTTATTTGAAAGTAAAATTTGCGTTTGATCAGTTTGGTTAAGTATTTCTGCCAATTCAGCTCATTTGGTATTGAGCCCAATTGTTGTTTGCATTGAAGATGAGTGCATCTGAATTGAACAAATTTATAAAAAGGAGAAGCGCCTACAAAGGTCTAATTACAAAGGTCATTGCCACTATAGATTCTGCCATAGAGCAAGAGGATTTACGCTTAGTGACTGCGCAGCTTTCCATATTAGAAACTAAAAAGGTTGCTCTAAGTGAGGTAAATGTTAAAATTGAGGCTCTTATAGAAGAGGGTGAAATAGAAAATAACATAATTTACTTTGAAGAGATTATTGATGATATAATTAAAGTAGGCCTCCGAGCAAAAGAGTTTAGCAGCTCAGTACAGTTAGAGACCAGGTCTAATAATGAAACACAACACTCAACAAATGATGTTTGTGAAGTTAAGGTTAACAGATCTGTAGTTCAATTACCGAGGCTTGTACTCAAAACATTTTCTGGGAGTATTCAGGAATGGCAAGGATGGGCAGACAGTTTTCAATCAGCAGTTCATTCTAGTCAAGTGTTAAGTGCCGTGGAGAAGTTTAATTATTTGCGGTCCCTCTTGGAAGGGGAGGCAGCAAAGACTATAGCAGGATTAGCATTAACAGAGGCTAATTATAATGTGGCTTGGGATATATTAAAGAAACGGTTTGGTAAGCCAGAGATCTTAATTAAAAGCCACCTCCGTGCACTTTTAGCTATACCTCCTGTTAATAATCCTAATAGTGTCAAGGAGTTACGGCAGTTATATGATGAATTTGAAATTAGAACTAGGTCCCTGGATAACTTGGGTGTAGGAATGGAAAGGTATGGTATAATGTTGGTTCCTACACTGGAGTCTAAATTGCCTAGCTCAATTTTGCTTGAATTAAGTAGGGGACACTCTACAGAACATGTGTACATCCCCCTTCAGCAGATGTTAAGTCTTTTAGGCACAGAATTAGCAAGACGAGAGGGAATTGAGTTTGCACAGTGGGATGGTAAACAAGGGGACAAAGGCAGGCACAGCACCAAAGTTTCCACAAAAAGGAATAACCCAGGTACAGTGTCAGCTCTACATGCATCCTCTGAGAATAAGTTAAAGGGAATCAAGGAATGCATATTTTGCGAAGGCAACCACAAGTCATATAAATGTGAGGTGGCTGAGGCATTACCCTTTGAGGAGAGAAAGGACAGGGTAACTAAGTCCACAGCATGTTTTAAATGTTTTTTGAAAGGTCATAGAGCAAGGTTTTGGAAGTTTAAAATTTTGTGTAAAAAATGTCATGGTAGGCATCAGCCATTATTGTGTGAAACACTCCTAGTAGGCCTACCCCAGAAGTAGAGACATCAGTGGCACATGCCACTGCTATGCAAGGGAGTAAAAGTAAAGGGGGATTATTGCAAACAACTGCAGCCTTATTAATTGGGAATGAGGGAGAAGCTACTATAAGAGTGTTGTTTGATAGTGGTAGCCAGTATAGTTTTATTAAGACCAGAATTTCCAGAAAATTGAAGTTTAAAGAAATAAGAGGGAAAATTTAAGAATTTCTGGGTTTCGGGGTTCCGTTCAAAACCGAACCAAATTTAAGAAGGTAGAAGTTCTGGTTAAAGGGTTGTTACCGCAAAGTCCCACTATCAAGGTCCAAGCTGTAGAGATTGAGGAACTTTGTGCTCCAGTCACTACTTGTTTAGATATGGCATGTGTCCAAGAATTGCAAGTTAAAGGAATTAATTTGGGCAATAATAAGTTTGAAAGAACAGAAGATATTAGTCTTTTGATTGGAGCTGACTATTATTGGGACTTCATCACTGGTAATATTGTCCGTACATCTCAAGGCCCAGTAGCTATTGAAAGTAAGCTAGGCTGGATGCTACATGGTAGCTATTGCAATGAAATGGAAATTAAGGCTCTTTTTGTTAAGATTGAGGAGAACAGCCATGGTTTGGAAAGGCATTTGAAAGCGTTTTGGGAACTTGAATCCATTGGCATAAAGGACAAACAGTCAAGTACAGTGAACAATGATGTTTTAGAGCAATTTGAAAAAGAGATTGGGTTTAGAGATGGTTGCTATGAAGTTGGCCTACCATGGAAGGATTCTTGCAAACCCGGTTCAAACCTTCAGCTAGCTAATCGGAGGTTGGAGACTTCATTGTACAGGCTAAGTGAAAATGAGGAGTTGTTAATTGAATACAATGAGGCCATCCTAAGTTATGTAAGGAGGGCTATGCTGAAAGGGTGCAAGGTGAGCTGGTGAGCCAGGAGGCACATTATCTGCCACACCATGCAGTGGTACGGCGAGACAAAACTACCACCAAACTGAGGGTAGTTTTTGATGGCTCAGCCAAGGACAAAGGTGGTGTGTCCTTGAATGACTGTTTGGATGCTGGGCCAAACTTAAATGCAGATTTATTTTCCTTGTTACTGAGATTCATGTTTGGTAGAGTAGCATTGACTGCAGATGTGAAGCAAGCCTTTTTGCGGATAAAGTTAAAACCAGAGGACAGAGATGCAGTAAGGTATCTGTGGGTGGATACGAAAGACTTGTTGGAAAATGAACCTAAGGTTCAAGCATATAGAATGAAGTCAGTGTTGTATGGAAAACTGATTAATGGGTAGTTGGGAGGTAACGAAAATGGTTCACTGAGTAGGTAGGTAGTTAATCTAACAATTATTAAATTCCTTTTATGTCAATAACTGGGTGGATGAAACCAATTGGTTGCTCACCAGAGTTATTCTCCACACTAGTATTTATATACTGTGTGATAAGAGCGTGCTCGGTAATAGATATACATTACCGATCAACCAACCGAGGAAAAAACCAAGACGACGCTGGTGGAAAAAGCCCCGCTAAAAGGAGAACAAAGGAGAACGAAAATGAGGAACGGGGGCGAAAAGACGGAACTGGAGAAGGGACAAGAACAGACAACGAAGAAAGATCCCCACCAGCAAGTACGCTCTTAACAATTAAACCAGGACGGAAGAAGGGACTCTCTAATAACTAGCAGTAAGTGACTAATTGTGTTTTTAACCCAGTTTAGGTAGATTCATTAAATTAAGCTGGGTCAGACAACTTAGGCCTACATTGTGGCCTAAGACCCAGCATCAACTCATAGCTTAACAAAGGTAAAGGTAGATTGCCTAACCTAGTTTGGTGAGGAATCCTACTGTGGACCTCAATTTATCTGCCCGCTCTGGACCATTTCCGGAATCTCTATGCTGACCCCTCTAGGCTAGACTTGATCTACTCTATAGTTAGACTGGAGAAATAAGGGGTGGGTTAATTGTGGACCAATTCATACAGAGCATTTTTCACATTGGTGGTCCGTGTGTGGGGAATAAACAAACCTTAACCTTACTTAACAAAAATTGCAGAATTAGGCTAAATGGTCTAGCCTAATAAGGCTAATTAGGTCTACAACCTAGGGCCTAACTAGGAAACATTTACATTTAAGGAGTATCATTCTCTTATAAGCTTAGATCTGAGTGACACATAAGTACTTGGGGGGATTAAACCAAATTTAAACTTGACTGTTTTGTCTGTGCTCTCTCTTCTCTGGTAATTTCTTCTTGTCCTCTATTTCATTACGATCCCCAGTTAAACAATTTTGACTTAAACATGGACAGTGCGGAATTGAAAAAGTTAAAAAAGAAAAGGGGGGCAAAGTTGGGAGCTGTTACAAAGGCCGTGAACACTTTTAACAATATTAACAACCAGGTAAGGAAGATTTAGAGTGTGTAATTCTTAAATTGGAAACTAAAAAGAAGGAAATAATAGCCATTGATGAGAGTATTTCAGAGTTAGTTGAATCCGAAATGGCTGAAGAACAATTGATAGACCTTTACGCTGATAATGATGATCAGGTAATCTCAATTGAACAGCAAATAAGGAGACTACGGTCTCGTTTGACTGACTTAACACCAAATAAACCTAATTCTGATTTTAATCAAAGTAGAGCTAACCTTCAACAAAATTTAAGTGGCATGCTAAATCCTGAGTCACAAGAATTGAGGGCTCAGTTACCCATTTTGCTAGTACCAACATTTGAAGGGGACACGGTACAATTCCCATCTTTCATTGACAAATTTGAGAGTTTAATAGGTAATAAACCTTATATTTCAACTGTTGATAAGTTTAGCTACTTAACTAGTTTCCTTAAAGGCCCAGCCTATAACCTGATAGCCTATTTACCAGCCGTAGGGAATTCATATGAAGTAGCTATTGATCTCTTAAAACGTAATTACATTAATAAAGATGAGTGCGAAAAATGCTCTGTATGAATTGGTCCACAATTAACCCACCCCTTATATATCCAGTCTAACTATAGAGTAGATCAAGTCTAGCCTAGAGGGGTCAGCCTAGAGATTCCGGAAATGGTCCAGAGCGGGCAGATAAATTGAGGTCCACAGTAGGATTCCTCACAAGAATTAGGTTAGGGCAATCTACCTTCACCTTTGTTAAGCTATGAGTTGATGCTGGGTCTTAGGCCACAATGTAGGCCTAACTTGTCTGACCCAGCTTAATTTAATGCTTATAACTTACTGGTGTAAAAACTCAATTAGTCACTTACTTTTAGTTATTTGAGTCTCTCCCTTCTCCGGTTATGTTTGTCGAGAGCGCACTTTGCTGGTACGTCCTCTCGCCCGTTCGTCGTTTGTTCTCTCCTTTGTTCTCCTTTTCGCGGGCTTCTCGTACCAGCGTTGTCTTGGTTTATTCCTCGGTTGATTGAGCGGTAATGTATCTCCACTACCGAGCACGCTCCTCCCACACAGTATATAAATACTAGTGTGGAGAATAACTCTGGTGAGCAACCAATTGGTTTCATCCACCCAGTTATTGACATAAAAGGAATTTAATGATTGTTAGATTAACTACCTACCTACTCAGTGAACTATTTTCGTTACCTCCCAACTACCCACTCATCAGTTTTCCATATACTGGGGGCCCCGGAGATAAAAATTTTGGTGTCAATGTCACCAATTTTTGTCTGAGTGTAGACTAGCTAACTATTTAACTGTAAATGCCTTTTAATCTGATTAACAGTGCTATCCTCACCTTCTCATGGAGAAGGTGTAGCATTTAATTAGAAGAGAAAATATACATCCATAGGATGAAACTGTCTATGGTCTTTACCATAAGAAAAGAAAAAATGAAAGTTAGAAGAGAAAATTACAATTCCCCAGCATCTATTTTTTGTTGTAAAAATAGTCGCGCTTTTAATGCTGTTTGTCGCTGAGGTCTTGTGTCTGTCAATGTTGTAGTAGGATGCGTTACCACTCCTACTGTCAAAGGAATAGTTTCTGGAAGTTCAGTGTCTCCAGTTGTTACTGTCAGTGGAGAAGGTTCTCCAAAGTCCATTGTTTTGGGTCCAGACTCTAAAGGGTACAAAAGAAAATGTCTCTTGTTGTGTCACCCGTTGAAGTCCTTAATTTGACCACTCTTGTTACCCCATCTGCCCCTGGTCTGAGTTCTGAAACTCTAGCCAGAGGCCAGTTTTGTCTTGGAGTACTGTCATGTATGAGAACAAGGTCCCCTACCTTAATTGTGTCAGACCAATCCTTCTTAGTCATTTGTTTATGTCTCTCCCTTAGACCCATCAAGTACTCAGTTTTCCACTGTTTAATGAAATGAGCTTTAACTCTAGTTAAATGTTGTAACTTAGTCTGGAGCTCATCATGTCGTTGAGTCCAGTTTGGGTCTTCTGAAGAGTCTATATTGTAGTCCGGCAGGAGACTAACTTGTTCTCCCCGAATCAAATGATTTGGAGTTAATGGTTCTGGGTCATTAATGTTGTCACTCACATAAGTGAGTGGTCTATTGTTAATGATGTTCTCAATCTCAGCCAGGAGAGTGAGTAACCCAAATAAGTGTATCTGTTTTGGTTTAGGTCTAGGTTGTATTCTGATAGGTCACCCAAAGGGGCTATCCCTGATGGAGTCTGAATAGCTATACCATTACCTATCTCTACTATGCCCTTATGAATAAGATTAATATAATCTGCCCCTATTAGCATTTCAATGTTAGCTATTGTGTTGTTAGTGATATGTCTATCAGCTATTTTGTAGTGTTTTTTCAAATGATTTATGGTTTGTTCTAGTTTGGGTATAACCAGTTTGTTTTGTCCTACTTTAGAAATAATAACTGCTTCAATTTTCTTGAATTTACTTTCTAAATGTAGTTCCAGGTCAATTGTCTTATAGCTATTTTTGTCCGAGTTATCCTTAACAAAGGACGCAATATTGAGGTTTTGTTCATTCGGGTTTGGTGTCAAACCCAATTTATTAACTACATTTTTTGAAACAAATGTTTGTTGAGAACAACAGTCTATAAGACATCTCACTGGAGTGGTACTACCCTCACTATTCACTAAGTCCAAAGTAATAGTTGGTAAAAGAATCTCAGTGTTTCTTGTTACATCGTTTGAACAAGCAGAATGTCCCATGAAAGTGGCATTTTCTTGATTACCTTTGTTTGGGGGAGGTATCTTTTGAGTTTGAGTACTATTATTTGGACACTTTGGTGAATCACACATTGATGAGACATGTCGTAAACTTTTACAAAACTTACACTTGAATCTTAACCTAGATTTACAGTCTTTCTTATAATGTCCCTGGCCAATACACTTTTTACACAGGTTCAACTGTTCACATCTTTTAGCCCTTGGTTAAAATCTGAATATTTGTCACACCCAGTACTACTGTGTTCATTACTTGCACAAAATTTGCAATATGGTGTGTAAGTTGAGGCAGCAGTTACATTAAAGTTCTGTAATGTAGGTGTTCGTGTTTTGTAGTTGGTCACATTTGATTCTACAGTATCAAGTTTTGTCTGTTTGGCTGTAGCTAGTTGGTCTCTGGGAACAGTCTTTGGTTTATCCATAGTCTGGGTCTTATGTGTTGGAAAATCTCTCAAGTTGTAATTAGTTAGGATATTGGGGAAGTGTTGTCTTATTTGTGCTAAATTAGGATAATTTTCTCCCGTCTTTAGAATTAAATTATCTTTAACCCTCGAAGGAAGGCACCTAAGTACTATGCTTTGTATAAGCCAAGATGAAGTTTTAATATCTATCTCATTGCTAACCAGTTGTCCTATAATAGCTTCTAATTTTGTATAAAAATTTTCCATATCACTATGGTTATCTTTTATGGGTGCAAATTCAAAAATTTGTTGAGATAATTCATATACTGTATAATCACTTCTTTATTAACGTAATTACGTTTTAAAAGATCAATAGCTACTTCATATGAATCCCCTACGGCTGGTAAATAGGCTATCAGGTTATAGGCTGGGCCTTTAAGGGAACTAGTTAAGTAACTAAACTTTTCAACAGTTGAAATATAAGGTTTATTACCTATTAAATTCTCAAATTTGTCAATGAAAGATGGGAATTGTACCGTGTCCCCTTCAAATGTTGGTATTTGCAAAATGGGTAACTGAGCCCTCAATTCTTGTGACTCAGGATTTTGCATGCCACTTAAATTTTGTTGAAGGTTAGCCCTACTTTGATTAAAATCAGAATTAGGTTTTTTTGGTGTTAAGTCAGTCAACCGAGACCGTAGTTCCCTTATTTGCTGTTCAATTGAGCTTACCTGATCATCATCATCAGCGTAAAGGTCTATCAATTGTTCTTCAGCCATTTCGGATTCAACTAACTCTGAAATACTCTCATTAATGGCTATTATTTCCTTCTTTTTAATTTCTAATTTAATAATTACACACTCTATATTTTTCTTACCTGGTTGTGTAATATTGTTAAAAGTGTTCACAGCCTTTGTAACAGCTCCCAACTTTGCCCCCCTTTTCTTTTTTAACTTTTTCAATTCTGCACTGTCCATGTGTAAGTCAAAATTGTTTAACTGGGGATCGTAATGAAATAGAGGACAAGAAGAAATTACCAGAGAAGAGAGAGCACAGACAAAACAGTCAAGTTTAAATTTGGTTTAATCCCCCCAAGTACTTATGTGTCACTCAGGTCTAAGCTTATAAGAGAATGAGACTCCTTAAATGTAAATGTTTCCTAGTTAGGCCCTAGGTTGTAGACCTAATTAGGCTTGCTCAGGTTAGGCTTAGGCTAGACCATTTAGCCTAATTCTGCAATTTTTGTTAAGTAAGCTTAAGGTTTGTAAATTCCCCACACACGGACCACCAATGCGAAAAATGCTCTGTATGAATTGGTCCACAATTAACCCACCCCTTATATCTCCAGTCTAACTATAGAGTAGATCAAGTCTAGCCTAGAGGGGTCAGCCTAGAGATTCCGGAAATGGTCCAGAGCGGGCAGATAAATTGAGGTCCACAGTAGGATTCCTCACAAGAATTAGGTTAGGGCAGTCTACCTTCACCTTTGTTAAGCTATGAGTTGATGCTGGGTCTTAGGCCACAATGTATGCCTAACTTGTCTGACCCAGCTTAATTTAATGCTTATAACTTACTGGTGTAAAAACTCAATTAGTCACTTACTTTTAGTTATTTGAGTCTCTCCCTTCTCCGGTTATGTTTGTCGAGAGCGCACTTTGCTGGTACGTCCTCTCGCCCCGTTCGTCGTTTTCGTTCTCCCTTTGTTCTCCTTTTCGCGGGGCTTCTCGTACCAGCGTTGTCTTGGTTTATTCCTCGGTTGGTTGAGCGGTAATGTATCTCCACTACCGAGCACGCTCCTCCCACACAGTATATAAATACTAGTGTGGAGAATAACTCTGGTGAGCAACCAATTGGTTTCATCCACCCAGTTATTGACATAAAAGGAATTTAATGATTGTTAGATTAACTACCTACCTACTCAGTGAACCATTTTCGTTACCTCCCAACTACCCACTCATCAGTTTTCCATAATGAGATTGTATATGAATTATCTCAACAAATTTTTGATTTTGCACCCATAAAAGATAACCATAGTGATATGGAAAATTTTTATACAAAATTAGAAGCTATTATAGGACAACTGGTTAGCAATGAGATAGATATTAAAGCTTCATCTTGGATTATACAAGGCATAGTTCTTAGGTGCCTTCCTTTGAGGGTTAAAGATATTTTAGTTCTAAAGACGGGAGAAAATTATCCTAATCTTGAAGATATCAGAAAACACTTTCCCAATATCCTAACTAATTACAAATTGAGAAATATTCCAACACAAAATAAGACCCAGACTATGGATAAACCAAAGACTGTTCCCAGAGACCAACTAGCTACAGCCAAACAGACAAAACTTGATACTGTAGAATCAAATGTGACCAACTGTAATACACGAACACCTACATTACAGAACTTTAATGTAACTGCTGCCTCAACTTACACACTACATTGCAAATTTTGTGCAAGTAATGAACACAGTAGTACTGGGTGTGACAAATATTCAGACTTTAACCAAAGAGCTAAAAGATGTGAACAGTTGAACCTATGTAAAAAGTGTATTGGCCAGGGACATTATAAGAAAGACTGTAAATCTAGGTTAAGATTCAAGTGTAAGTTTTGTAAAAGTTTACGACATGTCTCATCAATGTGTGATTCACCAAAGTGTCTAAACAATAGTACTCAAACTCAAAAGATACCTCCACCAAACAAAGGTAATCAAGAAAATGCCACTTTCATGGGACATTCTGTTTGCTCAAACAACGTAACAAGAAACACTGAGATTCTTTTACCAACTATTACTTTGGACTTAGTGAATAGTGAGGGTAGCACCACTCCAGTGAGATGTCTTATAGACTGTTGTTCTCAACAAACATTTGTTTCGCAAAATGTAGTAAATAAATTGGGTTTGACACCAAACCCGAATGAACAAAAACTCAATATTGCATCCTTTGTTAAGGATAACTCGGACAAAAATAGCTATAAGACAATTGACCTGGAACTACAGTTAGAAAATAAATTAGAGAAAATTGAAGCAGTTATTATTTCTAAAGTAGGACAAAACAAACTGGTTATACCCAACTAGAACAAACCATAAATCATTTGGGAAAACACTACAAAATAGCTGATAGACATATCACTAAACACAGTAGCTAACATTGAAATGTTAATGGGGGCAGATTATATTAATCTTATTCATAAGGGCATAGTGAAGATAGGTAATGGTATAGCTATTCAGACTCCATCAGGGATAGCCCCTTTGGGTGACCTATCCAAATACAACCTAGACCTAAACCAAAATAGTTCATGACCAACAAATACTATGTGCCTCAACTCAGTCCTACATAACACCTGTAAGAATAGCAACACTTTGAATAATATTATCTCAACTGAGAACATTAATTCATCATTATCAAATGAAACTTTGGATGAGGCAATTCAAACTTTATGGTTGCTAGAATCTGTGGGTATACTGTACATGACACAAATCAAACTTCAGAAGATCACTTAATGGTAAAAAGATTTGAAGACACCATTCAGTGCAAAGACAATAGTTATTTTATTGAGTTACCTTGGAAAATAAATTGTCCAACTTTAAGAGATAATCTCAAAGTAGCTAAAGGACATTTATATAAAGTAATGAAAAAACTCAAACAAGATAATAATATTAAAAAGTACAGTGATGTCTTCAAAGAACAGCTACAGAAAGGCTTCATTGAAGAAGTAACAAATAACCCTTTTAAAAAAGATGGTTGTCATTATTTAACCCACAGGGGGGTTTATCGACAAGATGACCCAACAACAAAACTCAGAGTAGTATATAACTGTAGCCTCAAAGACAGTGATAAACACAGTTTGAATGATTGCCTGATTGAGGGTCCTAATCTCATTTCTGACCTTGTGAAGATCTTACTGAGGTTCAGGTTAGATAAATATGCCGTACAAAGTGACATTTCAAAGGCATTTTTGAGAATAAATCTTAAAAATGATTATGATAAGAACCAACTTAGGTTCTTATGGTTCAAGGATCCATTTGATTTGAATAAAGGGTTCATAACCTATAGATTTAATGTTGTGTTGTTTGGAGCCAATTGCTCACCTAGCCTATTAGCATTGACAATTGGACATCATTTGAACCAGTTTAATAACTCTTTAACATTGAACTTCCTTAAGGAACATTTTTACGTAGACAATCTAATAGGCTCAACAACAACAAAATCTGAATTATCTGAAGTCTATGAACACTCTCAAAACATTATGCAACAAGGTAACTTTGAACTTAGAGAGTGGATTTCAAATGATGAGGATTTAAACAAAAGATTTTAAAGGATAATAATGGTCTTACTGAGCCATCAGACAGAGTTAAAACTTTAGGTATGAACTGGTATTTGGATGCAACTTCTAACAGTCATGATTCAAACTGTACTAAAGGTTTTAAACTTGATGAGGAAGCAAATACTAAAAGACAAATATTATCAGAGGCTTCCAAAATTTTTGATCCTATGGGTCTATTCCTGCCTTCAACAATAAAATCAAAGATTCTCCTCCAAGAAATTTGGAGGACAAATGTTGGGTGGGATGATCCAATAACAAATGAAAATCAAAAATCTTGGAAGAAGTTAGCTGCTGATTTAACAAAAGTGCAGAACATTAAAATTCAAAGGTGCTGTGGGTTTAGGGATAAGCCCCAGAGACTTCATGTGTTTGCTGATGCAAGCACACAAGCTTATGGGTGCTGTGCGTATCTTGTAAGTCCTACAGAAAGTCATCTAATTTATGCAAAAGGGAAAGTTGCACCTCTCAAACCTACCCGAACCATACCTCAATTGGAACTATTGGCTGCTGCATTAGCCATTAAAACCATTTCATTGCTTAAGGATGCTTACCATGATGTGAACATAACTGATATCCACATCTGGCTTGACAGTCAGATTTGTCTTGCCTGGATACGGAATGATAGCATTAATAGTAAGAATATCTTTGTAAGAAATAGGCTAAAAGAAATAGCTGAAGCTAATGAAAGCCTACAAGTAAACTTTCACTATGTTCCAACTAAACAAAATCCAGCAGACTTTCTGACCAGAGGTTTATCCTACAAGTTGTTGAAGTCAACACAAAACTTGGTTTATGGGACCTAAGTGGCTCTGTAATACAGACCAATGGCCTGTGGAACAAGTTAACTTGACATTAAATTTAATCTTTTCAAATGAAAAGGTTGAACCAATCACTAATTATGAACGTTATTCTGACTTCAGTAAACTTGTCAGGGTCACAGCCTACTGTTTGAGGTTTGCTCACAACTGTTTAACTACAATTAACAAACAGCTAATAAAAACAATCATGATTATACAGAAGTTGCAACCAAATACTGGATAGGCCATGCACAACAAAAAGAGTACAATAAAGAGTTAGAATTCTTAACTAATGGGAAACAAACAAAAGAACCTGTACCATCAGTAGTTGTGGATCTAAACTTGTTCAGAGATGAGGAAGGTCTTCTAAGGTGTAAAGGGAGATTAGACAAATCAAAACTGTCATACAAAAGCAAACATCCAATCCTTTTACCTAGATTTAGCTATTTGACAACATTAATCATCAGAAAAACACACAATGATGATATCATATGGGGGTACCACAGACACTAACTACATTAAGAAAAACTTATTGGATACCCAAGGGAAGGATCACTGTTAAAACAGTCCTGAGTGAGTGTGTCACATGTAGGCGTATTCATGCTAGACCCTATAGGAAACCAAATCCTCCTGCTTTACCAGAGGAGAGAGTTACTCTCAACAGACCCTTTGAGACTGTAGGCATTGACTATACAGGAGCATTGACTGTAGGGGGGGTGACACTGAACAAAAAATGTACATTGTACTGTTTACATGTGCTGCCTCACGAGCTGTTTATCTGGATGTTGTGGAGGACCTTACAGCAGAATCTTTTGTTGCTGTCTTTAAGAGATTCTGTGCACGACATTCAGTACCCAAGACAGTTTGGACTGACAATGCTACATATTTCAAGGCTGGTGAACAAGTCATCCACGACTTGTTAAGCGATGAACTCACACAATTATATATACAAAATTCAAACATAAAGTGGAAGTATATTCCGGTTGCCTCTCCTTGGTATGGTTCTAGCTGGGAGAGGAATATACAAACAGTAAAGAATTGCTTGAAGAAAGCAATTGGTAAAAAACAGATACACTTATTTGAGTTGCTCACTCTCCTGGCTGAGATTGAGAACATCATTAACAATAGACCACTCACTTATGTGAGTGACAACATTAATGACCCGGAACCATTAACTCCAAATCATTTGATTCGGGGAGAACAAGTTAGTCTCCTGCCGGACTACAATATAGACTCTTCAGAAGACCCAAACTGGACTCAACGACATGATGAGCTCCAGACTAAGTTACAACACAACTAGAGTTAAAGCTCATTTCATTAAACAGTGGAAAACTGAGTACTTGATGGGTCTAAGGGAGAGACATAAACAAATGACTAAGAAGGATTGGTCTGACACAATTAAGGTAGGGGACCTTGTTCTCATACATGACAGTACTCCAAGACAATACTGGCCTCTGGCTAGAGTTTTAGAACTCAGACCAGGGGCAGACGGGGTAACAAGAGTGGTCAAATTAAGGACTTCAACGGGTGACACAACAAGAGACATTTCTCTTTTGTACCCTTTAGAGTCTGGACCCAAAACAATGGACTTTGGAGAACCTTCTCCACTGACAGTAACAACTGGAGACACTAAACTTCCAGTAACTATTCCTTTGACAGTAGGAGTGGTAACGCATCCTACTACAACATTGACAGACACAAGACCTCAGCGACAAACAGCATTAAAGGCGCGACTATTTTTACAACAAAAAATAAATGCGGGGAATTGTAATTTTATCTTCTAACTTTCACTTTTTCTTTTCTTATGGTAAAGACCATAGATAGTTTCATCCTATGGATGTATATTTTCTCTTCTAATTAAATGCTACACCTTCTCCATGAGAAGGTGAGGATAGGCACTGTTAATCAGATTAACAGGCATTTACAGTCAAATAGTTAGCTAGTCTACACTCAGACATAAAAATTGGGACAATGACACCAAAATTTTTATCTCCCGGGGCCCCCAGTATATGGAAAACTGATGAGTGGGTAGTTGGGAGGTAACGAAAATGTTCACTGAGTAGGTAGGTAGTTAATCTAACATTTATTAAATTCCTTTTATGTCAATAACTGGGTGGATGAAACCAATTGGTTGCTCACCAGAGTTATTCTCCACACTAGTATTTATATACTGTGTGACAAGAGCGTGCTCGGTAATAGATATACATTACCGATCAACCAACCGAGGAAAAAACCAAGACGACGCTGGTGGAAAAAGCCCCGCTAAAAGGAGAACAAAGGAGAACGAAAACGAGGAACGGGGGCGAAAAGACGGAACTAGAGAAGGGACAAGAACAGACAACGAAGAAAGATCCCCACCAGCAAGTACGCTCTTAACAATTAAACCAGGACGGAAGAAGGACTCTCTAATAACTAGCAGTAAGTGACTAATTGTGTTTTTAAACCCAGTTTAGGTAGATTCATTAAATTAAGCTGGGTCAGACAACTTAGGCCTACATTGTGGCCTAAGACCCAGCATCAACTCATAGCTTAACAAAGGTAAAGGTAGATTGCCCTAACTAGTTTGGTGAGGAATCCTACTGTGGACCTCAATTTATCTGCCCGCTCTGGACCATTTCCGGAATCTCTAGGCTGACCCCTCTAGGCTAGACTTGATCTACTCTATAGTTAGACTGGAGAAATAAGGGGTGGGTTAATTGTGGACCAATTCATACAGAGCATTTTTCACATTGGTGGTCCGTGTGTGGGGAATAAACAAACCTTAACCTTACTTAACAAAAATTGCAGAATTAGGCTAAATGGTCTAGCCTAATAAGGCTAATTAGGTCTACAACCTAGGGCCTAACTAGGAAACATTTACATTTAAGGAGTCTCATTCTCTTATAAGCTTAGACCTGAGTGACACATAAGTACTTGGGGGATTAAACCAAATTTAAACTTGACTGTTTTGTCTGTGCTCTCTCTTCTCTGGTAATTTTTCTTGTCCTCTATTTCATTACGATCCCCAGTTAAACAATTTTGACTTAAACATGGACAGTGCGGAATTGAAAAAGTTAAAAAAGAAAAGGGGGGGCAAAGTTGGGAGCTGTTACAAAGGCCGTGAACACTTTTAACAATATTACACAACCAGGTAAGGAAGATTTAGAGTGTGTAATTCTTAAATTGGAAACTAAAAAGAAGGAAATAATAGCCATTGATGAGAGTATTTCAGAGTTAGTTGAATCCGAAATGGCTGAAGAACAATTGATAGACCTTTACGCTGATAATGATGATCAGGTAATCTCAATTGAACAGCAAATAAGGAGACTACGGTCTCGTTTGACTGACTTAACACCAAATAAACCTAATTCTGATTTTAATCAAAGTAGAGCTAACCTTCAACAAAATTTAAGTGGCATGTTAAATCCTGAGTCACAAGAATTGAGGCTCAGTTACCCATTTTGCTAGTACCAACATTTGAAGGGGACACGGTACAATTCCCATCTTTCATTGACAAATTTGAGAGTTTAATAGGTAATAAACCTTATATTTCAACTGTTGATAAGTTTAGCTACTTAACTAGTTTCCTTAAAGGCCCAGCCTATAACCTGATAGCCTATTTACCAGCCGTAGGGAATTCATATGAAGTAGCTATTGATCTCTTAAAACGTAATTACATTAATAAAGATGAGATTGTATATGAATTATCTCAACAAATTTTTGATTTTGCACCATAAAAGATAACCATAGTGATATGGAAAATTTTTATACAAAATTAGAAGCTATTATAGGACAACTGGTTAGCAATGAGATAGATATTAAAGCTTCATCTTGGATTATACAAGGCATAGTTCTTAGGTGCCTTCCTTTGAGGGTTAAAGATATTTTAGTTCTAAAGACGGGAGAAAATTATCCTAATCTTGAAGATATCAGAAAACACTTTCCCATATCCTAACTAATTACAAATTGAGAAATATTCCAACACAAAATAAGACCCAGACTATGGATAAACCAAAGACTGTTCCCAGAGACCAACTAGCTACAGCCAAACAGACAAAACTTGATACTGTAGAATCAAATGTGACCAACTGTAATACACGAACACCTACATTACAGAACTTTAATGTAACTCCTGCCTCAACTTACACACTACATTGCAAATTTTGTGCAAGTAATGAACACAGTAGTACTGGGTGTGACAAATATTCAGACTTTAACCAAAGAGCTAAAAGATGTGAACAGTTGAACCTATGTAAAAAGTGTATTGGCCAGGGACATTATAAGAAAGACTGTAAATCTAGGTTAAGATTCAAGTGTAAGTTTTGTAAAAGTTTACGACATGTCTCATCAATGTGTGATTCACCAAAGTGTCTAAACAATAGTACTCAAACTCAAAAGATACCTCCACCAAACAAAGGTAATCAAGAAAATGCCACTTTCATGGGACATTCTGTTTGCTCAAACAACGTAACAAGAACACTGAGATTCTTTTACCAACTATTACTTTGGACTTAGTGAATAGTGAGGGTAGCACCACTCCAGTGAGATGTCTTATAGACTGTTGTTCTCAACAAACATTTGTTTCGCAAAATGTAGTAAATAAATTGGGTTTGACACCAAACCCGAATGAACAAAAACTCAATATTGCATCCTTTGTTAAGGATAACTCGGACAAAAATAGCTATAAGACAATTGACCTGGAACTACAGTTAGAAAATAAATTAGAGAAAATTGAAGCAGTTATTATTTCTAAAGTAGGACAAAACAAACTGGTTATACCCAAACTAGAACAAACCATAAATCATTTGGGAAAACACTACAAAATAGCTGATAGACATATCACTAACAACACAGTAGCTAACATTGAAATGTTAATGGGGGCAGATTATATTAATCTTATTCATAAGGGCATAGTGAAGATAGGTAATGGTATAGCTATTCAGACTCCATCAGGGATAGCCCCTTTGGGTGACCTATCCAAATACAACCTAGACCTAAACCAAAATAGTTCATGACCAACAAATACTATGTGCCTCAACTCAGTCCTACATAACACCTGTAAGAATAGCAACACTTTGAATAATTTATCTCAACTGAGAACATTAATTCATCATTATCAAATGAAACTTTGGATGAGGCAATTCAAACTTTATGGTTGCTAGAATCTGTGGGTATACTGTACATGACACAAATCAAACTTCAGAAGATCACTTAATGGTAAAAGATTTGAAGACACCATTCAGTGCAAAGACAATAGTTTCTTTTATTGAGTTACCTTGGAAAATAAATTGTCCAACTTTAAGAGATAATCTCAAAGTAGCTAAAGGACATTTATATAAAGTAATGAAAAAAACTCAAACAAGATAATAATATTAAAAAGTACAGTGATGTCTTCAAAGAACAGCTACAGAAAGGCTTCATTGAAGAAGTAACAAATAACCCTTTTAAAAAAGATGGTTGTCATTATTTAACCCACAGGGGGGTTTATCGACAAGATGACCAACAACAAACTCAGAGTAGTATATAACTGTAGCCTCAAGACAGTGATAAACACAGTTTGAATGATTGCCTGATTGAGGGTCCTAATCTCATTTCTGACCTTGTGAAGATCTTACTGAGGTTCAGGTTAGATAATATGCCGTACAAGTGACATTTCAAAGGCATTTTTGAGAATAAATCTTAAAAATGATTATGATAAGAACCAACTTAGGTTCTTATGGTTCAAGGATCCATTTGATTTGAATAAAGGGTTCATAACCTATAGATTTAATGTTGTGTTGTTTGGAGCCAATTGCTCACCTAGCCTATTAGCATTGACAATTGGACATCATTTGAACCAGTTTAATAACTCTTTAACATTGAACTTCCTTAAGGAACATTTTTACGTAGACAATCTAATAGGCCTCAACAACAACAAAATCTGAATTATCTGAAGTCTATGAACACTCTCAAAACATTATGCAACAAGGTAACTTTGAACTTAGAGAGTGGATTTCAAATGATGAGGATTTAAACAAAAAGATTTTAAAGGATAATAATGGTCTTACTGAGCCATCAGACAGAGTTAAAACTTTAGGTATGAACTGGTATTTGGATGCAACTTCTAACAGTCATGATTCAAACTGTACTAAAGGTTTTAAACTTGATGAGGAAGCAAATACTAAAAGACAAATATTATCAGAGGCTTCCAAAATTTTTGATCCTATGGGTCTATTCCTGCCTTCAACAATAAAATCAAAGATTCTCCTCCAAGAAATTTGGAGGACAAATGTTGGGTGGGATGATCCAATAACAAATGAAAATCAAAAATCTTGGAAGAAGTTAGCTGCTGATTTAACAAAAGTGCAGAACATTAAAATTCAAAGGTGCTGTGGGTTTAGGGATAAGCCCCAGAGACTTCATGTGTTTGCTGATGCAAGCACACAGCTTATGGGTGCTGTGCGTATCTTGTAAGTCCTACAGAAAGTCATCTAATTTATGCAAAAGGAAAGTTGCACCTCTCAAACCTACCCGAACCATACCTCAATTGGAACTATTGGCTGCTGCATTAGCCATTAAAACCATTTCATTGCTTAAGGATGCTTACCATGATGTGAACATAACTGATATCCACATCTGGCTTGACAGTCAGATTTGTCTTGCCTGGATACGGAATGATAGCATTAATAGTAGAATATATTTGTAAGAAATAGGCTAAAAGAAATAGCTGAAGCTAATGAAGCCTACAAGTAAACTTTCACTATGTTCCAACTAAACAAAATCCAGCAGACTTTCTGACCAAGGTTTATCCTACAAGTTGTTGAAGTCAAACAAAACTTGGTTTATGGGACCTAAGTGGCTCTGTAATACAGACCAATGGCCTGTGGAACAAGTTAACTTGACATTAAATTTAATCTTTTCAAATGAAAAGGTTGAACCAATCACTAATTATGAACGTTATTCTGACTTCAGTAAACTTGTCAGGGTCACAGCCTACTGTTTGAGGTTTGCTCACAACTGTTTAACTACAATTACAAACAGCTTAAATAAAAACAATCATGATTATACAGAAGTTGCAACCAAATACTGGATAGGCCATGCACAACAAAAAGAGTACAATAAAGAGTTAGAATTCTTAACTAATGGGAAACAAACAAAAGAACCTGTACCATCAGTAGTTGTGGATCTAAACTTGTTCAGAGATGAGGAAGGTCTTCTAAGGTGTAAAGGGAGATTAGACAAATCAAAACTGTCATACAAAAGCAAACATCCAATCCTTTTACCTAGATTTAGCTATTTGACAACATTAATCATCAGAAAAACACACAATGATGTATTCATATGGGGGTACCACAGACACTAACTACATTAAGAAAAACTTATTGGATACCCAAGGAAGGATCACTGTTAAAACAGTCCTGAGTGAGTGTGTCACATGTAGGCGTATTCATGCTAGACCCTATAGGAAACCAAATCCTCCTGCTTTACCAGAGGAGAGAGTTACTCTCAACAGACCCTTTGAGACTGTAGGCATTGACTATACAGGAGCATTGACTGTAGGTGTGGTGACACTGAACAAAAATGTACATTGTACTGTTTACATGTGCTGCCTCACGAGCTGTTTATCTGGATGTTGTGGAGGACCTTACAGCAGAATTTTTTGCTGTCTTTAAGAGATTCTGTGCACGACATTCAGTACCCAAGACAGTTTGGACTGACATGCTACATATTTCAAGGCTGGTGAACAAGTCATCCACGACTTGTTAAGCGATGAACTCACACAATTATATATACAAAATTCAAACATAAAGTGGAAGTATATTCCGGTTGCCTCTCCTTGTATGGTTCTAGCTGGGAGAGGAATATACAAACAGTAAAGAATTGCTTGAAGAAAGCAATTGGTAAAAAACAGATACACTTATTTGAGTTGCTCACTCTCCTGGCTGAGATTGAGAACATCATTAACAATAGACCACTCACTTATGTGAGTGACAACATTAATGACCCGGAACCATTAACTCCAAATCATTTGATTCGGGGAGAACAAGTTAGTCTCCTGCCGGACTACAATATAGACTCTTCAGAAGACCCAAACTGGACTCAACGACATGATGAGCTCCAGACTAAGTTACAACACAACTAGAGTTAAAGCTCATTTCATAAACAGTGGAAAACTGAGTACTTGATGGGTCTAAGGGAGAGACATAAACAAATGACTAAGAAGGATTGGTCTGACACAATTAAGGTAGGGGACCTTGTTCTCATACATGACAGTACTCCAAGACAATACTGGCCTCTGGCTAGAGTTTTAGAACTCAGACCAGGGGCAGACGGGGTAACAAGAGTGGTCAAATTAAGGACTTCAACGGGTGACACAACAAGAGACATTTCTCTTTTGTACCCTTTAGAGTCTGGACCCAAAACAATGGACTTTGGAGAACCTTCTCCACTGACAGTAACAACTGGAGACACTAAACTTCCAGTAACTATTCCTTTGACAGTAGGAGTGGTAACGCATCCTACTACAACATTGACAGACACAAGACCTCAGCGACAAACAGCATTAAAGGCGCGACTATTTTACAACAAAAAAATAAATGCTGGGGAATTGTAATTTTATCTTCTAACTTTCACTTTTTCTTTTCTTATGGTAAAGACCATAGATAGTTTCATCCTATGGATGTATATTTTCTCTTCTAATTAAATGCTACACCTTCTCCATGAGAAGGTGAGGATAGGCACTGTTAATCAATTAACAGGCATTTACAGTCAAATAGTTAGCTAGTCTACACTCAGACATAAAAATTGGTGACAATGACACCAAAATTTTTATCTCCCGGGGCCCCCAGTATATGGAAAACTGATGAGTGGGTAGTTGGGAGGTAACGAAAATGGTTCACTGAGTAGGTAGGTAGTTAATCTAACATTTATTAAATTCCTTTTATGTCAATAACTGGGTGGATGAAACCAATTGGTTGCTCACCAGAGTTATTCTCCACACTAGTATTTATATACTGTGTGACAAGAGCGTGCTCGGTAATAGATATACATTACCGATCAACCAACCGAGGAAAAAACCAAGACGACGCTGGTGGAAAAAGCCCCGCTAAAAGGAGAACAAAGGAGAACGAAAACGAGGAACGGGGGCGAAAAGACGGAACTAGAGAAGGGACAAGAACAGACAACGAAGAAAGATCCCCACCAGCAAGTACGCTCTTAACAATTAAACCAGGACGGAAGAAGGGACTCTCTAATAACTAGCAGTAAGTGACTAATTGTGTTTTTAACCCAGTTTAGGTAGATTCATTAAATTAAGCTGGGTCAGACAACTTAGGCCTACATTGTGGCCTAAGACCCAGCATCAACTCATAGCTTAACAAAGGTAAAGGTAGATTGCCCTAACCTAGTTTGGTGAGGAATCCTACTGTGGACCTCAATTATCTGCCCGCTCTGGACCATTTCCGGAATCTCTAGGCTGACCCCTCTAGGCTAGACTTGATCTACTCTATAGTTAGACTGGAGAAATAGGGGTGGGTTAATTGTGGACCAATTCATACAGAGCATTTTTCACATTGGTGGTCCGTGTGTGGGGAATAACAAACCTTAACCTTACTTAACAAAAATTGCAGAATTAGGCTAAATGGTCTAGCCTAATAAGGCTAATTAGGTCTACAACCTAGGGCCTAACTAGGAAACATTTACATTTAAGGAGTCTCATTCTCTTATAGTTAGACCTGAGTGACACATAAGTACTTGGGGGGATTAAACCAAATTTAAAACTTGACTGTTTTGTCTGTGCTCTCTCTTCTCTGGTAATTTCTTCTTGTCCTCTATTTCATTACGATCCCCAGTTAAACAATTTTGACTTTAAACATGGACAGTGCGGAATTGAAAAAGTTAAAAAAGAAAAGGGGGGCAAAGTTGGGAGCTGTTACAAAGGCCGTGAACACTTTTAACAATATTACACAACCAGGTAAGGAAGATTTAGAGTGTGTAATTCTTAAATTGGAAACTAAAAGAAGGAAATAATAGCCATTGATGAGAGTATTTCAGAGTTAGTTGAATCCGAAATGGCTGAAGAACAATTGATAGACCTTTACGCTGATAATGATGATCGGTAATCTCAATTGAACAGCAAATAAGGAGACTACGGTCTCGTTTGACTGACTTAACACCAATAAACCTAATTCTGATTTTAATCAAAGTAGAGCTACCTTCACAAAATTTAAGTGGCATGCTAAATCCTGAGTCACAAGAATTGAGGGCTCAGTTACCCATTTTGCTAGTACCAACATTTGAAGGGACACGTACAATTCCCATCTTTCATTGACAAATTTGAGAGTTTAATAGGTAATAAACCTTATATTTCAACTGTTGATAAGTTTAGCTACTTAACTAGTTTCCTTAAAGGCCCAGCCTATAACCTGATAGCCTTATTTACCAGCCGTAGGGAATTCATATGAAGTAGCTATTGATCTCTTAAAACGTAATTACATTAATAAAGATGAGATTGTATATGAATTATCTCAACAAATTTTTGATTTTGCACCCATAAAAGATAACCATAGTGATATGGAAATTTTTATACAAAATTAGAAGCTATTATAGGACAACTGGTTAGCAATGAGATAGATATTAAAGCTTCATCTTGGATTATACAAGGCATAGTTCTTAGGTGCCTTCCTTTGAGGGTTAAAGATATTTTAGTTCTAAAGACGGGAGAAATTATCCTAATCTTGAAGATATCAGAAACACTTTCCCAATATCCTAACTAATTACAAATTGAGAAATATTCCAACACAAATAAGACCCAGACTATGGATAAACCAAAGACTGTTCCCAGAGACCAACTAGCTACAGCCAAACAGACAAAACTTTGATACTGTAGAATCAAATGTGACCAACTGTAATACACGAACACCTACATTACAGAACTTTAATGTAACTGCCTGCCTCAACTTACACACTACATTGCAAATTTTGTGCAAGTAATGAACACAGTAGTACTGGGTGTGACAAATATTCAGACTTTAACCAAAGAGCTAAAAGATGTGAACAGTTGAACCTATGTAAAAAGTGATTGGCAGGGACATTATAAGAAAGACTGTAAATCTAGGTTAAGATTCAAGTGTAAGTTTTGTAAAAAGTTTACGACATGTCTCATCAATGTGTGTTCACCAAAGTGTCTAAACAATAGTACTCAAACTCAAAAGATACCTCCACCAAACAAAGGTAATCAAGAAAATGCCACTTTCATGGGACATTCTGTTTGCTCAAACAACGTAACAAGAACACTGAGATTCTTTTACCAACTATTACTTTGGACTTAGTGAATAGTGAGGGTAGCACCACTCCAGTGAGATGTCTTATTAGACTGTTTGTTCTCAACAAACATTTGTTTCGCAAAATGTAGTAAATAAATTGGGGTTTGACACCAAACCCGAATGAACAAAAACTCAATATTGCATCCTTTGTTAAGGATAACTCGGACAAAAATAGCTATAAGACAATTGACCTGGAACTACAGTTAGAAAATAAATTAGAGAAAATTGAAGCAGTTATTATTTCTAAAGTAGGACAAAACAAACTGGTTATACCCAAACTAGAACAAACCATAAATCATTTGGGAAAACACTACAAAATAGCTGATAGACATATCACTAACAACACAGTAGCTAACATTGAAATGTTAATGGGGCAGATTATATTAATCTTATTCATAAGGGCATAGTGAAGATAGGTAATGGTATAGCTATTCAGACTCCATCAGGGATAGCCCCTTGGGTGACCTATCCAAATACAACCTAGACCTTAACCAAAATAGTTCATGACCAACAAATACTATGTGCCTCAACTCAGTCCTACATAACACCTGTAAGAATAGCAACACTTTGAATAATATTATCTCAACTGAGACATAATTCATCATTATCAAATGAAACTTTGGATGAGGCAATTCAAACTTTATGGTTGCTAGAATCTGTGGGTATACATGACACAAATCAAACTTCAGAAGATCACTTAATGGTAGAAAGATTTGAAGACACCATTCAGTGCAAAGACAATAGTTATTTTATTGAGTTACCTTGGAAAATAATTGTCCAACTTTAAGAGATAATCTCAAAGTAGCTAAAGGACATTTATATAAAGTAATGAAAAAACTCAAACAAGATAATAATATTAAAAAGTACAGTGATGTCTTCAAAGAACAGCTACAGAAAGGCTTCATTGAAGAAGTAACAAATAACCCTTTTAAAAAATGGTTGTCATTATTTAACCCACAGGGGGGTTTATCGACAAGATGACCCAACAACAAAACTCAGAGTAGTATATAACTGTAGCCTCAAAGACAGTGATAAACACAGTTTGAATGATTGCCTGATTGAGGGTCCTAATCTCATTTCTGACCTTGTGAAGATCTTACTGAGGTTCAGGTTAGATAAATATGCCGTACAAAGTGACATTTCAAAGGCATTTTTGAGAATAAATCTTAAAAATGATTATGATAAGAACCAACTTAGGTTCTTATGGTTCAAGGATCCATTTGATTTGAATAAAGGGTTCATAACCTATAGATTTAATGTTGTGTTGTTTGGAGCCAATTGCTCACCTAGCCTATTAGCATTGACAATTGGACATCATTTGAACCAGTTTAATAACTCTTTAACATTGAACTTCCTTAAGGAACATTTTTACGTAGACAATCTAATAGGCTCAACAACAACAAAATCTGAATTATCTGAAGTCTATGAACACTCTCAAAACATTATGCAACAAGGTAACTTTGAACTTAGAGAGTGGATTTCAAATGATGAGGATTTAAACAAAAGATTTTAAAGGATATAATGGTCTTACTGAGCCATCAGACAGAGTTAAAACTTTAGGTATGAACTGGTATTTGGATGCAACTTCTAACAGTCATGATTCAAACTGTACTAAAGGTTTTAAACTTGATGAGGAAGCAAATACTAAAAGACAATATTATCAGAGGCTTCCAAAATTTTTGATCCTATGGGTCTATTCCTGCCTTCAACAATAAAATCAAAGATTCTCCTCCAAGAAATTTGGAGGACAAATGTTGGGTGGGATGATCCAATAACAAATGAAAATCAAAAATCTTGGAAGAAGTTAGCTGCTGATTTAACAAAAGTGCAGAACATTAAAATTCAAAGGTGCTGTGGGTTTAGGGATAAGCCCCAGAGACTTCATGTGTTTGCTGATGCAAGCACACAAGCTTATGGGTGCTGTGCGTATCTTGTAAGTCCTACAGAAAGTCATCTAATTTATGCAAAAGGGAAAGTTTGCACCTCTCAAACCTACCCGAACCATACCTCAATTGGAACTATTGGCTGCTGCATTAGCCATTAAAACCATTTCATTGCTTAAGGATGCTTACCATGATGTAACATAACTGATATCCACATCTGGCTTGACAGTCAGATTTGTCTTGCCTGGATACGGAATGATAGCATTAATAGTAAGAATATCTTTGTAAGAAATAGGCTAAAAGAAATAGCTGAAGCTAATGAAAGCCTACAAGTAAACTTTCACTATGTTCCAACTAAACAAAATCCAGCAGACTTTCTGACCAGAGGTTTATCCTACAAGTTGTTGAAGTCAAACAAAACTTGGTTTATGGGACCTAAGTGGCTCTGTAATACAGACCAATGGCCTGTGGAACAAGTTAACTTGACATTAAATTTAATCTTTTCAAATGAAAAGGTTGAACCAATCACTAATTATGAACGTTATTCTGACTTCAGTAAACTTGTCAGGGTCACAGCCTACTGTTTGAGGTTTGCTCACAACTGTTTAACTACAATTAACAAACAGCTAAATAAAAACAATCATGATTATACAGAAGTTGCAACCAAATACTGGATAGGCCATGCACAACAAAAAGAGTACAATAAAGAGTTAGAATTCTTAACTAATGGGAAACAAACAAAAGAACCTGTACCATCAGTAGTTTGGATCTAAACTTGTTCAGAGATGAGGAAGGTCTTCTAAGGTGTAAAGGGATTAGACAAATCAAAACTGTCATACAAAAGCAAACATCCAATCCTTTTACCTAGATTTAGCTATTTGACAACATTAATCATCAGAAAACACACAATGATGTATATCATATGGGGGTACCACAGACACTAACTACATTAAGAAAAACTTATTGGATACCCAAGGGAAGGATCACTGTTAAAACAGTCCTGAGTGAGTGTGTCACATGTAGGCGTATTCATGCTAGACCCTATAGGAAACCAAATCCTCCTGCTTTGCCAGAGGAGAGAGTTACTCTCAACAGACCCTTTGAGACTGTAGGCATTGACTATACAGGAGCATTGACTGTAGGGGTGGGTGACACTGAACAAAAAATGTACATTGTACTGTTTACATGTGCTGCCTCACGAGCTGTTTATCTGGATGTTGTGGAGGACCTTACAGCAGAATCTTTTGTTGCTGTCTTTAAGAGATTCTGTGCACGACATTCAGTACCCAAGACAGTTTGGACTGACAATGCTACATATTTCAAGGCTGGTGAACAAGTCATCCACGACTTGTTAAGCGATGAACTCACACAATTATATATACAAAATTCAAACATAAAGTGGAAGTATATTCCGGTTGCCTCTCCTTGGTATGGTTCTAGCTGGGAGAGGAATATACAAACAGTAAAGAATTGCTTGAAGAAAGCAATTGGTAAAAAACAGATACACTTATTTGAGTTGCTCACTCTCCTGGCTGAGATTGAGAACATCATTAACAATAGACCACTCACTTATGTGAGTGACAACATTAATGACCCGGAACCATTAACTCCAAATCATTTGATTCGGGGAGAACAAGTTAGTCTCCTGCCGGACTACAATATAGACTCTTCAGAAGACCCAAACTGGACTCAACGACATGATGAGCTCCAGACTAAGTTACAACACAACTAGAGTTAAAGCTCATTTCATTAAACAGTGGAAAACTGAGTACTTGATGGGTCTAAGGGAGAGACATAAACAAATGACTAAGAAGGATTGGTCTGACACAATTAAGGTAGAGGACCTTGTTCTCATACATGACAGTACTCCAAGACAATACTGGCCTCTGGCTAGAGTTTTAGAACTCAGACCAGGGGCAGACGGGGTAACAAGAGTGGTCAAATTAAGGACTTCAACGGGTGACACAACAAGAGACATTTCTCTTTTGTACCCTTTAGAGTCTGGACCCAAAACAATGGACTTTGGAGAACCTTCTCCACTGACAGTAACAACTGGAGACACTAAACTTCCAGTAACTATTCCTTTGACAGTAGGAGTGGTAACGCATCCTACTACAACATTGACAGACACAAGACCTCAGCGACAAACAGCATTAAAGGCGCGACTATTTTTACAACAAAAAATAAATGCTGGGGAATTGTAATTTTATCTTCTAACTTTCACTTTTTCTTTTCTTATGGTAAAGACCATAGATAGTTTCATCCTATGGATTATATTTTCTCTTCTAATTAAATGCTACACCTTCTCCATGAGAAGGTGAGGATAGGCACTGTTAATCAGATTAACAGGCATTTACAGTCAAATAGTTAGCTAGTCTACACTCAGACATAAAAATTGGTGACAATGACACCAAAATTTTTATCTCCCGGGGCCCCCAGTATATGGAAAACTGATGAGTGGGTAGTTGGGAGGTAACGAAAATGGTTCACTGAGTAGGTAGGTAGTTAATCTAACAATTATTAAATTCCTTTTATGTCAATAACTGGGTGGATGAAACCAATTGGTTGCTCACCAGAGTTATTCTCCACACTAGTATTTATATACTGTGTGACAAGAGCGTGCTCGGTAATAGATATACATTACCGATCAACCAACCGAGGAAAAAACCAAGACGACGCTGGTGGAAAAAGCCCCGCTAAAAGGAGAACAAAGGAGAACGAAAACGAGGAACGGGGGCGAAAAGACGGAACTGGAGAAGGGACAAGAACAGACAACGAAGAAAGATCCCCACCAGCAAGTACGCTCTTAACAATTAAACCAGGACGGAAGAAGGGACTCTCTAATAACTAGCAGTAAGTGACTAATTGTGTTTTTAACCCAGTTTAGGTAGATTCATTAAATTAAGCTGGGTCAGACAACTTAGGCCTACATTGTGGCCTAAGACCCAGCATCAACTCATAGCTTAACAAAGGTAAAGGTAGATTGCCCTAACCTAGTTTGGTGAGGAATCCTACTGTGGACCTCAATTTATCTGCCCGCTCTGGACCATTTCCGGAATCTCTAGGCTGACCCCTCTAGGCTAGACTTGATCTACTCTATAGTTAGACTGGAGAAATAAGGGGTGGGTTAATTGTGGACCAATTCATACAGAGCATTTTTCACAGTTGTTTGGCCTCAGCTCTAGTCCATTTCTGTTGGCAGCTACTATGCAGTACCATTTTAAGAAATATTCTGAAGTCTATCCTAACACTATTGAACACACAAGGAAAAATTTTTATGTTGATGATTTGCTGTGTTCCGTGGATAATACAGAAATGGCTAAACAGATATTCATGGAGGCTAGAGCTATAATGAGGGAGGCTGGCATGGAGCTTAGAAAATGACAGACCAATCATTCGCAATTACAAGAGTTTATGAGTCATTCCTGTGTAGTACCTGATGCAGCAGAAAGTATTGAGGATTCTGGTATTAAGGAGTTGTGGGCAATAGACGCAAAGGTGCTAGGCATTGTTTGGCAGCAAGATGATGATTTGTTTACTTTCAATGGGAAATCTTTAGTAGAGCTGGCTGAGAATGAGACAAGGTGGACAAAACGTACAGCTCTTAGTTTGGCTTCAAAGGTCTTTGATCCTTTTGGATTCCTGGCTCCATTTGTGATAAAGTCAAAAATTTGGTTTCAGAGCCTCTGGGAAATTGGACTTGGTTGGGACCAAGAGTTACCTGATCATATGGTGGTAAGGTGGAAATATTGGTTCAAAGAATTGGCACATCTTGGAGACATTGAAATCCCAAGATGGTACTTTGGAGAGTTGAACAATAGTCCAGACAATTTGGAGCTGCACATCTTTTGTGATGCAAGTGAGGAAGCCTATGCAACTTGTATTTATATAAGAGGCGCATTGCAAGAGGAAGTAAGTTGCAGGTTGGTTGCTGCAAAGAGCAGAGTAGCACCTTTGAAAAGGCTTTCTGTTCCAAGGTTGGAATTGATGGGTGCAGTTATTGCTAGTTGGCTTGCAGTTATAGTGCAAAAGTCTTTGGCCCTCTCTGAAATTCCAAGCTATTATTGGACAGACTCCACTATAGTTTGGCACTGGTTAAGAAGCCAGGCAAGGAAATGGGAACCAATTGTTGCCAATAGGGTGGAGGAAATTCAAGCGCACACAGATCCCAAGCAATGGAAGCATTGTCCAGGCACCCAAAACCCCGCTGATTTACCAACACGAGGAATTTCAGTGAAAGATCTTGCACAGTCAAGTTTGTGGTGGAATGGGCCGGAGTGGCTAAAACTTGGAAGTGTAAACTGGCCTTCTAATCAGCCTATTGTAGGAGAATGCCAGGCTGAAGAAGCATGGGTGAGTGAGGTGAGAAAATGCGCTGTGAACAGTTGTCAAGTTATGCAGCAGGACCCCATATTGAGGCTTGAGGACATTAGCAGTCTGAAAAGATTGTTAAGAGTGACAGTATGGGTATATAGATTTACCAACAACATTAAGGGAGAAACAAGAAGGGAAGGAATTCTGAGCAGTAATGAGATTCAGCAAGCCAGAAAATACTGGGTGGTATATGTGCAGAAGGAAAAATTTGGTGAAGAGAGGGAATTGCTCACCAGCCATCCATTACAGGTTCTACCAACACATTCTGCTCTCAAGGGTTTGGATGTGTTTTTAGATCAGAATTTATTGAGAGTAGGAGGTAGACTACAGTTTTCTGGGCTTCCAGAGGAGAAAAGACATCCAATCTTGCTACCTTCTGGGGGGCACTTTGTGGACCTTTTGACCCTGGATACTCATCATAAGCTGTTACATGCTGGAGTTAGAGAAGTGATAATAGAGATCAGACAACAGTTTTGGATTCCCAAAATTAGACAAGTAGTAAAAAAGGTCTTGCATAAATGTGTGGTTTGCAAGCGTTGGAGTGCAAAGCCTTATTATGAAAAGGTGGCTCCACTTCCAAGAGAACGGTGTGTCTATACTGCCCCATTTGATGTAGTGGGAGTAGACTTTGCAGGTCCAGTCTATGTGTATGAGCAAGGGGAGTCTAACAAAGGTTATATATGTCTTTTCACATGTGCTACCACCAGAGCAATCCATTTAGAGTTGGTAAGCAATTTAAGTAGTGATGTATTTCTTTTGGCCTTTAAAAGGTTTGTGAACAGAAGGGGTTTCCCAAATAAAATCATATTGGATAATGCAAAAACCTTCAAAAAGGCTGCAAAGGAACTCCAAGAAGTTTGGTCCTTGCTAAAAGAGGAAGGATTCCAATCCTACTTTTCACACCAAGGGGTACAGTGGGAGTTTATTGTTGAGAGAGCACCATGGTGGGGTGGATTTTGGGAAAGGCTAGTGAGAAGTGTAAAGTGTCCATTAAAGAAACTTTTAGCTAATGCTCATTTGAGCAAAGAAGAATTCTTCTCTACTGTTTTATGTGAAGTAGAAGCAATGGTGAACAGTAGGCCTATCACTTTTGTTTACAACAGTATGCAGGATGCAGAGCCATTGACACCAAATCATTTTCTTTGTGGTAAACGATTAACATCAAGCCCCAGTGTGCCAGAAGACTTGCAGCCTATCCAGAGCACTCAAGGAGAGTTAACCAGACGGTTCAGGTACCTTGAAGAGCTAGAAGATCAGTTATGGAAGAGGTGGCAGATGGAATACTTGCCAGAACTCAATTATTACCCATCAGGCAAGGTAAAGGGCTCCAATGCAAATTGTATCAAGGTGGGAGAAGTGGTAATGATTGGGGATGAAAGACCAAGGCAATGCTGTAAGCTTGGCATAATTGAAGAGTTGTTTGTTGGCAAAGACAATTTAGTTAGGTCTGCACTGGTAAAGACTTCAGGAGGAAAGTTAAAGAGACCTATACAAAAACTCTATGCTTTAGAAATCAGCAAAAACACAGATAGTCAAGATGAAACATTTGAGTTACAGCCTCATGGAGAAGGCTTGGCTAACCTTGCAGAAGGTAATGACAACAATGCCTCTTCGGTGGGGAGTGTTAGAAAATCTAGAAGAGGAAGAACCATTGTTGTCCCAAGGCGATATGATGACTAAGCTGATTGATGCAGCATTGCTTGTATATATTAAGTTAAGGTGTATATATATCCATCTCATAATTGTAAGGTTAGTGAAAAATTAACTTAATTTAGAGCTAGCATTTTTGAGCTCTTGTGGCATCATTGTTTGGTCACACTGTTGGCATCATTTTGGGGCGCTGCGCGTTCTTTCTACTCGTTTGTGGGATGTCGTACGTACAGGGTGTGGTCTGATAGAGAGCTCTCTTGCAATTCAGTTTGGTTGTTTAGATACAAGATTGTTGCATCGTGCAATAGTCCAGGTTGCGTTGTTGTTGCAAGGTTGAGAAAGAAGACCATAAATAGTACCCCTTTTGTTTTTATCTTAAATTCATACAACTAAAGCCTAAGGTAGGCCCACATCGAGTCAGCAACCCTGAGGTAGGACCTAATAGAATCTCAAATCCGTAAGTTTTAATTTTAGCTTAACTTGGGCTGTAGGTAGAACTGGCCCTTTAGAATTTGGCCGTTCACGGCTCAGCTGGGATTTTGAACCCAACAAATAAATAAAATAACATAGATATTTAATTCAATTAATTAATAATTTATATTTAATTATGAAATAAAGGTATCACATACGATACCATGCTGTAAGCGCGTATAGTTTTTCCATGTACTGGGGGGGGCCGGAGAAAAATTTGTATGTTATAGATCAAATTTTTTGACAAACTCTGTAAAACATGTAAAAAATGGATCAAAAGAATGAAGTAGAAATTTAGGAAGAGAGGTTACTCAAGACCTATTTAAATATGAAAGTTCAAGAGGCCAACTTCTCAAGTTTAGTTAAAGTTATGTCAATCAGTTTGACTCCCTTTAGGTATAGGAAATTTATGGATTAAAGTAAAGTTATTAAGCATTTTAACTTTGCTCATTTGTGTAAGTTTATAAGTCACCAGTCTTAATTTTTTCTTGTAAAAGTTTTCTGGCTTTCAAAGCAGTCTTTCTTTGAGGCCTGTCTGGTTTATCTGAGTTACATCAGGTACATTGAGAGATTCCTCCCCAATAGTATCCTGATCCATCCTTTGGGGTAATGGTTCTAATTTAGCCCCACACTCCAAAGGATATAGTAATGTGATATCTCTGGTGGTTTCACCAGTTGCTGTTTTCAGTTTTACAACCCTGGTAACTTCGTCTTCACCAGTTTTGAGTTCCAAGACTTTTCCCATTGACCAATGTTGTCTTGGTGTCTTGTCATGTATCAACACAATGTCCCCAATTTTGACTGAATCATTCCAACTTTGTTTTGTTAATTGTTTATGTCTTTCTCTAAGACTTGTTAAGTATTCTTCTCTCCATTTTGTTATAAATTGAGTTTTGATTTGTGTCAAATGTTGGTATTTTGTGTTGAGTTCTTTGTGTCCTATTTCCCAATCTGGATCCTCTGTACTGTTATGTTCAGATTCTGGTAACATGTTTACTGTTTCTCCCTTAATTAGGTGGTTTGGTGTGAGAGGTTCTGGCTCATTAATACCATCTCCCACATAAGTTAATGGTCTGTTGTTGACAACATTTTCAATTTCTGACAGAATAGTCATGAGTTCAAAAAGTTGTAGATGTTTGTCCCAATAGTCTTTTTAAGGCAGTTCTTTACAGTTGTATGTTTCTTTCCCAAATTGAACCATACCATGGTGTATTAACAGGAATGTACTTCCAGGTTATATTGTGTTTGTTAAATGAGTTTGTACTGTTTCACTGTCACAAATCTGATGAATAATTCTTTCACCAGATTTGAAGTATGTGGCATTGTCTGACCATATAGTTTTGGGTACAGAATTGTGTGCACAAAATCGTCTGAAAGCAGCAATAAAAGCTTCTGCTGTCAGATCTTCTACTATGTCTAGACATATGGCACGTGTGGCAGCACAGGTGAAGAGTACAATGTACACTTTGTATTCCTTTGAATCCATTTTGTCTCCAAAACTCACATTTACCGCTCCAGTGTAGTCAATACCCGTGGTTTCAAATGGCCGAGTAAATGTTACTCGTTCCACGTAGGTCTGGAGGGCTTGGGGTCTTAAAGGGTCGTGAATGGATACGTTTACAAGGAATGCATGTGTTTAAAATTTTCTTTGTTTCAGTTCTACCCTTTGGTAGCCAGTAAGTTTTTCTCAGCTCTGTCAGGGTTTGTGGGACCCCATGTGGTGTATTTTGTTGTGGGTATCCCTGATGATGAGTTTTGTGAAGTGATTTTCCTTGGAAGAAGAATTGGGTGCTTAGAGTTGTAAGTCAAAGTTGACTTGTTAAGCCTTCCTTTACACCTTATCAGACCCTCTGTATCCAGGTACAGATTTAGATCCATGACAAGTGAAGGAATCCTTTGTTTAATGTGTTACTGGACCTAAGATACTTCAACTCCTTGTCAAATTCTGAAGCTTGTATCTGTTTGAGCCAGTGTTTTGTTGCAGTTTCTGTTAAGTTAGAAAAGGCTTCTGAGGACAGTGTTTGAGAAGGTAGCTATTGACAAACTTGCAGCAATAGACTGTAATTCTCAAGAGTTTGTTAGGTCTGAATAAGGTGATAGTCAAATATAGGTTTGTCCTCAGTGATCTTTTCAGTTGTTGTAGAGTTGAGTGTGAGGTTAACTACTTTGGCTGGCCAAAGATCCTCACATGTTAGCCATTCGGGCCCTTCATACCAGATTTTATTTGTTTTCAACAGCTTGTAAGAGAGCCCTCTTGTCAAAAAGTCTGCAGGATTCTCTTTGTTTTTATGTACCTAAATTTGATACCAAGGTTTGTGTTTGCAGTTTTGATTTCTGTTAGTCTGTTTTTCACAAATATGTTTTTGCAAGAAGTTGTATCTGTGTTGGTCACCCATGTTAGACAAATTTGACTGTCTGTCCATAAGTAAATGTTTGTTATGTCAACTTCTTTATACACTTGTGAAAGAAAGTCTGCTGTTTTAACTCCCAATGAGACAGCTAATAATTCAAGTTGTGGTACAGTTTTCTTTTGGTTTAAGGGTGCCACTTTTGCCTTTGAATAAACCAAGTTACTTTCATTTTCACTTGTTAAATAGGCACAACACCCATAAGCTTGTGTGCTGGCATCTGTAAAAATGTGTAGTGTTTGCGATTTCAATCTGTAGCCAGCACATCTTGGTACGTAGATGTCTTGAACTTTGTTCAAGTCTGTGGCTAATTTTTTCCAATGAAGTTGGTCTTCCACTGAAAGTGGTTCATCCCAATCAATTTTCTTTTTCCATAAGTCTTGCAAAAGGATTTTGGATCTTATGGTTGCTGGTAAATATAATCCAATGGGGTCAAAAATTTTGGATGATTCTGAAAGCACTTGTCTTTTTGTATTGGCATTTGGATTTAAGTTATAACTCTTTGTGCAAAGAGTGTCATCGTGTTCGGAATTCTGTTTTAAAAACCAAAGCATTCCAAGTGTTTTCGTGTAATTGTTTGGTTCAATGTTCCCATTGTTGTCTTTTGTTATTTGTTCATTTAATTTAGGAGAATTAGAAACCCATTCTCTCAATCCAAAATTTCCTTGCTTCATTATGGGTTGTGACATTTGGTAAATTTCAAGCAATTCCTCTTCAGTTACAGTGGAACCAATGAGGTTATCCACATAAAAGTTTTGTTTTAAAAACTGAACTGTTAAGTCCTCTTGAAATAAGTTTAGGTGGTTTTAATTGTTAAAGCAAGAATACTTGGAGAGCAATTTGCTCCAAAAATAATTACTTTAAATCTGTAGGTTTTGAAACCTTTGTTAAGGTCATGTGGATCATTCAACCACAAAAACCTGAGATGATTTTTATCATAC
Source organism: Bathynomus jamesi (assembly GCA_023014485.1). NCBI lineage: Eukaryota > Metazoa > Arthropoda > Malacostraca > Isopoda > Cirolanidae > Bathynomus > Bathynomus jamesi. The sequence continues at coordinate 436,717 of JAJOZX010000486.1, forward strand.
TCAAGCTTCAAATTTATACAGAGGAATGCTTTTTCTATGTCACTTTGTACTGCATAATTGTCTAAACGGAAGCAAAGGAGAATTTTTACAAGATCTGAGACAAGGTTTGGGCCTTCCATGAGACAATCATTTAAACTAACAGAATTTGTGTCTTTTAAACTACAGTTGTATACTACTCTTAGTTTAGTTGTGGATGAGTCTTCTCTGTAAACTCCCTGTGTGTTAAATAATGACAACCTCGTTTTTTAAAGGGTTCATCAGTAACTTCTTCAATGAAGCCCCTTTCTATTTGTTCCTTGAATGTTGTTGTATTGTTCTAAAAGATTGTCATTTTTTAGTTTTCTGTAATTTTTATACAGATGTGCCTTAGCTACTTTCAAATTGTCCATTATTTCTGGACAAGGTGTTTTCCAAGGCAGCTCCACATAGTATTGATTGTCTCTGTGTTGTAATGTATCCTTAAATTGTTCTGTCATCAATTGGTCTTCATGTGTAATGTACTGTCCTTTATGCCAACTGATTCTAATAGTCACAACTGCTGTAACCCTTCATCCAATGTGGAATCATTTTCATTCAAATGATGTGGGATTATGACAGTGTTTTTGTAGTTCGAGTTTGTCACATAGTCAGAAATTTGTGACTGTGGTGATTTTGTTTTGCGAATTTTGTTCATGTTCTGTGTTTTCTGTGTCAGTAGTAAGATGGTATTTAGTTATGTCACCCAAAGAGCAATACCTGTGGGAGTTTGTATGGCTATTCCATCTCCAATTTTAATGATGCCTCTATGGACCAGATGAAGATAGTCAGCCCCCATGAGCATATGTATATCATCAACTACATCTGCATTAAGGGTTTTATCAGCTATCGTGTATTTGTTTTGAAGTTGAGCAAAGCTTGTTTTAACCCAGCTATTTGTATTTTTTCTTGTTCTACTTTGTCCACAACAACAACCTTAAGGGTTTCAAATGTTCATCAAGAGTTAAAGTTATATTTGCAGTTTTAAAACTGGCTTGTACTGGGTTTTTATTGATAAATGATGAAATAGAGAGATCTTCATTCCTTGTTGGTTTTGAAGTCCCAATTTTTCTATCAGTTGTTTGGTTACAAATGTTTGTTGTGAGCAGGTATCTAAAAGACACCTAACCTGTACTATTTGTCCCTTTTGTTTTGGATTTCCAAGTTGTGGTTGGTAAAAGAATTTTTGAATTGTGGTTAATGCTAGATGAACTGATATGTCCATTCATAGCATTTGGTTTGTTTCTGTTTGTTTTGGTTTGATTTGGGTGTTTGTTCATAATGTTTGTCAGTTTTTCCAATGTCTGTGTGTGTATTACACATAGGGGTAACATGGTCAAAACTGTTGCAAAACTTACAATTGTATTCAAATTTGATTTGCATTTGACTTTTGGTGCCCTGATCCAGTGCATTTTTTGCATAAGTTTAGTTGTTCACAACGTTTTGACCTTGCTGTAAAGTCTTTGTATTTGGGACAATTTGTAGAATAATGTTCACTGCTAAAACAAAATTTGCATGGTGTGGGATTATACTCAAAAGTAGCTACATTAAAGTTTTGCAGAGTAGGAGTCTTTGAGTCTTTTTCTGTCACTTTATTTTCTGCAAATTGAGTTTTGCGGTTGTGTTTTGATGTAACTGGTAAGTGTTGAAATCTTTTGTTAGGTTTTTGGTTTTCTGCATTGTTGGTTTTTTCTTGTGCTGTGTTAAATTTTGGGAGTGTGTAACTTGATTTGTAAAGTGCAAGTACAGTTGGGAAATCTTCTCTTAGCTTATTAAGGCTAGGGTATATGTCCATGGGCGCCCGCAGGTAGGGGCAAGGGGGGGCGCTTGCCCCCCCCCCCCCTGGAAATGCCCCTGGTGATGCTCGAAACACCGTTTTCAAATTAGGTACAACATTTACTTCAGTGTGCTTTTTTCTTCATTCTATCATGTTTCTGTTATAAATAAAATAAATGATTGTTATCATGTGCATTGTATGTATATACAATATATATTTGCATTTTCCATTACAGAAAATGCAACACTAAACTTGCTTAGAATTAACCTGCTGGTTCCTAAGGGGTCAAAAGTTTTTTGCTTGCTCCGGTCCCTACCTATTAATACATTAAATTTTTCCCCCCCTTGGAAAAAATCCTGCGAGCGCCCATGTATATGTCAGTTGTCCTCTGATGAAATATCTCTGACATTAGAAGGGAGCTTTTCAAAAACAACAGCTTGAATGATCCAAGCTGTTTCTGCAATGTTTAAATTATTGTTTTTAAGTTGTCCCATGAGACATTCAAACTCACAGTAAAAGTCAAAGAGGTCACCATAGTTGTCTTTTGGGGTTCGCATGTTCATTACTTTAAGAGCCAAATCATGTATAATTTCATCCTTATTCATGTAATTTCTGTTAAGTAATTCTATTGCTACAGAATAAGAAGTACCTATGGCTGGTAGTGATTCCACTAATCTTAAGGCTGGGCCTTTCAGATAGTTCACTAAACTAAATTTATCAACATCTGTAATGTAGTTTTTATTACCTATAAGGCTATGAAATTTTTCAATAAAAGATTGAAATTTGGCTCTGTCACCCTTAAAAGTGGGTACTGCAAGTGTAGGCAATTTTGATTTTAGTTCATTGCCCTCAGCCATATTGGGAGGGCTAAATGAAGCATTTCTTATAGCTTCTAAGAAGCTTTCATTTGTGTCTTGTTTTTTGCACTCAAGTTGGTTTTGAATTTCAGAAATATAGTTGTTAATTTTTGTAATGTAATTTTCATTGTCAAGTAGGATGGTAGTATACTCATCATCTGTTAGTTCAATTGTGTCATCAATTTCTGTAATTATGTCCTCATCTAGTGTGAGAATTTCTTGTTTGTAACGAGTAATAGAATTTAATGTTGTTTCAAGATCATATCTTGTAGGTTCTTTTTGTTTGTAATCATTGTACAGTTTGGTGATGACACGTGCCGATTTTTTCCTTATTAATTTTTTGTAGTTTTGAGATGGTGCCACAGCACTAAGGTCTGTGGTTTTGTTTTCTTGGTCTGGGTTTTCTGCCCTTTTTTCCAAGTCTTCCATAATTGTTGTTAGTGTTAAAGTTCTGAGTTTAATTTTATGATGTTGAGCGAGTTAAATTATTGTAATAAGTTTTTATATAACCTGCGCCACAGGTTAAATTAAAAATTTACAATGTTTTTAGTTAGGATAGGCCTTGAGTGTAAAGAGTAAGGCCTATTATGTAAGGTAAAGTTGTGGGCCTACTAAATAGGCCTATTTGTTGGGCCTACCAAGTAGGCTTATGTTTGGGCCTATTATTTTATAGGACCTCAAATGAGTTAATTAAGCCTGTTAAATTAACAAGGCTTTGTTGAGTTTGAAGAGTATGACCTATTAAATAGGCTTAATGTTGTGGGCCTATTTTTTTAGGACCTAAAATACGTTATGCCTGTTAAATGAACAAGCCTTTGTTTTCGGTTAGTGTAAAGGGGATCGGTTCCCAGTTGTTGGCCACCATATGAAAAAACTATAGTGGGGTTATGGTTGAAATTTGGGTTAGGCCTAATGAGCTAAGCCTAGCCACTGCGTGTCAGTGTAAATTTTAGAGGGGTTAGTTCCCCACACGGGCCACCATATGAAAAAACTATATAGGGCTATGGGTTGATTGCCTGATACCCTCATCCGTTGGAAATTTCCAGCAGATTTCAGTGGAGTTAAACGACAAAAGCCCTATGCTTTTTCGTTTATATTTAATTGATTACGGTAATTTTAGCGTCGGGATTTTAGCTGCCTATATTAGAATGAAAATAAATTGCCTCACCTTATTTTTGCTGGGTCCTTGGTTTGCTTCGATGTATGGCATTACGATCATTTTCGGTGTAGGGCCGCCACGATGGAGTTACGCGACGAATTACGCGACGAATTTGGCTTGATGTAATTAATATAGGCAGTCACAATATAAACACTAAGGTGTAGGTAGACCTACCCTTTTTCTTTATATTTATTAAGTTTATAAGGAATTCACTCAGAACTTGAGGGAAGACAAAAGCACATCTTCCCTGTTTAAAGTGTTCGCTGCACATACAGCCCCGAGGCTACTCCTTTAATATATCTTCATATTTTAGTATAAATTGCTGATTTGGCAAAGGTTGTTGACTTGTATTTTGCATGGGTTAGCAAATGGAAAATTTGGTTCACGTGAAATAAATGAAGGTTTCTCGTGGTTATGCAGACCCGACGCCTACATACGGTTCTATGTATGTATGTATGGCAATCATCTCATTCCCATTAGGCTATGTCGCCAATCCCGAGCCAATTTTGTATAGATATTTAATTCAATTAATTAATAATTTATATTTAATTATGAAATAAAGGTATCACATACGATACCATGTTGTAAGCGCGTATAGTTTTTCCATAAACTATGCAGAATCTGACATTTGACCATACACACATTGTGGTTTAGAATTATCCAAGGATTTCATCCTCCAATTTAATGTACTCTTTGCTGAATCACCCTATATACAAGCAATGCTGCATCAATCAGCTTAGTCATCATATCGCCTTGGGACAACACTGGCTCTTGCTCTTCTAATTTTAAAGTGTATTAAAGTACTGCGTGGAGAACGAAGGTTACCGAATGTTCCGAAAAAGCTAGCCTAATTTCACGTTAGTAAACACTGACGTCCAATTAAGTATTAAAGACCAGATGCACCTGCAACTAATATTAATTTGCCGTTAATCGTACTAGGTACATTAGCAGTGATAATTAGGGGTACAAGACCATTATAGTTACAATTGCTATATTCCGAAGTTAAGATGCCATGACAAGTTCCCTCATTGGAATTACAGTTAAACAGTTGATAATGGGAATCGCAATACAAAACGTTTAAGTTCAACATCAAGTTGTAGGCTAATCAGGGTATTAGGAAAAACAACCCGAAACAAAGAAAAGGGTTGGGTTACAATAATATTCATTTTCCAGTGGATTTAGTTTTGAACACCCTGTATAATTGAAAATTAGTATAAGACCAACTACCCTTAAAAAAATAGAGAATTTCTTTAAATATTTATTCAGTTATAAAAGCCAGTAAACAACTTCAAAACAAATAGAAAACAGTTAAGCTACAATTTAAAAAAAAGTGACGTACGTATAATAAATCTATCTTCGAAAGAAGTCCCAGGGTGCATTAGTTCTGGGTTTGATAATTTTCTTTTGTTGATCAGAGATAGATTTCGAAAGATCTTCAGATTCTAGGCTAGGAGCGGAGCTTTGTGATATAGGCGATGCATCGCAGGGGCTGGAAGTATCATCAGAAGGGGAAGTTAAAGTATTTGACATAGCCTGAGAATTTTCCGAAGCCTTCAAGTCTTGCGTACTTAAGTTGGGAAATTCGTGTACTTTCTCTTGGCTGAGAGGATTACTTGAAACAATGTTCTGAGGAAGAATTTCGTAGTAACGAGGCTCTGTAGACTCACCGGATCCCTGCAATGCACAATTTTAAGTTTACTTTCAAGGGCTAATCAAACGCACAATTTATCTTCACTGACCATTCGTAGCACCAACCGTTTCCTCAGCATTTTCATTAGATGAAGTAGTTTCCACTTCCTTTAATTCCTCTTCTGTAATCTTTCCTTGGGGCGAAGTTCTCTCTAGGTCAATTTGTTTTATAGGTACTTCCTCAGAATGAACTAAACACCCCTGGAACAAGAAATTTAAATAGTTAGTGTCTCTACAAATTCTATAAAAATTAAAGATTTCATTTATGCATGTCTCACCACAGCCATTTGCGCGGAGTTCATTAAGAAAGGTAAACGTTGAAGGACATCCTTCTGTAATTTCTTAGAAATTTCCACAATCGGAGTAACTTTCCGTTGAGCATTTGCATAAACTTTGTTACGTATATGGATAGAAAGTTTTGAAGTTGCGTATACAGCCGCTTTCGATTTGATGATCATCACTCTGGTTAGTTCTTTCACTCTAGGTAAAGTTGCTTCAACAGCGCCAATTGCACTCAGCGTTGTGCCAATTGTTAACAGAGTGGATAACCTCAAAGCTGTCATTAGTATTCCTTCTTCAGTTGGTTTCATCTGTAGTTTTTTGTACGAGTTCGACAACCAGTGCTCCGCGGTGTTCACCTGCAAAGTTTGAAGTTAACTCAAAGCCTACGTATATCTGGCTAAACCACGATTGTACACAGTGTTACTTCTACCTAAATTTCAGTCAAAGTTTAAAGCACCACACCAATCAAAATTTTGATCTTTGCGTACAAAGCCAGAAGAAATTTAAATAGCTGCAGAGCTTAAAGTAAAAGTTTGCACGAAATTTACTACGAGTAATGCAAAAGTAGACCGATTAGATAGAACTTTGGTCAAGTTACCATGTTAAAGGCATACTGCCTAGATAATTAGAAATAAAATTTACCATATCTTTTACAGAAAAGCGTTTTGAATCTGTAGCAGTTTCCCCTTTCAAGTGTGCAACACGTTTGGCAGTAGTTAGAATCCCAATTCTTATTTTGGAAATCATGCAAATTCCTGTTTCCAGAACTCCCTTTTCCTCTGAAAAATATATTTATATCGGTTCCTTTCCACTACATTGCTATTGGTACTTCATACCTAGTCTAAGAATAATGAGAGGCAGGAATCCGAGGCAGTATTCAAATCACCTTGCAAGACTTCTCAGCAAGTTTTGCTTCAAGAAAAAGCTCTAGCTCTTAAACTGCGGCAATCTAAGAAAATAACCTTGGATTTGGAAGTTTAATTACCAGTTTTAGTAGACTCATTTTCTTTGGCAGGAAGAGTATACATCATATTTTCCACCTTCTTCAGCGTTGTTTTAGTTAAACTCGAAATCTTTTCGGTATAGCTTTTATTAAGTGCTTTGAGAGAAGCGGGTATCTAGAAGATTAAAAATTCACATATCAAGCCTAAACTGTAATATCAAGCCTAAACTGTAATATCAAGCCTAAACTGTAATATCAAGCCTAAACTGTAATATCAAGCCTAAACTGTAATATCAAGCCTAAACTGTAATATCAAGCCTAAACTGTAATATCAAGCCTAAACTGTAATATCAAGCCTAAACTGTAATATCAAGCCTAAACTGTAATATCAAGCCTAAACTGTAATATCAAGCCTAAACTGTAATATCAAGCCTAAACTGTAATATCAAGCCTAAACTGTAATATCAAGCCTAAACTGTAATATCAAGCCTAAACTGTAATATCAAGCCTAAACTGTAATATCAAGCCTAAACTGTAATATCAAGCCTAAACTGTAATATCAAGCCTAAACTGTAATATCAAGCCTAAACTGTAATATCAAGCCTAAACTGTAATATCAAGCCTAAACTGTAATATCAAGCCTAAACTGTAATATCAAGCCTAAACTGTAATATCAAGCCTAAACTGTAATATCAAGCCTAAACTACCTTTTCTCCAGTATTCTTGACTAGCAAGAAAGTGGCTTCAATTTTGGCAAGACTCTTAGAAGTTAATTTCTCAAAGTATTCATAAGGAACAATTTTCTTAGAAAAGTTATATGCAGTAGTAGTTACAGTTTTAAAGCTTCTCTCAACTCCGCGAAGAAATGCTTCAACGTTTTCATTTACACCCTGCAAAGTTGAGGAATTTTTAAGTTAAAGAAAGGGTTTCAGAATTACTAATTTAACTGAAAGTTATAATGCACAAATTCTGTCTTTACCTTCACGTAGTTGTACTTAGAGCTTATGAAGGACATTGCGTTAGCTACCATTGGTATTGAATTTTCTCTGTCGAAGAAATTAACCGACCTTTCCCTCTGAAAAGTTGGATTTTATTCATATTAATTATTCAGATTAATTTTGCAAGATTTTAACTGACGTAGAACTGTCTCGCAACATTCTAAGCTTGTTTAATTTAGGTCAAACTAAGCTGCTAAACTCCTTTCAAATAAATAAAGTTAATAAAATGGGAAATTGGAATCAAAAGCAAAGCTAAGCAAAATCTAGATTAACAGAAGTTAAACAGTTCGTTAAGTACAATTTTTTTTTTTAAATTGGTGTTTTTAAACTTCGCAACATCTAAGGTTATATGACAGATGACCTGCAGCTCCTACGTGGGATCCGAACCACGGGTCACTACACCATCTGAGCGCAAAGGACGATCTTCCATCCAACTACCACCCAGACCAAATATCGCTGCAAGAACGAGTATGCTAAATACTAAAGTTTTGAAAAAAGGGTAAAATAATTACAAATATATAGTTTAAAATAAAGTATTAGATCTTAAAATAGATTCGCCTTTTAAGAGTTCATAAAAAAGAAGTTTAGTTATCCTTAAGTTTCCGTCGGTCAACAAGTACTCAGACCTTAACACCATCACGCATTATAAACTACAGTCAAAGATACTCTCAAACTGTTTAAGTCGAAACTACCAATAAGAAATCTCATTAAAAAATTTATCAGCTTCTTAAATACTATTTTAAAAACATCTCAAACAAACTACTGGTTAATAGTTTGTACACACAATTATCAAATAGTATTCAATAAGATATACGGTGAAGACTCAAACCTACCCAATCATCAATTAGAAAAGCAATACACACTTATTTAAAATTTTCACCAATAAAACAAATTACAAAAAGTAGATTAAAATAAAATACTTCAAAAACAAAACAAAAAAAAATTACCTCATTCATAATCCCATTCGCGGACGCGGTAGTAATGGTGGTGGTGGTTGTGGTACTCATTTTACGTAAATATTACTTCCTCGTTCAAATCCACTTTCAAACTGATTTACTGGAGCCTTTCAGTTCTGTTATAAGATATGATTTTCATATGACTTCGAGCGTCCTTCAAAATGTATAATTAAGTTGGTTGGTTGATTGGAAATTTGTTTGTCGTTTTATCAATGATTTCATTTCTAAATAGAGTACAGAGTGTATCAATTTGAATGGGGATGAGAGGCTATGTATCACACTGAATAGCAAATACTAATAAGTAATTTAAGAAAAGCATAAAAAGATTTATATATATTTATATATATATATATATATCTATATATATATATCTATATATATGGGTAATTACTTCACTTAATAAATAATAAACAACTCAAATATTGGTCGACATGACTGTTCATGGTAAAGTAGGTCAAAATAATAAATGTAGTAAATTTCAATTACACAATCATTGTCACTCACAAATTGTAAATTGAACACATTAAAAATGATGTACGCAAGAGTGTAAAACTCTTTAAATGATTTTCATGTAATGCACTTTGTTTCCGGGATATCTTAGAGGTTGAAATGCTGGGATGCAATCTGAAGAACACAAGTTCGAGCGAGTTCGTGGTCGGACTTTGCGACCCCAGAGTTCATGAGATTACGGTGCCTCATCTGGGATATATATATATATATATAAAGGTCTGTTCAAAAAGTATCCCGACAGGGTGTTTATTTTTAGAACAAGGTCACGCTTCGAGTTGTGACTGTGCTAAACATGTCTCTGCATGTCGAGACAAGTTGACTGATAGGGTTGCACTTCATTGTGTAGCGTCATTCCACTGTGGTGAGCTGATAAAGTTAAACGTGTTTTGTTTCGCGGCGATTTCTTACGATGTCGGAGACTGTTTGACTGTGAAGGTGTTGTGCACCATGAATATGCTCCACAGGGATAAACAATTAACAAGGAATTTTACATTGAAGTTTTGAGACGTCTACGTGGAGCAGTTCGGAGGAAACGGCCGCCGAAATGGGAGTTCGGAGACTGGATGCTTCATCACGATAACGCGCCATCTTACTCATCGTAACTTGGCCAGGAATTTTTGGCCAAAAACGCCACTCCTATGTACAGCAGCCTCCATATTCACCGGATTTGGTTCCATGCGACTTTTTTTTTGTTTCCGAAGCTCAAACAAACTCTGAAAGGACACCCATTCGATGATGTTGAAACCATTAAAAGAAATTCGACGGAGCAGTTTTTAGTCATTCCGAAAAGTGCTTTCGAAAAACGTTTTCAACACTGGCAGGATTGTTGGGCAGAGTGTGTAGCTTCAGAAGGAGCGTACTTTGCGGGAGATTAAGCCCCAAACCCTGGAAGTAGTATATTCTGTCTATAATCGCATCAGTCCGGATACGTTTTGAACAAACCTTGTATATATACCCAAGTACGCAAATTTTTTCTTCCTCTGATTGAGCAGCCTTTGGAAGAAATGAAACATGGCTCCTAATTGAAAAATTCATAATCTCTAACATTTCTAACCCAACACGATCTGAATTCACTTTAGGAGGTCCCGCCTCCGGAGGCGAAAATTTCTGTAAAGTGACGAAACAAAACTGAATTAATTATCATTGCACAACACAATTTCTGTCCTTTGCACAAATTCTGCTGATTTATATGTATTTTGATGCGCTGATTACGAATATGTTATTTTTTCTCTAACACCCACCATTTTTCCAGAAAACTACGTTAATGTAGCTATTCTATGGAGGTTGGGGTATGGGAAATATATTAGTGAATTAAAACTGGCTTTTCTTTTGAAAAGAGGGAGCGTCGAGCGTTTTGTGTGTTTTGTGTTTAGTGTATAGCTTGGGTTGTGTTTGTAGATGTCATTTTGGTCTGAATTTTGCTCGTCCCGCCGCGCTCGAAAAAAATCTGGACCTCACTAATTTCTAAACCCTAGTTACGGCCCTGCAAGTTATGTTAGTGATAGTTAGCACACATCTCATAGTTGGAGCATTGTATTTGTACACCTGATGCAAATCAGGCAGTTCTGAATATGGCAGTTTTGTACCCGTATACTAGTTCTGACCACATGTCCCTATTAATTGAGTTTGACATTAATTGTATTCTAATGCCATTACAGGTAAATGATACACGTAAAGCAACGTTAGACTGGTCCAAAGATGACGATGAGGGCAAACAACAGTATTGTAATAAGTTTGATGTATTGCTAAGTAATATATGTATCCCTAATGATGCTCTAGCTTGTCAGGATGTAAACTGCAGAATTCAAAGTTCCAACACATATTTTGGCATTTAAAGACATGTATGAACAAATTGTTTCCTCTCTCAGTAAGCTAGCCTAGACTTAAATAACTTTAGGATAAAAAATTATACATGTAGACCTGGCTGGAGCGATTATGTGGCTGAACTTCATAATGCATCCAGAGATGCTTTTTTAATGTGGTGTGAACAAGGGAAGCCAAGGCAAGGCCTTCTATTACAACAAAAACAGAGGGCTAATGCCAGGTTCAAGTATGCATTAATGTATATAAAAAATCATGAGGATGAGTTAAGCAGGAATGCTCTGGCTAGAAACCTTGCCAGTAAGAATCCAAGAAACTTGGGATAAATTAGAAACAATGAATAATAGTGGAATGTCTCTCCCTGCTAATATTGAAAATGTAACTGGGACTGAGAACATAGTCAAATTATGGAAAGAATACGACAGTGAGTTATTCAACTCTGTACATAAGAACAATAATGTTAATTGTGATGCTACCTATAGTCAGGGCCGCAGAGAGCTGCCACGGTTCCCGGGGAAGGATTGGTATATAGGCCCCTCCTGTTTATTCAGTATTTCATTATGAATGTTTTTTGTGTACATAACAAGCAAACTGATTGTATGTCCAAGTCACTATTCAAAACATACAGTATAAATAAACAACTCAGAAGAAAATGACCATTCTATTTTTCGAATCAATTATATTAATTCTATCACCATACAATTTACAAATGCAAGATTTTCATAATTAGAAGTGAACTTTCTTTGCCTTCTCTCTAGCAAAGAGGTAAATGATTCTGATGAAATTTAAAGCACGGGCTAACTGGCTTTCAATTACAATGGTTCCCAGCAGTGGTGGGCGCGGTACCAAAATTTGGGGGTGCGTTACGCGGTACTGCGGTACCTCAGCATGCCCAGTGCGTTACGCGGTACTGCGGTACTTTTTCAGGTCCCCCTGGTGCGTTCCGCGGTACTGCGGTACTGCGGTACTGCACACAAGAACAACACAAGTAATAGCACATATTTTCAGAAATTGCATATCGGCGATTTCGCACCTGAACTTTCTGCCATAATGGCTAAAAATCGATCTTTGTCACAGAAATGTAACACACGTGCAACCGGCTGAAAAGCAAGCACTGCACTGAGGCGTTGTGATAGGATGGCAACGTAACATGTTCTGAACGAAAACTTAACGTGTCTAGAGTTAGGCTGATGCAACACACGCAGCATTCGTCTTACTGTACTCCTGTAATAAGGTTTACTTAAAAAAAAGTGTTAATTTTTTGAAAAGTCGTGTTTGTCGGTACCGCGGAAAGTACCGCGGGAAATTTGAATGCGGTAGCGGTACTGCTGTACTTTCAGCGATCCTTTGCGGTACTGCGTTATGCGGTACCGGTTTGGTAGTGCGGTAGTACCGCAGTACCGCAAAAAATACCGCAAGTGCCCAGCTTTGGTTCCCAGATCCATCAGTCGGTCTTGGGCATTGGTGGACCGCAGATAATATTTTATCTGTTTCAGTTTGACTATGATAATCTCTATAAAATGTATGTTCATTAATTATATTTCCTCTCTATTATTTAATCAATTGCTTTATTAATATTTTTAGATTTTATCCCCCTCTTTCCGGGCCCCCTGGAGGTCCGGGCCCAGGGGATTTTTCCACGGTATCCCCACCCTCTCGGTGGGCATGCCTATAGTCCAGGTATAAGAGTTAGTGTATTTGAGACTAAATAGGCCATAAAATGTTTAGATTGTAACAAATCATGTGGTGTTGATGGTATTTCTGTAGAGCATCTGAAATTTAGTAGTGACGGATAGTGCCTCTGTTAGCTTTGTGCTTTACAGGTTTACTCGTACATGGTGTTTTGCCGGTTACAATGTTATACGTTGTTTTGGTGCCAGTACTAAAAGATAAAAAGGGTAAAATCAAAGAGTAAAGATAACTATAGGCCAATAGCCTTGGGCCAGAATTATGTCTAAGGTTTTTGAATATATACTTATTAATAGACTTGAATGTTACCTGTATACTAGTGATAACCAATTTGGTTTCAAAGAGAAACACAGTACTGATATGTGTGTGTATGCTAGTGATGGGACGATTGTCATATTTCATACAATCGCTGTTGCGATTGCGATTGCGATTGTCAGAATTTGAAAATCGCGCGATTGCGATTGCGATTGCGATGTTTTAGCTTTAGCCTCACATAACGCTCATTTATGCTTTAAATATACCTAAACGCGTTACCTACCATAGGGTTAGCTTGATTTTTTAACATTCCAATTTTACATAGAGCAAATAAAGAGGTGTACTTATTGTTATTATTAAACCAATTTTTTATTCTGTTTTCAACTAATTCGCAACCCGTTTTCATTTCTGTTTTTGACTTATTTATTATTTATTTATTATTCCGTATTGTTGTTAGCTAAACTTTCCTTTAAGTACGCATGAAAGAGCAGCTTTCATAGCAACTTTTGTAGAGATTTAAATCTTTTGTTCACAATCGCAACAATCGCACTCATTAAATGCGATTGCAATTGCGATTGCGATTGTAAAAAATGTGCGATTGTATCGCGATTGCGATTGCGATTGCGATGCATCGTCCCATCACTAGACTGTATGCCTGAAGGAAATGGTCTGTAAATACCAAACTCTAGATGTTAATGTATTTTTATGTTTCCTGGATGCCTCTAAGGCATTTGATCGTGTTAATCATGACAAATTATTCATGAAACTTGTAAATTGTAATGTACCTGGTTACTTGGTCCATATATTAATATTCTGGTATAATCACCAGACAATGATTGTAAGATGGGGTGGGGTTAATTCAGAGTCATTCTCTGTGACCAATGGTGTCAGACAGGGAGGAATATTATCCCCCTACTTATTCAATGTTTATATGGATAATCTATCTGTTGTGCTGAACACCTGTAAAATAGGCTGCTATATTTGTACAATGATTGTTAATCATTTGATGTATGCAGATGATCTAGTTCTTATTTCTCCATCTGTAAAAGGGTTCAGCACATTCTTGAAGGTGTGTGAAAGGTATGGGAAGGATAACGACATGAAATATAATACTGCTGAAAGTCATGTTATGATTATGAGGACCAAGACCTACAAGTATATAAAATCTCGTGAATTTCAATTGAATGGTATGGTAGTGCTGTCAGAAGTAACCCCGACTAAGTATCTTGGTCACATACTAACTGATAGTCTTTCAGATGACTGTGATATTCTAAGGCAATTTAGACAATTATATGCTCAGGAAAATACTTTGTTTAGAAAATTTCATATGTGTACATTAGATGTTAAGTTGATTTTGTTCAAAACTTTTTGTACTCCAATGTATACAGCTCATTTGTAGTGGAACTACAGGATGTATAATTTGAGAAAATTATATGTTGCATATAATAATATTTTTAGGAGTTTATTAAGAACTCCAAGATTTATAAATGGTGCTCCTTCTAGTAGTGTCAATATGCTGTTTGTAGCCAATAAGGTGCCTAAATGTGCCAGTGTCATTTGCAATTTTGTATTTAGATTTATCAGTAATCTTGGTGAGTCAGTCAATGAGATAATAGAAGCCATGGTTAATGGACTGGTCTCCGATATATTTTAAAAATCTCAAATCTGGAAGCATTGGCGTAGGCAATTGTATGTTCATTATGCACAGTGATTCACTGGCCTACTTAGTCAGTGTTCCAGACAACTATCTCTTAACCTTCTATGGACCTCTTACTGTATAACGATTGTACCTGTTGAGTCTGAAATAAAGTGTTTGTTTGTTTGTTTGTATATAAAACGCCTGCTAATCAAAGGAACAGCCCTACGGCTATTGGTCATTCTTGTAACACGTGTTGCTCACTGATTGGTTATTCGAAATGTTGTGTTGTTCTGTGAATGGTCTAAAGGCGGTCAGGTGATTTCACAATGGCTGCCAAGTGGAAAATTGTTATTTTCTTTTATTGTTTCAGGTGGTCTGTTGATGTTTGGTGTTAAGGTACTTTTCTGCTGGATCTACTGTTTTTATTAACTTCTTTAGGACTTCTTTTGTCCTAAAAATATGATTATATGCAACATATAATTTTCTCAAATTATAGATCCTGTAGTTCCACCACAAGTGAGCTGTATACATTGGAGTACAAAAAGTTTTGAACAAAATCAACTTAACATCTAATGTACACATATGAAATTTTCTAACCAAAGTATTTCCCTGAGCATATAATTGTCTAAATTGCCTTAGAATATCACAGTCATCTGAAAGACTATCAGTTAGTATGTGGCCAAGATACTTCTTGTTGTTGTTTAGCCGATCAGCCCACCCTGATCGAGCAAGCCAGCGGCACGCAGGTAACCGATCGCCCTCTCTGGAGTGGACCAGAGGTTCAGCGCACTAGTGATGTTGTGTTGTATTCGTTGTTGTGCTAGAGCGGTACAGTGTCATAATGTGTTCAATTGTTTGTGGTGTGTCCTGGCACAGGTGGCAGGTGTCGTCTGTGGAGTTGTCTAGTCTGTGTTTATATGTCCGTAAGTTGGGGTGATGTCCACATCGGAATCGTGCTAAGTTAACTCGATCCGATCTGCTCAGGCTGATCTCTGACCTGTTAATGGGTGGCGGCTTCGTACCTAGGACCGCATTCGGACCGAGTCGTGTCAGTGCTTTGTGGGTTAGGTGTGTGTGTGTGTGTGTGTGTTTTCTGTACTGTGTGATGTCTGTGGGGCGTGGTATGGAATGGAGTATTTGGTTATAATGTCTCTCTGGTGTTACCTTAATGGTGCGAGGTGTTGGTGCGTGATTGTACATGTAGTGGCAAGGGTGTTGTGGGTTAGTTGTCGCTGCTGCCATGAATTGTGTTCTCCTCATGTCTAAATGTTCCCTAACTTTCAGTATTTTTGTTTCTGTGTGCAGGTGTTCTATTGGTGTTGTTTGAGTGCATCCTGTAATGATACGAGGTGCGTTGTTTCTATTGTCTGTAAGGTGTTTATGTGTGTGTTTGAGATAATGGGTGCCCAGCATGGGCTAGCATAGTCCATAACAGCGAATATATTGTTTTTGTTTGTATATGAGTGATGTTGTTTCCTGCTGGTGTCCAAAGTTTGTGCCTGTTAGTACCCTAAGCGTGTTAAGTCTTGAGGTACATTTGTTTTTAATGTCCTGAATGTGGTTTGCAAAAGATAATGATGTGTTGTATGTGACCCCCAAGTATTTTGGTCCTGTGAGTGTGTGGAATGTTGGTGTTGTTTAGTATAAGCTGTGGAGTTATCTGGTGTTCTTTTGTATTGCTTGTAAGCAAGGTGATGGTTGATTTTGTGGGCGCTACTTTGAGTCTATTGTGTGTGAGCCAGTCTTGTATACTGTTTATGTATGTTTGTAGGTTATTTGTAGCGGTGTCGATGTTGTTGTGGGTGGATGTTAGAGTGATGTCATCTGCATATGATAAGATAAGCTTGTTAGCTATGGTGTTGGAATGTCATGAATGTATAAGTTGAACAGTGTTGGTGAGAGAACAGAGCCGAGCCTTGAGGACCCCGTTCGGAAAAAAGCTTGTTTTTGGATGACTTGCCATTAAATGTGACATGTATCTTCCTGAAAGATAGTTGCTCAGCCATCTTTAGTGTTATTGTGCATGTGTGTTGAATATTTTTGTTTATGAGAGGGAAGCGTGGATAGCATCAAATGCTTTACTAATATCTATTGTTGCTAATAGTGTACGTTGAGCTGGTCGTCTGGAGTTGATGCCACCACATGATGTGCTGCGTGAGGTTAGTGAGTAATGTCGTGTTGATTGTGAGGTCTGAATCCATGTTGAGTAGACGATAGTGGTATGTGTGGGTTGGTGATTTGTAAGATTAATCTTTCTGTTACCTTTGGAAGGTGTGCATAGTAAGTAATGGGTCTATAGGAAGCTGGTTCTGTTGGATTTTTGTTTGGTTTGAGTAGTTTAATATTTTACCTTGTTTCCATAGTCAGGAAAATACAATTGGTATGAATATTGCTGATATTTGTGAGAGCTAGTATTCCCTGTGGGCCCCAAGTGTTTAAGGTGTATGTTAGATATGTTGTCTGGTCCAGTAGCCTTCGAATTCTTAATGTTTTTGATGATCTTGGTGGTCTGGTCTGTATTGAAGGATGTAATGGTCGTGTCGAGTCTGTAGGTTTTCTTGTGCCTGGCTGTTTGTCTGTCTGCGTGTTTCTGGTTGTTGTCTCTGTTTAAGTGACTTATCTTTGCGTAGTGATTACTAGAATGTTATCTTGTTGTGTATATTGGGATATTATTTTGGCTGCGACAGATAGCCGCGTGTGAGGTGTGAATGCCGCTGTTAGAGTGGGTAATGCTGTTTATAGTCTTGTATAGCCTGGATGTATCTGTGGAGTGGTTTAGTGTTGTTATGAATTCCCTAAATGTTTCTGTTTGTTTTTCTTTGAGTGTGTTGTTTATTTCTGTGTTGAGGTGTTGTATCTGCTGTTTTATGACTTCTGTGTGTGGTGTTTGTGTGTCACGTTTGAGGTTGTTACGTTGTCTTATGAGGTGGGCTATTTCTCTAGTGTAATTTGGGTTGTATTTCCTAATGTTGCCCTTGGGTATGTATTTGTTTGCACTATTGATGATCTGATTAAATGTCTTGAGTGTTGTATTGATGTTTATAATGGGTGTGCTGTTTAATGTGGTGAATTGTTCCTCAGTCTGTATTTTGAACTGTTTCCAATCAGCTTTTTTGTAATTTCTGTAAGTGTGCCTAAGGCTGTTGGAGCAGAGTGTAGAACGTGTTGTAATGATGATGGGCAGGTGGTCTGATGGCAGTTGTTTTTCTATTCTCCAGTGTGTATGTGTTGCTAGTGAGGGGGAACAGAACGTTATGTCTGGGAAGGAGTTTGAGTATCCTGCTTGATGTGGTATGTGTGTATGTTCTTCTGTATTGTTAAGGATGAAAAGGCTGTTTAGTTGTGTGGCTATGTTGGCGCCTCTGGTGTTGCTTTGGTTGTGCAGGTACCAACTAGTGTCTTTAGCATTGAAGTCTCCTCCTAAGATGACATTAGTGAGAGAGGCCAGATTGTCTAACTGTGGATTGTAATTGGCTGGCACCTGAGTGTCTTTAGCATTGAAGTCTCCTCCTAAGATGTCATTAGTGAGAGAGGCCAGATTGTCTAACTGTGGATTGTAATTGGCTGGCACCTGAGGTGAACTATCTGGTGGGATGTAAATGTTGATTAGTGTGGTGTTGTGTTTTGCGCGTGTTTTAATGTTAACTGCCTGTATTTCTATCGTGTTATCTGCTTGGATTGTGTTTGTAATGTTTTGGGTGGCATCAGTGTAGCTAATGCTTTTACGTATATAAATGATGAGTCCACCCCCGTTACCCCCAGTACGATCTTGACGGATCGCCGTGAAGTCAGGGATGGTGGGTGTTTTGTGTGTGCGTTTTAGTTTTGTTTCTTGTATAAGTGCTATGTGAATGTTTTGTTTGTGTACGAATTCCCTAAGCTGCATGATTTTGTTTGTGAGGCCATCTACGTTGTACTGTAATATGTTAATATTATACTTCTGTATGTGTCTCATGGTGCTATTGTGTCTATGTCTTTGTGTATGGTGATATGTGTAAGTTGTAGTGGGGCCTGGATTAGTCTTAATGTCGCCGGAGAGTAAGACTAGTCCGGGGAGCACGCAATTGCTCCCCGCAAATGAAAAAATAGCACGCTGAGAATAGGTCCGGCCCCGGGAGCCGATTGGCACTCTGACTGTGCCAGGCAACAGGCCGTCGACTGCCAGTCTGGCCAACCGTAGACAGCCCGCTGCATGGAGATTTGAGGAAGTTTGGCCACCAGCGCGTTGATGTTTTGGTTTGACGTCGCCTCTTCTTCGCGTTGACGTGTCCCGCGCTGGAGGATACAGCCACTGTTAGAAGCTTCCTCGTCAGCTGCTGACACTTTTTTCACGTTGTTCTAGCTAACTGTTCAGGGGTTTTTATAAACAAATCTCAGTTTTCTGCTCAAAACGGCTCTTTCTAATTTTAAAATTGATTATTCAAGGAAGGAAGATGTTGACTTCTATTTTGCGGCAACAGTTGATGATATTTATCGGCCAAGATACTTAGTCGGGGTTACTTCTGACAGCACCATACCATTCAATTGAAATTCAGGAAATTTTATATATTTGTAGGCCTTGGTCCTCATAATCATAACATGACTTTTTGCAAGATTATACTTTATGTCGTTATCCTTCCTATACCTTTCACACACCTTCAAAAGTGTGCTGAGCCCTTTTACAGATGGAGAAATAAGAACTTGATTATCTGCATACATCAGATGATTAACAATCATTGTGCCATGTATCATCATTTACCCCTCTGGTTATAAAAGGCATATGAATTATATTTTGGATGCAAAGTGGGTGATTAGGACAGAAGCTGGCCTCCCCACATATGTTGCAATTCGTGTGCAAGGAGCTTAAGAGCGTGGTTACAAGGTTCACGTCCATCAACGCCGTTTGCTGTCCCTATGATCTGGAGAGAGCTAAAAGATCATGTTAGTGACTGCTACTTTTGTTTTACAAATATACGAGGTTTCTCTTCGAAATCCAAACATGCAATACGATACCCAAACCTGCTATCAGTTATGCGACCAGTTCCTCACGATGAACTCCTGCCAGTTCCTAAGCCATCAAAAGATTGGATTTTGGACGAGGAATATTGCCACTCTGAAATTGAAATTGAACCACAAACAACCAGTGAGCTTGCAGATCCAAAATTTCTACCAATCACATCATCGTCACCTCACCTTATTACACAGGCAGAACTAAATGATCTCGAGAAATTTGAATCTTTCGAAAAATCACGCTGAACCTCTACGATCTAGGCTGCAAGGGTGAAATCTTTTAGAAAAGGGCACCAACATAACTTCATGTAGAAAGCGTCAGAATGATTTCACTACCTCTTTTTTCTACAAGTGATGGTATTGTGTTTTGTAATGATGTAGACAATTTAATGGGGTCTTTGGGGCATCAACACAAACCGGAGGAATGGCGTCTCTTCATTGATTCCTCCAAATTAAGTTTGAAAGCAGTGCTTCTACAGAACGGAAATACTTATCCTTCTGTCCTCATTGCACATGTGGTCCACATAAAAGAAACATATGAGAATATGCGTATTTTACTTAGATCCATTAATTATAATAAATATAAATGGAATATTTGCGATGATTTAGAAGTTATAGGCCTTCTCCTTCGAATGCAGCAAGGGTACACAAAATATTGCTGCTTTTTATGCGAGTGGGACAGTCGCGCTAGAGACCGCCATTTTGTCTGTAAAGATTGGCCTCCCAGGATGAGTTTTGTTCCAGGACAGAAAAATATTTCCAATGAGCCTTTATTACAGTAGATCCAAAAAAGTGTTATTGCCACCACTTCACATCAAACTGAGTTTGATGAACAATTTTGTGAAAGCTATGGACAAGAACAGTGAGGCGTTTATTTATTTGAGGAATATATTTCCACGATTAAGTTAAGTTAAAATCAGAGAAGGAATTTTTGTTGGCCCACAAATAAGGAAAGTTATGAAGGATACCAATTTTGACAGCAAATTAAATGAGGTAGAAAAAGCAGCATGGGTGGCCTTCAAATCGGTTTGTTCAAACTTCCTTGGTAAAGTCAAGTCTGAAGATTATGTTACTGTGGTGAATGAGATGTTAAGGTGCTATAAATCTATAGGTTGTAATATGTCCTTGAAGGTGCATTTCCTTGACTCTCATTTAGATTTCTTTCCAACCAATTTGGGCGCCGTTAGCGACGAGCAAGGCGAAAGATTCCATCAGGAGATAGCCATTATGGAAAAGCGGTTCCAGGAAAGGTGGAATTCCAGTATGTTGGCTGAATATTGCTGGTCTCTTATTAGGGAAACTCCCGAGAGTATGTACAAACGAAAAACATCAGCAAAAAGATTTTAATTGTTGCTCTGATCTTGTAATAATTATGTTGAGGTATTCAATATATTTTAATCCAAGGGTGGCCAAAACGTCGATCGCGATTTACCAGTAGATCGCAGAGCAATTTTTAGTAGATCGCAGAATGACCAGTAGCTTAGCCTAGCAACAGAGACCTTACATTTCAAAATACTAACGAGCACACAACCCGACCGCTACGACCAAAAATTAGCGTTCTTTATGTTATCACCTCCATTATCGGTAGCAACATTTACTTGTTTTATCTTTGTGTTTACCAGTCATTTAACAAAAATAACAAAGTTTAACTTTAATAATTCTGAGAGATATTTAGTTAATGTCACAGAAAATGATACCGCTAACTTTAATTTCTGCCAAAATTTCATACCGCGGTAAGCTGAGCTGTTATGAGCATATGTCACTTAAGTGACGGGTCAGTCATTTGGAATAATCGGTGGTGAAGGTCAGTCCCAGTCCAATTGCATTAACACCGTTAAAATGAGTGCTGGACCAAGTGCCAAGAAACAAAAAACTTGCAACTTTCACAATGAGTGGGAGACGGCATATTTTTTTGCGATGAAAAATTCCAAATGTGTGTGTTTAATTTGCCATGCATGTGTCGCTTTCGTCAAAAAGGGGAATTTCGAGAGGCATTTTAAAACTATTCACAAGCGGTATGACAGTGATTTCCCAGCTGAAAGTGAACTATGTAAGAGGAAAGTCAATGAACTTAAATCTCAACTTACTGTAGTGCTCAGCAGTCTATCTTTACAGGGCCTAGCACAAAATCGAAAGCAGCAACGATTGCGTCATTTCGGGTGAGCCGTGTACTTGCGAAACACAAGAAATCTTTTCAGAATGGAGAAATATTCAAAGAAGCATTTACAGAGGCAGCAGAGTCGTTGTTTCAGAATTTCAGTAATAAATCGGAAATATTGTCTGCTATTACCAGCTTCGGCTATCCAGAAACACCGTGATGCGGCGTTGTGAACTAATAGATGAGAATTTGGTGGAACAACTGAAGAAAGACATACATGACTGCGTATTCCTTTCACTTCAGTTTGATGACTCGACAGATGTGATCGACACATCACAGTTATGCATTTTTATTAGAATCGTGTTTAAAGATATGACTGCCAAAGAAGAACTGCTCAATATCCTAACTTTAAGAGGGAAAACTCGAGGTGAGGACATTTTTTATGCATTCAGTGAATTTGTTAACGACACACAATTCCCACTTCACAAGCTTGTGAGCAAAACAACTGACGGATCACCTGCTATGACTGGCCGCTCCAATGGGTTCATCGCCCTGTGCAAAAGTGACAAAAGGTTTCCAAACTTCTTTAATTATCACTGCATAATTCACCCACAAGCATTGTGCGGTAAAATGTTGACTATTAAAGAAATTATGGATATTTCCCATAAGATCGTGTGTTCTATTCGGGCGAGAAGTCTACAAAGGCGTCTCTTCCGGTCTCAGCTAGAAGAAAATAAAGCAGAACACACTGACCTTTTGTTGCACACTGATGTCAGGTGGCTAAGTAGAGGTAACTTCCTGCAGAGGTTTAGGGATCTCTTACCTGAAATTAAAGACTTTCTGAAGTTAAAAGAAACATATTACAGAGTTGGAAGACGCAGTGTGGCTGTTAGATTTAGCTTTTTTGACTGACACCACTGCTTTTCTAAATCAGTTAAACTTAGAGTTGCAAGGTAAAAACAAAACTATTGTTGAAATGTTGAAATGATTACCTCAGTAAATGCTTTTAAACAAAAACTAGAACTGGTATCCTCACAGCTGCAGCGACACCAACTGCGGAACTTCAAAAACATGATGTCAGAGCTGGAAAGTCTGGGGAAAGAATGCGACCAGTTTGACAGTGTTCGATACGTTGAACAGTTGCAGAATGTTATTACAGACTTCAACAGACGGTTCCAAGACTTAGCAACACTAGAACCTGTAGCAACATTCATGTGCTTCCCATTTGGTGCAAACTTTGACATTGATGATGTTGCATCAAAAATGGCCTTATTGTTTAATATGGACATATCTGCAATCGAGAATGAAATTTTGACTCTGCGAAACGACATTCAAATTAAATCCAGGTCTTCAGAAGGAAACTTTTGGCACCTACTTCTACTTCTTGAAGAAAAGTATCCGAATGTCAGAAAAAGGGCCATGTACTTGACAGCATGTTTTGGATCAACCTATCTTTGAGTCAACGTTCTCACACATGCATATCATCAAATCAAAATACCGAGCCACTCTGACAGATGATCACTTGGATGCTTGTTTGAGGCTAGCAATCAGCAGCTACAATCCGGATACACGCGGCTTGCTGATGTTATGCAGTGCATATCATCACATCAGTAAAGTAAGCTCTTCCTATTCCAGTATATCTAATTTCTAATAAGTTTGGGGGTTAAAATTTAATGAAAAATATATCTGTGTGTATTTGGCAATATGTTTTTATATTCATTTCATTTTATTCTCTCTCTCTCTCTCTCTCTCTCTCTCTCTCTCTCTCTCTCTCTCTCTCTCTCTCTCTCTCTCTCTCTCTCTCTCTCTCTCTTTATTTATATATATATATAACTGGGCTGGTGGATCGTATAGGGAGAACTTTGGAAAAAGTAGATCCCATCTCAGTAAAGTCTGGCCACCCCTGTTCTAATCTGTATATAAGACTTTTATTACACGTCCCTTCAAAATGGTGGGTGATATAGATATTCTGACATCAGATTTGAACTCAGCGCATCCAAATTTATAAAAATCACTTCGTTTCTCTTAAAGGACAGGAAAAGTTTGTAATTTTGTCGTGCAGTGAATTATTAATTAACGATAAAGGGTCGAGACGGTAGAAAAAGGTATCTTTCTCCAACTCTTTAGAGTGAAATATGTACGCAGGAATTCGGAGAGTTTTGACCACAGTGAGATTTTTGGTAACCAGTGTTGGGTAGCGGTAGCGGCAGGGCCCCTGCTTTTGAGGAAAAGTAGCGAAAGCAGTAGGGGCGCTACATTTTAGCGGAATTCCAACCGTTACTCGCTCCTTTTAAAGTGAATAAAAACCATTTTTTTCTTATAGTTTACAAGGTGGTGCTTGGAAGTCTGCCAGCGTTGTCAGTTGGAATGGGTTGTATTAGTCTGGTTAACATCGAGTTCCTGATGCTGCCGCATACGTGTAGTCACACTTATTTTATTATAAATAAATAATGCGTATTTGACTGTTTTTATTATTTTCACTATAGGGTGTGGTCAAAAGCAGCATAAAATAGTCCAGTTCTACACGTAGCACTTATTCCTACATTATTAGCAATCAAATAAAAGAAATGTGAATTGAATCAACGCAATTTTTACTATCCCACCATTGTAGAAGATAAGTATAATGAGATATTAGTTTCTTCTTTTTGCCCGCTTTATTCACGTGCTACTGTTCTTCTGTACAGTATACACCTTTTTTTTTTCTCGCACAGCGGCTCAGTAACTGAAAGCAACAACTTAACTATTGAATTTGTGATTTACAGATATATACATTGATGCTATTTTCTAATACTTGCACAAATTACACATAGGTATTGGAGAATTATTATTCCAATTTTGAATGTTTTTCAAAAGTAGCGGTAACGCGCTACTTTTCCAGATGAGAAGCTGTAGCGGTAGCGCCGCTACATTTTGACCCGAGTAGCGGTACCGGTAGCGCCGCTATTTTCAGGACGTAACGCGCACAACACTGCCGTAACCTTGCCAATGCCACAGTGGCTCACACAATAATAATTGCGCTTGTGCAATAGTTCACGCCTCGAGATTAGCTATCATACATTTGGCACTCCCAAAAATTGGCAGATGCGTAATTTTTATTTCAAAAGTCAGGACGGCGAGGATTGAGATTCCTAAAATGCATCTTGTATAAAATATACTATTTTAAAATACAAGATACAGATAAATTTGCATCAAAGATACAAGATACAAAATACAATTTGTATCTCAGATACTACCAATCTCTGTCGGTAAGAATAATTATAGCCTACAATACCTACATACAACAGTTTATTATCCAAATACGACGAAACTTTTACCAACTCATTTTCATTCATATTTGCATCTCAGACCCACTTCACCATATTATAAAGGATATTTAAACACTTTTATTACTTATTATGTTATTAATAAAAGAAATTACCTTAAAAATAATATTATATTGTTATGATTATCCTTTATATTTTAATATTGCATCTTAAATATAAGAAAATTAAGTAAAAATTTATTATTTACATTTATGAATATAACATACATTAAAAAATGTATTAGGATCGTTTCCTAAAGTTGTTTTGCTCTTCTTAAATGAAATTTTTAACAAACGTTTTGCTCTGAAATTAACCATTTTCAATTTAAAAAGGGTAACTCCTTATCTGCCCTAATAGCATTTTGCTAAGAATCACCTTTAAAATAGAGATTATGACGGTGACTAGTGATTCATAGTAGATATATACTCTTCATAATGCTGAAAAACAAACATATTGCATATATATATATATATATATATATATGCTGATGTTTCTAGAAAACCGAAAACGTAGAATAAACAGGATCGAGAGAAGGGCAGGAAACTTCTTCAAAACTTCATACTTTATTGCAGTAGAAACATTTCAAAACGTTCTGAAATGTTGGTGTTGTAATAAAGTATGAAGTTTTGGGGATGTTTTCTGTTCATCTATCGATGTTTATGTTATATATAGATAGTCTTATATGTAGATAGATGAGAGAGAGAGAGAGAGAGAGAGAGAGAGATATTAGTGAATTTGCTTCTTGATCAAAGGATAGCCTTATGTTTGTTCATAATCTGTTTTACATCGTTTTCAAATTTGGATTGTAAAAATTTAAAAACATTTGAATATGCATTCTGTCCATTCAGCACTCATTCTGAAATAGACCATTTTCACCTGCAGCTACTGTTTGTTTACTGTAGAAATTAATCTGTAAAATCAAACTCATCAGAGGAAGAGATTCCCAGACTACTCCCAAATAGTTTAAAACAACTAAATCAATCTCTCTGATTATCTTAAATCCTAAATACGAATCAGTGCAATTGATTCTCACTGTAATTGCAAACAACAGCGTGGTTTGTTAGTAAAGAAATTCTAGAGAAATTCTTTTGTCCTTTTGAATGCAGCCAAATATAAGATTTCAATCCTTCTCAATGTTAACATTCCTCACTGTCTGAGATGAGTCATCTAACTATTCCAAATAAACATTACTCGTGTTTTGGGGACAATAAGGAAATTATATAACTGTTTTAAGATATGTCTGATTACCCTTCCATGGGACCTATAGCTGAGGCAAATGGGCTACTACAGTATAATGAAGAGATGTTAGTTTCAAAACGTTCGTGGCTTGGTCCTGTCGACCCGCATGGTTATTTCTTTTTTATCATTTTTCAATACTTGAGTTATTAAAAACTAAATAATAAAAAATAAATATAATCTAATTTAATTTGATTAACAGTAAAATCCGAATTCTAAGTATATTTTAGTACAGTTATCCAAACCTTATCTTAGCCTATAGGATTAGGGTCCAATTTCATTAAATTTATTCGTGAAACATTAATTAATTCAATTGAGACGGCTTACATTAAGTACGAATATAGATTAAAACAGAATACTAACTTATTATATGGGTTACACGAAGTAGGCC
This sequence comes from Bathynomus jamesi, assembly GCA_023014485.1. Classification (NCBI taxonomy): domain Eukaryota; kingdom Metazoa; phylum Arthropoda; class Malacostraca; order Isopoda; family Cirolanidae; genus Bathynomus; species Bathynomus jamesi. Next base: position 463,323 of record JAJOZX010000486.1, read on the forward strand.
AATCTAACTAACATATTAGTCCATTCAACTTCAATCCAATTAGCCCTAATTCAGTTATATATATATATATATATATATATATGTGTGTGTGTGTGTGTGGTGTATGTGTGTGTGTGTGCGCGTGCCAGGTATGCCTAAAATTATTAATTACCTCTAAACTTATTCAATGCTAAGAACGAATTTTATATAATAGTTTCGAACTTCACAACTCGTAATGAAAACATTGCTTTCAAGTGAATTTAATTAAAATTTCTCTCAACAGATGGCGCTCAGGTTTTAGTAATTATCTCGTAACCTCGTTTTCGTGGTTTTTCAGTCTATATTTAACTTTATCAGCTTTTATCAAATAACTAATTTATTAAAAGTGAATACCAAAATAACGCTTCATTTTGGGGTAAAATAATTGTATGTGTAGCCTATATAGGTCTTAATAACTACAGTTTTTGGGGGGAATGTCATAATTGTTGGATGCTACAATATTAAACTCAATATGTCAATTCAATACCTTAACAGATTATATATATATATATATATATATATATATATATATATATAGAAGACACAAACCTTTAACCTTTAAATATGACACAAACCCTTAACCTTTAAATATGGCTATGAATGTTTGTGAAGCTCCTCAAACGACAGATTACAAACACAAGTAGGTATAATATATTTTTAACTTAAATTATCTCCTATACAATTTAGCCATTATTACACTTAATATTTATATAAAAATACAAAATGACAAACAAATGTCGATGTTCAGCAAATGAATTTTTATTTGCATATTGTGTCGTCATATTTATTACAAATGATTTTGCGTTTTGTAGCATTTAAAACACCAAATGAGTCGAGTGTAAATTATATAACAAAGAAAAAAATGATTAATATAAAATGCATGTCTGTTTTCTCATTTCATCATTTGCTAGGAGACATTAGCACCGGACCTCCTCCATTATTTGTAAACACTTAACAACAATAAATTCTATTTATGTTAAAGGATAAAAAGGATCGTATAACAATAATGATAATAATGATAATAATAATAATAATAATAATTATACAGTTTAATCCCTTTCGTAACAGCAAATAAAGTCGTGTGACGTAAAGGATCTAATATGGCTTTACGTGGAATCGGGGTCGGTACATCATCCGAACACGGAGAATCCATTAAACGATTAATCAGACCTATCGTCGCTTACCCTCGCTAATCTAACGGGAAGCGGTGATGTGACGTGGCCAGGACGTAACCCTTAAAACATTCAGTGGTACGAGTAAAAATTGAAAACAATATATTCTATCAATAATAATAATAATAATAATAATAATAATAATAATAAATGTATTATAAAGAGCAGTGAATCAATATTAAGAGTCTTTTGTTAATTAATGGAAAAATAAAGCACATAACTATATATCGACACTCGCTCTGAAAAATAAAAATAGTCTCAAGTTAAAAAACATAATTTGAGAGTTAACTGTTTGTAAATAAACAAAAACGAATAACGAATAATGGATTCGAGCTGCAACAATGATGGACAACGATAATGTATTTGCATGAATGATATATATACACACACACACATATATATATATATATATATATATATATATATATATATATAAACCAACGTCATCAATGAACAACCCTGAAACGCAATAATAGTTTTACAATATC